>JAWNOD010000076.1:2592500-3162500 GCA_035046225.1 Drosophila pegasa
GTTGTTGTTGATTTTTTTTTATGCTAGCTTCGTCGTTACACTCGCCCTGGCCCTCTACCTCTCCCACTCACACACACAAAAAGCTCAACGCAGCGAAAACGAAATCGGAACCAATGGGCTCCATGGTCGCAGCGACGTCGCCGCCGCCGTCGACGTCTGCGTGCTGCGTGCGCTGCGCTGCGTTTGCTGTCTGCTGTTTGCGCTCTTGCGGCACACGGTCAGAGCAGCTCGAGCGTGCAACAGGTGGCGCTCATGTGCGGCGGCGGCGTTTGCTCTTGTTGTTGTTGTTGTTTTTGTTGATTTTAAGCATTTTACCCCAGCCCAAGCAATTTGTTCAGGTATTACAAGCAATATGCATAACTTAAAGACGATTTCTGATTTTCCGATTGCGCAGAATATGAAGAGGTGAAAGTTGTGATGGGCACAGCGTGGCACTTACAGCGAATCGAGTCACTAACCCACTAACCAACGCGTGTTTGTCTCCTTGCAGCGCTCAGGACTATATACAGGACTCTCTTCCAACAGCCAACGACCAATTAGAAACTCTGCTTAAGCCATGTCAAGCCACTGGCCCGAAAATGTTGGAATACGCGCCATTGAAGTGCTCTTCCCCTCGCAATATGTGGACCAAACGGAGTTGGAACAGTTCGACGGCGCCTCCGCCGGCAAGTACACAATCGGCCTGGGCCAGGCGAAGATGGGCTTCTGCTCGGATCGCGAGGACGTCAACTCACTGTGCCTAACGGTCGTCACGCGTCTGCTGGAGCGCCACCATATCAAGCACACGGACATCGGCCGGCTGGAGGTGGGCACCGAGACGATAGTCGATAAGTCCAAGTCGGTCAAGTCGGTGCTGATGCAGCTGTTTGCCTCGAGCGGCAACACGGATATCGAGGGCATCGATACCACAAACGCCTGCTACGGCGGCACTGCAGCACTGTTCAATGCCTTAAATTGGATCGAGTCGTCCAGCTGGGATGGACGCTACGCGCTGGCCGTGTGCGCCGACATCGCCGTCTATGCCAAGGGTGCGGCCCGTCCCACAGGCGGCGCCGGAGCCATTGCCATGCTGGTGGGACCAAATGCGCCGCTGATCCTGGAGCGTGGCCTGCGCGCCACCCACATGGAGCACGCCTACGACTTCTACAAGCCCGACCTGAGCTCCGAGTATCCGACGGTCGACGGCAAACTTTCCATACAGTGCTACCTCTCGGCCCTGGACACCTGCTACCGGCTCTACCGCAAGAAGTTCGAGAAGCAACAGCCACAGCAGCAGCCCCTGGGTCTGCAGAACTTCGACGCGATCCTGTTCCATACGCCATTCTGCAAACTGGTGCAGAAGTCGGTGGGTCGCCTGAGCTTCAACGACTTCCTGCTCAGCAGCGAAGCGGAGCGCGCCCAAAAGTTTCCCGGCCTGGAGCGCTTCAATGAAGCCACACTGGAGGGCAGCTACTTCGATCGGGATGTGGAGAAGGCCTTCCTCACCCAATCCGCGGAGCTCTTCGCCGCGAAGACCAAGAAGTCCCTGCTGCTGGCCAACCAGGTGGGCAACATGTACACGCCGAGCGTCTACTCCGGCCTGGTCTCGCTGCTGATCAGTGAGCCGGCCGCCCAGCTGGTGGGCAAGCGCATTGGCGTCTTCTCCTACGGCTCGGGCCTGGCTGCCTCGATGTACTCGATCAAGGTGACAGAGGATGCGGCTGCGTTCGAGAAGTTCGTCGCGCAGCTGGACTACGTATTGCCGCTGCTGAACTCCAGAGAGAAGGTGGCCCCCGAGAAGTTCTCCGAGCTGATGGAGGTGAGGGAGAAGAACAATCATGCAGCGCCTTATACGCCGACGGGCAGCATCAGTGCTTTGTTCCCGGGCACCTACTACCTTAAGGATGTGGACGCGCTGCATCGGCGCAGCTACGAGCGCACGCCCATTAACAATCTAACCAATGGAGTGCATTAGCAGCAGCAACTGGAACTTAACTTGACAATAATCCTCAACTACTGTTTAAATCTAGCTGCTATATACTAACTATATACATCTATATAAATCGGTTGTACATTTGGATTCCTTTCATTAACCTTAGCTACTTATTTCTCTTTCGGTGAACACGGTCGTATCTATCTAATGCAATATTAATTAATTATTATTAATTTTATGGCCTGGCTTATATAACATTTTCACAAAGTCCGCTCTTATTTATATCATGCTCGAACTTCTACTCTATTCTATTCTATTCTTTCTTTACATCAATTTGCAACAAAATGTACACTAAGAACATGGAAATACATTTCAAATCGTATTTATACAAGTTTTATGCATAGCCTAAAGCATATTCTAAACAATTTGTAAAGTGCAAATAAACAACAAATTCAATACAAAAATTGCTTTTTACTTTACTTTAAAGTCGAATAGAAAATCATATTATAGATTCGAATGAATATGTGGATAAGCTGATCCAGATCTTCAGCTCAGCTGCTGCGTAGCGCTTCACAGCGCTGTAAATTTGTAGAAATTGACGCCTAAAATGAAATTAATAATATTAAAATCAAGTTACAATTATAAAGCATGAAGAGGCAAGTGGTAAAAATATACATTTAAAGAAAAGTTGATGGAATCATTATTTGCAAGAGTATAATATCTACTAATAGCGCTCTTCTTTTACCAGCCAGCCTATACACATTATAGAGACTAATATAAATACCATTGGGTATAACGCGGGTTTTGAATTGACTCTCCGAACGAAAGACGCCCAATTTGTTGTTCATGTCAAACAAATCCTGAAAGCAAGAAGAATATATAAGTAAAATATGTATAAACTATGCAGCCTGACTTACCTGAACGACGTAGCCCTTATTATTAATCAGCGAGAGCTAAGCAAGATCATAGTAATATATATAATTGACTGTATTAAAAAATACTCATTAAATGTCAGCTCTTTACCTCCTTAAGCGTAAATTTGATGGAATAGGGCGCGCCATCCGTGCGACGACTAACAAATGCCACGGCGTAAGAGTATTCATCATTTACTATAGGCTGAATAGGACGACGCCAGACCTACAGAGAGGCAACATTAAATAATTGCACTATCAGATATATATAATAAGTTACCTCAATTTTGTTATTCATAAGCAATCGCTTGCCCTGTATGCCCAGAGGATCCTGATTGACAGCAATCACATCGCTGCATTATAAAATATATATATAGTACAATTTATATGCTATCTAGTTGACTCACCGATTTTGTAATATGTCTTTAATTTCTGGTCGCACCTTGGCCAGATCGTTGGACATTATTAGGGGCGCCGCCAGCACAGCCCAAATGGCCATTTGTAGCTTGCTCTGATCATAGCTCAGGCCGTAATTGCCCAGTATCAACATATCCGGATCATTCCAGTGGCCTGGTCCGGCGTGTGGCTGCATGCTATCCTGGTTTTTGCCAAAGTAATCAATGATCTGCATAACGGACTCGAACGAATCATCGATGTCGTCCCAGTTGCGCCAAAGATTGCAGTGTTGCTTCAGCGATTCGAATTCAGGCATCTGACCCAACTCCGATTGATAGGCTGGCCTGAACATTAGCTCAAATAATAATCGAAATCATATATAGGCATTTATAGTTCCTTACCAGCTGCACGAATAGACCATGGGCCTGCCCGTTGCATTCAGCAGACGTCCAAACTCTGGATAACCCTCCGCCATGTCGGTGACATTTGCATAGCAACCGTCCAGCTTGACATAGTCCACGTCCCAATTGGCGAAGGTCTCGGCGTCAAGTGCCATGTGATTGATCACACCTGGATAGCCAGCACACGTCTTCGTGCCATAGTCCTGATACAGTCCAAACTTGAGTCCTTTTGCGTGTATCTACCAAGTGTGAGAGGTCAGTTAAGGATTCAGCTAGATCTCATTCACATACATGATCGGCCAGCACGTTGAGTCCTCTGGGAAAACGTTTACGATCTGGCACCAGCTTTTGTGTCTTGTTATCCCGATTCATCTCCAGCCAGCAGTCGTCTATGATGACATATTCATAGCCCACATCGGCATAGCCCTCCGAGACAAGTAGATCTGCATTGCGTCTGAATAATCTCTCGCTACAAGGAGAACAGTGAGTGAATACCAATTGAGGAACTGATGTAACTTACCTTATGCACTCATCCGGATACGATTCGCAGTCGGTGATGCAGCGGAAACGCTGCCAAGACATCCAGCCCATGGGTGGCCTGCAATTGAACAAGCCATTAGACACTGAATACCAAGTGAATTGCGACTTACTTCAAAGCCAATCCATTGTCAAGTGCTGAGCCAGCGCGGAGCAACTGCAACAGCAGCAGCAGCAACAAAGGGAAGTTCCTAATGCCACACATATCTCGACGAGCGCAGTGTAGGCAATGCGTCCTTTCCAGGCCGCAAAAACGGTTTTATAGCTGTCCACCTAGAGATAACTGTTGTTTGCGCAACTTGGCTGACAAGCGATAATTGTTAACTGTAATTGAAGAGCGCACACAACATGAACTGAGTTCGCACAGCGGGGAGACAGCCTCGTTGTTGTTGTTGTGCTTGCTACTGGAAAGGCTCCTTATCAGCCAGCTGCAAGTTCAGGCGCTCAAGCGTTGCAGGTTATCTACGCTTGGCCTCTGTTACACACGGCTACAAAAAGTTTTGTGCACTAATCATTGCATTGCCTAAAAGCAGAATATATTAAACTATGCTACACAGCACTAAATATACAACAGACACAAATAAAAAATTAAATTCAAATTACGTTTTTCATTACTCAATTTTGTCGCGTAATGTAGTTTTGCTCTCGCCACGTACACTTGCATATACAAATAACTGTTAAAAACATCATGGCGGCCGACTTCCAGGGTACTCTTAACAAGTGCTTTTAATTAAAAAAAAAACATAACTGCTTAAATATGCTTGACCCAAATGGCGTTTATCAGACACTTATAGATAAAAAAAAAAAACATTGACAAAAACATAATCCAATTAGACAGAGCCGAGCACTTACATGGCTATTCGTCTAGCCCCTCATTTTGAAATTTAATACATTTAGTTTAGCGAGTGCAGAGTTGCGCGGGCGATTGAATTTGCGATTGAGATTTGTTTTTGTTAATTCCTGCTCAGCTCGTAAATGAAAAATACCAAAAAGCTGTGACGTGTTTGACAACACTGAATTGTTATCGCCGCATTGTTATCGATAAGTTGTATATTATTCGCTGCGATTTGCGTATGCATCGTGTATTAAGTTGATTTAATTTAAATTCTTTTTATTATTAAACACAACGTAAGATGGCATTCCAATTGCCTGCAACAACAACAACGGCCAGCGCCCCAAGCTTCTCGTTTGGCCTCAGCACTGCAGCACCCGCAACTGCTGGCAATGCCGGCGCCGCAGTTCCCGCCAAACCCACATTTGCCTTTGCGGCGCCAGCGGCGGCGGCTCCAAATACTGGCGGTGGCGATGCCGATGCTGCAAAGAATGCGGCAGCTCCTCCGCCATTTAGTGGCTTCGGCTTGGCGGGCACGCAACCGGCGTCAACGCTATCGAATCCATTGACTGGCTTGGGTGCGGGACTGGGTGCCGCTGCCGCGCCAACAGCTGCGGCGGCGCCTGCTGCGTCGGCGGCTCCAGCTTTCGGAGGATTTCTCGCCCAACCAGCAGCTGCAGCAGCCACAACAACAACAGCAGCAGCGCCGGCAACAACAGCGAATCCACTTGGCGGTGGCGGCTTCTCTCTGGGCCTAGGGTCTGCACCGAAAACTACAGCAGCACCCGTGGCTGCTTCTGCTGCTCAACCGACCAGTACGGCACCACTTGGAGCGGCAACCACTGCAGCTGCACCCGCGGCAGCAGCCGGCGGCACCTGTGCTAACCTATCTACGGCCACGAAGACCACGGACTCGGCAGCCGTTTCAAGTGCCACGCAATTGTCGTACAATCAGCTGGAGGAGCACATCAACAAATGGACCTTGGAGTTCGAGGAGCAGGAGAAGGTCTTCACAGAGCAGGCAACACAGATAAATGCCTGGGACAAGCTGCTCATCGGCAACAATCAGAAGATCATTGAGCTCAACGATGCCGTGCAGAAGGTGAAGAACGACCAACAGATGCTCGACCAAGAGCTGGAATTCATAGCCACGCAGCACAAAGAGCTGGAGGAGAGTCTCGGGCCGCTGGAGAAGGAATTCACGACTTTGCCGCGTGTCGATCAGGAGCGAAGTCAGACCTATCTGATGGTCGAGAATCTCGACACGCAGCTCAAGCAGATGTCCGAGGATCTGAAGGAGGTGATCGACAATCTCAACGAGGCGAACAAGGGGCAGGACAGCACTGATCCCATCATACAGATTGGCAAGATACTGAACGCGCACATGAACTCGCTCCAATGGATCGAGTCGCAGTCGACGCACATATGCAAGAAGCTGGACGAGATCGGCAAGATACACGAGACACAAAAGCGAGACATCTTCAGAGCTCCCTATTGAAGCGGAACACTTAATGTATGAAAGGAAAAGAAAATTTAAATAAAATTATGTATTGTATGAAGATTTGCAGAAGAGTTGAAGAAACCCTGTTGATCCAGAGATTGTTAAGATGAGCTCATTATCATTTGTCCTCTTTAATATACAAAAAAATATTGTAAATTCATGGAATCCTATATATGTAATCCCATCGACTCAATAGTTCTTGTAGTGCTTAAGCCTAAACATGGGCGCCTTCTTGCCCCGGCTGCCCAGGGCCAGGTAGGCGCTATTGGGCGAGAAGGCCATCGTGTTGATGCAACCCAGGAGCGTTTGCTGTTCCGGAAAGTTGGCGTAGACCGTGGCGCTGGGAAAGTGCGCCAGCTTCAAGGCACTTGGCACCTGGCACGAGCTCATGGCCAGCAGCTCCGACGTATGATTGAATTGCAGATCCGTCACAGCTGTGCGCAGATTCAGGAAGCGTTTCTCTGGCTGCGGCAGCGTCGACTTGTAGATGCTCTCATAGTCGTAGACATTGACCACGCCCTCGTTGCTGCCCGTCGCCAAGAGGCGCTGGTTGGGCGCCAGCTGCATCGATCTGCCATTGACGCAGCCATCATCGGTGAAGCTGTGCTCGATGCGATGCTGTCGCAGCGACAACACACTCACGTTGCAGCCGTTGCTGCTGCAGAGCAAGCGCTGCGAGTCCGCCGTGAAGCACATGCCGCGCACCTGGCCCTCCTGCTTGAAGCTGTGGAGCAGCTCGTTCGTGTGGCTGGTCACCAAGTGGATGGCCCCGAATTTGCCAGCTGTCGCGATATATTTGCCGCATGGCGAGACCTCGAAGCGACGCAAGTGATTCATCTTGGCGGGCAACTTCAGCTGCGTTTCCTTTGCCTCCAGCAGATCGTAGGCGTAGTAGAAGGGCCGCAAGGAACCGAAGTAGGCCTTCGTACCACATGGCGCGATGCGGGCACAGGTGATTGGAAATCTCTTGAAGCATATGCTGTGCAGCTTCTCATTCTTCTGGCCATCCACACTGTACAGGTTGGCCAGACAGCTCTCGCCGGAGACCAGGGCAGCTGTGCTCGTCGGATGGAACTGTATGCTGGTGACAACTCCTTCGCTGTAGGTGGAGCGATTCAAGTCTCGAATGCGTTTGAACTGCAACGTTTTGGGCGGCAGCTCGGCTGACCTGGCTTTGCGGTTGATGAAGCCCACGGTTCTTAGCAGCGGCTCGTCCGCCTCTGAGTCATCCGAGTCTACTTTCTCCTGCTTCTGATCGAGGGATGCCCACTTGGGCTGGCTGATGACGCGTTGAAAGCGAGCTGTGAGATACTCCTTGTAGGATTTGTCTTTGCGCAAGTGCGTCAAGGGACCGGTGTGTCGTGTGCGTCGCTTCACCTCGCCCACTTCAATGTCCTCGTCATCGGAATCTGTCCAGGCTGGCTTCTGTTTCTTTGCAGCTTCTCCGGCCTCATCCTCCTCGTCCTCATCTGCTGCGCTCTTACTCACACTGTCCGGCTTGCTGCGTTTCTTACCCACTGACTTGGCCAAGTTGGCGAGAAACGCTTGCTTATCGCCGAATATCAACTTTTCCGTGGGCACCTCCACATAGGCCGCATCCTCCCTATATTTCTTTGTTGTTTTCTCTGCTTTATCTTCGTGCTTAGCATACACTGCCAACAGCTCTTTCAAGTCCTCCAAGCCATCACTAGATTCGTCATCACTCATTCTGGCTAGCTTGGTAAACTGATTTTAATTTTCGCTTGCAATTCGGGTTTAATATAAATCGTGCCACAGAAAAGATTTAGCCACACGTGTGTGCTGAACCAGGGCTGGCTTACATATATAAATAAAAAAAATCGATAACAAGCAACAATTTAAATAAATTTCACACGATAATTCAAGCCGATAACACTTAATGCAATTGAACTTATCGCATTTCAAAAAGTACGTTAGCCACAATTGAAAACAATTATTAGTTAACATATTCAAACAAAGGTAACTCGGCTGTTTCAGCTCTTGAGATATTGTTCTTGCTATTATTCTGACTCGATGGCTTAGTAGCGCGGCGCCGGCAGCGTGCTCGTAAATACAATCCGTGGATGAAGCGCATCAGCTTAATGATGTCCAGCAAAACATTAAAGATTATAACGTAGCCCATTTGCACCAGGCCCATGACACTGACGCCCACAAACAAGGCCAGAGCACCACCAAAGGAGACTGCAGCGATAACATTGTTAGACTAATCTTCGCTAGTAACTTATATAGCTCACCAATCAGATCCTCAAAGCTAAAAACTACATCGCGTCGAAAGCGGACCTTGGGTGGTATTAGATCCCAGCGGAAACTGGATGTTGCTATGTCTATGCCCGCCGTCTCCTCATTGCCCTTCATGCCCCACGAGCTCTTCTTGACCGTCTGCATGGTGTACTCGATTTCCGTGCACGTCGAAGGACACTTGCAAATGTGCAACGCCCAAATGGGCCACTTGAAATCCAAAAGGCATTCAAATCCAGCTGGATTACAAGAGGCTCCCTGGACAAACGGGTAGAAGAAGGGCACACAGTTGCACATCTCCAATGCCATGATAGCGCGACAGCGTGCCAGGCATAAGGATTTGCTGTAGACCTAAAGAAATTTCAAAATGTGAGTAGGTAAAGATGAGATTGTAAACGTAAGACGTGCCTTAAGATTGGAGGTTTCCTCATCGTTGAAGACGCACTTACGCTGCTCTACGCTGAGCTCCCGCAGATTATTCGAAGCGCTGGATGGGATTAGAGTTGAATAAATCTACGAAGCATACACTCTGTATATATAATATATAATCTTACACCGTTTCCAACACCTTAAAAGAAGCAGTTATTTCATCAGATTTGTGCAGTGTTATAATGTTGGCCTCCGAGGCGGATACTTCATAGGGCGAATGAACATCCAACTGCGGGAGGAGCTTAAGTTAGTTTTATATTATTAACAAATATTTATTGTATATACTAACCACGCCGGTGCTCTCGTACAGATCCATGCGTATAAAGCATTGCTGCTTGCCGAATTGGCAGGTCAGCGGCTGTGGTATTTCGTCATAGTCCACATCTCTGCAAGAATTAAAAAGGATTTTACAAATTCTATAGATAGATGGACAGCTCCCACTCACTTCTTGCCCAGCATTCGGGACATGGGTGAGTTGATGGCATAGCAGGAGCCGCGCTCCGTCATAACCAGCTCCACATTGACTTGGAAGTCAGCGTCAAAGCTGCTAATGACCTGCTCAAAGGGTCGATTGATGGTGTGTATGATCTCATAGAGATCCACTTGATCGAAGCGCTCGTCACTGGCAAATTTCGCGAGCTCCGCATAGTTGCTGGCCGTGGCATTGACAATGGCGTACAAAAAGTCCATAATATAGAAGTAATCCTCATCAATGATGGACACATTCCACACATCCTGAATCAGCTCGTTGGCCTTGAAGGAATCAATGTGATCGTAGTAGCATAGGGTGACAGCCGGCAGCGAGCCATTCCAGCCACGATAGTCGCGATCCACCGAGATGACCGTGGGCGAGTTGACATATCTGGCTATCTGCAGCTCGCTGAGCATGTAGACAGCAAAGACGCTGCCCACCAAGACAAGAAGCCAGAGCAGACTGTGAGAAGATGGATATGATTAGCTAATAATGTGATAATCTCAGCTGACCAGAAGGACAAACCGTTCAGCTATATGCAGTCTTTGGTTCACCGTCAATCGTATGGCCAACAGGCTGGTCTCAGCGCCCGCCTGTTCAGTCACTTCGCGTAGACGGGAGCTCACGCCACGAATGATCCAGCACAAGAGCCTGCCAAAGGCCCAGAGCCAGTGCCTTGTCCAAGTGGCGCAGCGCTTCAGCTGCAGCTGCAAACGTGAACGCATCTCGCAGAGAAATGAAACAGCAAAAGCCCAGTCAGCCATTCTTTATTGAGTAATCATCGCTTAGACAAAACCCTTTAGCGACTTATTGCCCAAATCGATTTGTACGAGGAATATAACAATGACCAGCAAAGCGTTGACGAACTGTCAACCAGAACAAAGGCAGATATTTATGGTGTGTGATTTGTGATTGATAATGCCAGCCAGCACTTACCCCGCCCAGCGACAGGGTGTCCAGTTCGATGCAGAGCGCCAAGGGTTGGTTGTGGGGCGACTGGAGCTGCAGCAGAAAGCGATTAATGGCACGCTCCAGGCGCGCGTCGCTCGCGTCTAGCTGATTGAGCAGCAGACGTTGCTGGCATTTCTATAAATAAGAAATTCCACAGTTAATGGGTTAATTGTCGACAATGGATAGTTGACCCACCTGCTCGATAATGCGCTCATTAGCGCGCAGCACGAACCAGGTGCGGGAGCCGTGCAGCAGCAGCCACAGCGAACGATAGCAATAGAGCACCCAGTCACCCAACTGGGCCAGCTCGAGCAGGCGAAACGTATTGAAGGTCTCGTAGGAGAAGCTCAGCAACGAGTTGCCGAAGCTGACGAGCAAAGCGAACTCAAATCTGCCCAAGAGCTTGGACTGAATGCCGTCCAGAGCGATGCTAGTGAGACGCAGCTGCTCCAGCTTGGACTCCATACTGCCTGGCTGGTGGTGCAGCTCCGTCAAACGCTGGTTAAGCTGTCCATAGAACAGCCCAAGCAAATGATTAGCCAGGATATACTGCAGCAGACTGAAGTTGATCATGGCGCTGGGCAGCTGGTGGGCACAGTTGCTGGCAATGCTGGTCAGCAGCTCGAAGTCAAGCCAGGCGCTGTCCACCAGCACGCACGTCGTGTGAAAGAGGACTATGATGCAGAACAGTTTCAGTACGTGTCTGCGTAATCCTGCATCGAGCAGACGAGCTGCATCTGCATCCACAAAGAGCTGCGCCTGGAGGCGACTCAGCTGCTGCCAGAGGCTTCTGTAGAAGTCTTCGCTGCGATAAATACGCATCGAGAACAGAACCGTGA
Source organism: Drosophila pegasa (assembly GCA_035046225.1). Classification (NCBI taxonomy): domain Eukaryota; kingdom Metazoa; phylum Arthropoda; class Insecta; order Diptera; family Drosophilidae; genus Drosophila; species Drosophila pegasa. Next base: position 2,603,938 of record JAWNOD010000076.1, read on the forward strand.
GCAGCATGTTCACCGGATACTCTGCGAAATAGAAGAGCTTCTGTATGGTCAGGACTTGCTTGTAGAACTTCATGGTGATCAGGCGATGCAGCGTGAAGAACCAGACACAGCTCACAAGCAGCGCGGACCAAACGAGATGTGGATACTTCAGCCTCTCGCTGGGTGGAGAGACGCCCAGCCAGCGGGCACAGAAGAACAGCAAATGCAGCCAACTGCTCATGCTGAAGCTAACAAAGGAACTAAAGAGGAAATTATAGAAAGGATTATAAAGGAACGAAGGATTATTAATTACCCTTTGATTAATGTTCTTGGCAGGCCGTCAGGATGTGCCTAATGATTGCTAATTGAAAAGCGTGCAGAGCCTCCAAAGTGTCAAAAGAAATGCTGAAGCTGAAGCGTAAGGGACGTCGCATAGCTGCCTGGACGCAGCTACAACATGGATTAGCTGGGAAGCAGGCAAAGTATGACTGCTTACAATACATATTTGTTGCTTCATCTAATCCTTCCTTCGCCAATCCTTCTGCTGGGCAGCTTGAATTTCACACAACAGCTCTACAAATCGAATGCGGAGCAACTGCATCAGGAGCTGCGATTTCTGTTCATCATCTGCGTGCTGTCGGGCAGTGCGCCCTGCTCCGTATTGCCGCACTGCTCGAGTCGCATCCATGATGTGCTGCAGCACTGCTGGCTATTCCTGCTCTACGTGTGCCTCTGCTGCTTTGCCTACTTCGAGCTGAGCGATGACACCGGCGACCTGAACAATTTGGAGAGGAACTTTTACATATTTGAGTCGATCACTTATCTGATGCACATACCCTGCACCATGATCATCAGCCTGAGCTGGAAGCGGCGCATTGGTCAGGTCTTCGATACCATTGGCAAGTTCGACTTGGCCAGTGGATATATTGTGAAACGGAAGGGGATTCGTCGCTTCGTGCACTTCCAGCTCTTCCTGCTGTTCATCTACATCAGCTGCACCATACCCATTGTGTTCTTCAACAGTGGCGATGGCTTCTGGGGATCGTGGTTCAACTGGTGCACCTATGTCGTGCCCAACGCCTTGACGGGCGTCTCCTTCGTGCTCTACTACACCCTGATGGAGGGCATCAGTCGTCGGCTCAAGAGCCTGGTTAAGGCTCTGCATGCGGAGCTGCAGCGTGGCGTCTTCACGCGACGTTCTGCACTCCAGGAGCTGCGCTGGCAACATCGAAATCTGTTGAATTTCACCAAAATTGTCAATCGCACTTTTGGCCTCTCGATTTTGTTGATCTACGTGAGCTCCTTGATCAATTTCAACACGAATCTCTTTCTCTTCTACAAGGCCATTGAGAATTCTAGCGAGGCACGCTGGAACTGGTGGGCGTACAATAATCTTTTCCTCTTTATGCACACGTGCAAGATGTTCTACATTCTCTATTTCAATCACAACGTCCAGCGGGAGGTGAGGTGTTGTAAAATGCACGCATATACAAATGTCTAACTGTTAACTTCCCAGCAAAGCAAATGTCTCACGTTGTTGAGCACTATTCACAGCGATAATGAAGATTTGATGGAGTCGATAGCTCACTTTGAATTGCAGTTGCAGGACAATATACGGGCGTATGTGGCATGCGACCTTTTTGAATTGGACTACCAGCTTATACCATCGGTATGTACACACATATTTCAATGATAGCCCCTTCTTATTTCTTTATATATTCCAGCTGCTGATGATCACCGCTAACTTATTTATATTCCTGCTCCAATACGATGTTACGTTCCAAGCACTGGCTCATGCCTACAACAGCACGAACACCTAAAGCTGCGCGCGCTAAACTTATCGATAGTATCTGATTTTTATGCAATCGTTTGTAGTGTAGCCCAGGTCGATAAATTAATTTTTGATTTGCGTTTTTTATTAAATAAAAACGATTATGCTCAATATATATCGAATTATTTTCATATTATATATATTTCTGCTCCAGTGCTGTAATAAAATTATAGCAGCATAAACAAACCACGTGAAGCCTATCGATATTTTACAGACAGCTGTTACTCCAGCCCTGGCAAACACCTGCGCTGCGCATCTCAATATTTTTGCACGTTCGCAGTTAGCTTGAGCTGCTCTATATTAAAGATAATATTATAATAATTATTAAATATGTGTGACGTTGCAACGGTGCAGAAAATTGCCAACTGCCTGGGCGTTGCACCCGGTAAAATACAACTGAATGACGAGCAGGTAATGCCTCTTTAAGAAAGCGTGTCTGGTACAGTGGCTCCTATATGTATACGACCTTAATCCAATTCTTATTGTCAAGGTCGTAACGCGCACGGGCGCCCACAACAAAACGGTGGCGGGCTTTGCCACCATACTAGAAAGCTTGGCGCGTGAATCCAAATCGGAGACGGCACAAAATAGCATTGCAAGCAAGGAGGTGCAGGCACAGGTTTATCAATGGATCGAATTTGCGGTGCTCTATGTGGCGCCTGGCTCGAAGGATAAATATGTATCCAAGCAGCTGCTGGCGGACTTCAACAAGTTATTCATCAGCAAGTCCTACTTGGTGGGACACTTCATAACGCTCGCCGATCTGGCCGTGTACTATGCGATCGGCGATCTTATTGTGAGCACTTAAATAATTGTAAAAAATTAAGATTGTTCATACTTTTTTCATGTTGCAGAAATCCCTGTCGCCTGTGGACAAGGAAAACTACTTAAATCTGTCCAGATGGTTTGACCATTTGCAGCAGCGACCCGAAATACACCAAGGCGAAACTATGCTCAATTTTACGACCATTTATCTGCACAACTGGGCGACAGGCACACACATTTAAATTACCAAAAAGGAAACCGATTCCATATTTATTTCTATTGAATGCCACACCAATGCACACACATGCATGCGTGTGCGTATGAATGGATGTGTGTGTATGTGTGTTGAATGCCATTGAGTAAAGCGCGCTGGAATCTTGTTTATCGTTATCGATAACAATTCATTTGAAAAAGAAATATATATATAATTATTACAAATTATGTGTGATTCGAAATACGTTATATGAAAATTGGATGTTTCGCTTAATCATTTTCTATGCGCCGTATAGCAGCGACTCGTGCTTCTCCAGCATCAGTTTGCCGGCACCTCGCGCGGCGAGCTGAGCGAATTGTTCAGCTCACTCGGCTCGGTGCACTTCCAGAGGCCGTACGTCTTGCCCACTGTGGTCTGCCATAGACGCAGCGTGCCATCCTCGGAGCCACTTGCATAGAGTTCCCCGTCGGGGCTGAATTTCACCGAATGCACTGGTCCAAAGTGACCCTTGAAGGATTCTGTTGCGATGGACAAAGGATAATTAGTTGATGAGCTATAGATTGGATATCTTCCCTTCCCTTACCAATTTCATTGCCCGTTATATAGTCGAATTTATACATCTTAAAGTCCTCGCCGCCGCAGACAAAGACATGCTTATCCGGATGCAAACTGGCCGACGCGACATTCGTCGGCACTTTCACCTCCTTCAGCTTCTTTAGCGTATCGATTTCCCAGAAGCTAATCGTCGAGCCGTGCGTTATGGTCAGCACATGGTTGTCATGTGAGATCTCCAGGCTGTTGGGATTGTTGGGGAATTGCAGGCGTTGCACCTCGATGCCGGTCATGCGATCCCAGAGCCGCACCGTCTTATCGTCGGCCGCTGAGATGATGCACTTGTCGTCCCGGCAGAAGAGCGCACGCTTTATCGCGCCCGCATGACCCACATACAGCTCCGGCTCCGCCTCCGATTGCTCCAGATTGAACACGCGCACCAGCTTCTCGTTGCTGCCGGTGACAATGTTCTCGGAGCTGTTATCGAAGGCGACGCTCTTCACGATGTGCTTGTGCTGAAAGCTGTGTATTTCGGCGCCACTGACCGCATTCCATACCTTGCCGGTGAAGTCGGCAGCGCCGGATGCGGCCAGCGTGGCATTCCGATTCAGCGCCACGCCCCAGACGGCGCCCTTGTGTCCCTCGAAGGTGCCCACCCAGTCGCCGGTGTCGCCGTGACGCAGCATCGGGCTGCCATCTGCAACAAATTAATCGAAATCGATTAACAATTGTAATCGATAATTGTGAGTCCTTTACGTATCTAAATCGATTATTAATTGTAGTCGCTAAATATAGTATGTGTGTGTGTAAGTCACGAATTATCGAAATCGATTCTTAGCCACCATCTCTAAATGCATATGTGTGTGCGTGAGTCATTCGTGAGGAATCGCAATCGATTCTTAATTGCGATCTCTAAATGCAACGTGTCTGTGTGTGGTGTCTGTGTGCATGCGTGAGCGGCGGAAGCTACCTTGACTCAACGACTGCGCTCAATGCCAACGACCTGACGTAGCGACTGCGACTGCGACGCCGACGTCGATTTGTGCACGCAAATGGGCAGCCGTGCACCAAGTTCACGTCATTTCCATTGCAACGTGATCGACAGACAGACAGGCGTAGAGAGAAGCAGAGACGAAGAGAGGGAGGGAGGGAGGGAGAGAGAGAAAGAGAGCGGCAGCAGCACTTGGGGCAGGTTGTGAATGTGCGCAGGGACGCAAATCTAAGCGCTCAATCAGTTTTTTTTTCGTTTTTTAGTTGTTTTTTTACAAGTTCAGTTGTTATCGCCTTATTTATACGCCCTGTTCGCAAATATAAGAGGGTATGATATTTTAAAGCATATAAAGGGGACAGTATATGCAGTCTTCCAACTGTCTTAATGAATTCCAATGGGTCTAATTGGAAACACATACACATAAATGAAGCGTATGTTAAACTGTTCCTAGTTCACTTCTGACAGAATTAATAACTGGGAACACTTTATACACTGTCTCCAGGAAGCTGTGTGAATAGATATCAATGGGAAACTGTTCCTAGTGGGAACACTGCTAGCCATTAGACAGGAAGCAGTCTATGCACTAATACTATTTCAGTGATGATTTATTATACTGGGTACAGAGTATTGCGTAGTTGACAACTTTCGCTTGCAACGTTCTAACTTGTTTTTGTTTATGTTTTTCAACGTGTCGCAGCTGCAGCGCATATATAAATATAGAAGTTTCAAGGTGCTTCCTGCGACTGACAGTAAATAAAGTTTTTTTTTCTTTTTTTTTTTTTTTTTTGAAAAGTTGCTCAGCAAGGGGGAAACATTGCATTAAATGGCGATAAAAAAAATTTAACTTGAACTTGCAATGGGAAATTTGCTTTCCGCAACAATATTTTTGAAAGCACAAATACAAACAAACGCACTTATATATATATATATATGTATGTGTATATAAGTGTTTGTGCTTGTAGACATTGTCAAGGTAAAGAACGTATTTTAAATACACACATACACACACACAGTTGTATGTGTGTACAGCAGGCGCGCGTTTGGCAAAGGGTTTTTGCTAAACTGGTTTCGTGTTAATTTTTTTTTTTTTTTTTGCTTTTACATTTGGGTCAAGGCTGCGGCCAGGCTAGACACAGCTCAAGCTAGCACGATGCGTTGTCTATAAAATATATACAAATGCATATACAGGTGCACAAATATATTAATAACACAAGGACGCGTTGGCATACCCTATACGCAAAGCATATAGGGTATTATGAAGATATGCAACAGGTGGAAGCGGGCAACAAATTCGTTGTCTACTCTATTCCAGGCTAGAGATTACATACGTAATGGAACAGAGCAGGATAAAGTTCCTAAAAGTATCGATAGATTGCAATCGATTAATATGCCCGTATGTAATGAAGGCACAACTCTTACATATGGCAACTCTTACATATGTAATATGATACTCGTGGGGTATCGTCATGCTTACAGCGTATCACGACTATACGCAAAGCATATAGGGTATTATAAAATATGCAACAGGCGGAAGCAGACAGCAAGTTCGTTGTCTAAAGTCTTTTTCAAGGATAGAGATATAGCATATAGGACAGGATTAAGCTCATATAAAGTATCGATAGATTGCAATCGATTAATATGCAAGTATGTAATAAAGACACTTCACTCATAGGGTATCGTCTAGTCGATGCTTAGGCTCAAGTTGCAATTTGGTTTTTGTTTACTTACCTTTGCAAGCCGAAATGAGAAAATAGCCGCTATCGCAGATATCACTGAAATCCAGGTGCACCACCGGCCTGGTGTGCCCGCTGCAGGTCAGTGGGATCTGTCTCAAGTTATTGGCCGCCATTCTGGATAGCTAAATCAGCTGCGATTCTTCTGTCTGCCTCCCTCGCCCACAAATACTTTCTCGCTAATTTTTGTTGTTGTTGTTCAATGGGTTGATAATGTTTGAGTTTGGTTTTAGTTTAGAAACTTTGTACTTTTCTTTGCCTATATTTTAATGCCGTTTCATGCTCCTAGCTGCACTACTTTCATATAATTCGTGTCCTTGGCAGCTGCAATACGTGTGTTGTTGTTGTTGTTGTTATTTAGTCGGCACTTTGTTGTTTAAAAACAAATGGAAACAAATTATTTACAAGTATATATATATAGATAGATATATAAGCGCTGTTTTAAATTTTTTATATTTTTTTTTTATTAGCAAGCGATGGAATAAAAATAATTACGCGACACGCTGTTGTTGTTGGACGATTTGGCTGCCGAATGATTGTTGCGAAAAGAATCGACGGCACGGCCAAAGTATCGATAATTAGGCAATGCGCAAATGGCATCGATAATTGTTCAGTTTGAGTATCGGCTAGCAGAGCGCTTTTTTGCGTTCAAAGTGCGCGCAAAATATCGATTAGCAAATATTCAAATTTAAATATGCGTCAACTTATTTGTCTCCAAGAGAAAAAACAAACAAGCAAATTTCTTGCTGCATCTAATCTGTGAAAGTAAAATTCCAGTGTGTGCTTTTTGCACTTAACTTGAACTCGAGTTTTTTGTTTGCTCTATGAGTAGGCAGAAAAACTTGCACCCAGATAAATGTTTTGCCACACGTTCCAAAATCGTGAGCGAAACGGTTATCTATATGCCATAGCACGTGCTATGGCAAAGTTAACTGTAATTTCATATTTGTTCAAATGAGCTCAGCAACTACGTCAAGATTAGAGCTAAGTGTTGCCTTCGCAAGAACATCTAGAATTTCTCCTAGTCAAGCTCCCCTCACTTATACCGAAATTCATAATGATTGATCATAATCAAAAAAAAGAAACAAAAGTGTGCCACTGATTCGCCTTGAGGTGTGTAGATAAACGAAAAAACGCAACATGGAATGGTGGAAAGATCTTGCTATCGCTAGGCCATAAACGACTAAATTCGCACAGATCTAAATCCAAGTGGAATATCTATATAAACCTTGGCCGACTGTCAAAAATTGTATCAGTTGGTAAGAGCTAAAGCCATTTGGTAGATGCAAAAGATGCTGTGCCTAACACAAAAGCTGGTATTGCCACTGCTCGTCCTGGTCGGAGTTGTCCTCGCCGGAAATGACGGAGTTCATCATGTGGACGAGCTGCTTGGCAGGAGATTGAAGCAGGCGCGCTTCGACACCGGCGTCGCCACTGATAAGTATACGCCGCCGGAGGAGAAGGATCCGCAGTTCTGGTATGACCTGGCCTACGAGGAGCTGGGCAAGCGGCTGCAGCTGCCGCAAGTGGATGGCAGGAGGGCCAAGAATGTGATTCTGTTCCTGGGCGACGGCATGTCGCTGTCCACGGTGGCGGCAGCGCGCATACTCAAGGGCCAGAGGGCGGGCGGCACGGGCGAGGAGGCGTCTCTAAGTTTCGAGCAGTTTCCCCACACGGGCCTCAGTCGGGTAAGCTAAGGATGCAGCTGTAATATATATATATATGCCTCTCTCACACTCTCCCTCTCTGTCTCTTTCTCTCTCTCTCCCTCTCTCTAGACCTACTGCTCCAACGCCCAAGTGCCGGACTCTGCCTGTACGGCTACGGCGTATCTGTGCGGCGTGAAGACAAACATCATCGAGATCGGAGTCAGCGCCGCGGTGAACTTCAACAACTGCACGGAGAGCCAAGATCCAGCCAACCGGCTCACCTCGATCGCCGAGTGGGCCCAGAATGCGGGCAAATCGACGGGCATCGTGACGACCACAACCCTCACCCACGCCAGTCCGTCGGGCGCCTACGCCAAGACAGCGAATCGCATGTGGGAGTGCGATACGGACGTGGAGAGCTTTGGCGTCGACTCCAGCTCGTGCATCGATATGGCCACGCAGCTGGTGACCCAGGTGCCCGGACGCAACTTCGAAGTGATGTTCGGCGGCGGCATGGGCAAATTTCTGCCAAAGTCCATTAGGGATTCGCACGGCAAACAAGGCGAACGTTCGGACGGGGTCAACCTGCTGTCGCGCTGGCAGGCGAGGCACGACGGCGGCGTCCTGGTCACCAATCGCAGGCAGCTGCTGAGCATGAATGTCTCTGCCGTCTCCAGCATCATTGGACTCTTCCAGTCCTCGCTAATGGACTTTCACCTGGAGGCCGATGCCAGCTATCAGCCAACGCTCTCCGAGCTGACTGAGGTCGCCATAAAAAAGCTGAGTCAGAATGAGAACGGTTACTTCGTCTTCATCGAAGGTGAGAGGAGTGTAGGTTGGTAGCTTTGCAGTTCCATTGATAGCATCTACTCCGACCAGGTGGCTTGATTGACTATGGCAATCATTATACGAAGGCGGGCTATGCCCTGGACGAGGTGCTGGAGTTCGAGAAGGCCATCAAGCTAGCTCGCGACCTGACGAGCACTGAGGACACGTTGATCGTGGTCACCTCGGATCACGGACATACCCTGAGCATAGCGGGCTACCCTGGCCGAGGCACGCCCATTCTGGGACTCAATCAGCACGATGTGGACGTCAATGGCATCAAGTACAGCACACTCAACTATGCGGCGGGTCCGAAGAACTACTTGGATGCGAATGGCCAGCGCGTGGACCTGACCTCCCAGATTGGCGGAAATGACTTCGTCTTTCCCAGCTACATCAGCAAGGATCAGGGCGTGCACTCGGGCGATGATGTCGGCATCTTCGCCTCGGGCCCACAGAGTCATCTCTTCACGGGCGTCATGCAGCAGCACACGATTCCCCATCTGATGGCCTATGCGGCCTGCATTGGCAATGGCCCCAAGCTGTGCGACGCCAGGTAGAGCGGGCAGAGGCCGAGGGAGAGAGAGAGAGGCAGATGGGAGAGACTATATTCCTATATTTCTATATTCCAATATTCCTATTCCTATACACTTACTGCCAAATATAGAAGCAATTGCAAAAGACGTTGATTTTCCTTGTCAGCTTCCAGTGCTTAAAATATCTTTGCTTAGTGTAATAAAAAAGACTCTAGGCACTCGTCTTATATCATAAAAACGATCATGATCTTAACTTTTTACGGTTGCTTAAGTACACAGATGTATCTATAAAAGCACGCAGACACTTTATGATAGACTTTTTTTATACCTTATATGATAAGACAGGCGAATACTTTAATTAGACTGCGAACCTAGAGCAGGGCACGCAAATATTTGTTTGCTGGTTTATAGATCTTTGTGAACTGCTGATATATAGATATTTGTGAACTTTGTCAATTTTATGACCTGAATCCACTGAATATTGAAAAATAGAAAGGCCTGGCAGAACCCACAAAGTATATCTTATATTGAGAAGGACGACAAGCCGAGTTGATCTAGCCAGAATTGTCTATATGAACTTAGCTAAAATTATATTTGATAGACTTTTAAAAAGAGTAGAGACTAAGTTGAAGCAGTAGAGAACTGTGCTAAGAAGGATGCATATATCTAGATGTCAATATTAAACCCTATACATATATAAATATCATAGCAGCGCCTTGCATGGTCCCGGGTATCTCCACGTCAGACACTCCCGACGTCTTTCTTCACAAAACTTTTAGTTATCTTACTTCATTATACTAGAGTTTTCTTACTTCATTTCATATACAGTTTAATTCTACTTGATACCACTTTTCATTTTTTTTTTATTTGCATTTAAACTTACAATTTTATGAGTTTTTTTTGCTTTAAAAAATGAAAAGTGCTTTCAATTGCCTTGACGGTACTTTAACAACAATTTCAAATCGATTGCAGGCAGCGATCTTCAGCTAAAGCTTATAAATGAAAAGTTTATTGAGATAATGCAATTTCAGTATACGTAGCTCATCTATAGGAGTTAGCTGAGGATTCTATCTGACTTCGTTTTGAAATCGGTTTTAAAGTTTGTTTTAGTTTTTCGCTTCTTATCGGTCTTGATTTTACTTTTCTTTACTGAACTTTTGCTGCTCTTACGCTTTTTGCTTAGCGGAGCGGTTAGGGGTGGTGGAACATATTTCTTTTTTGGCAAGCAGCCTTCGATTATATGTTTTCTGCAAAACCTGTCCATACCCAATAGTGCGCCGACGGTCACATGATCCCAATTCTGGATCATCCTGTGCGAATTGACAGTGACGGTGCAGCAGTCGGACAAGAGGAGCATGCCCTCATTGCCAATGACAGTCTCGTGCAGCGCCAGGTCTCGACTGCAGTCGGCACACTTGCATTTGGTGCGACGTAGCCGGAACTTCATGGGGTACACACGACCCACCATCATCTCAGAGTCCAAGCGAACGATGTGCTTATGCGCAGGTTTGTTTCTTCTTTCCGAGGTGAGCTGTAAATCCAGCGTTAGATTGGATATTAGAAGTATTTTGTGGGTATACAGTGAAGGCTGGCGTGAGTAAGCTAGAATTTTAAATTTTATATTTCGGTATTTAAAAATTATATAAAAAAAGAAATATTTATATATCGATTTTTTTTTAAATTATCATTTTTTTATGATTATTTATTTTATTATAATAATTTTTTCTTCATTTAAACAATTATTTTTATAATAAAAATGAAAATATATCTTTAAAAAATAATATGAATTATATATTTTGTTAGTTCATAAACTGTTTTATGATTATTTATTTTATTAAAATAATTTTTTCTTCATTTAAACATTTTTTTATAATAAAAATGAAAATTTATCTTAAAAAAAATATGATTAATATATTTTGTTAGCTCATAAGCTCTTAGTCTAAAAATTGCTTGATTTAAATTTCAACTGAAGTAAAAGAAAATATCGATAAGATAATATGCAATCGATAGTAACTATCGATGCAAAGTCTGAGAATAGTGGGAATCCCCTTTAGACAAGTGGAAAGGAAACAACGGAAGCTTGTTCTAGGACTCTAGGCATCAAACAGCTGTTGGTTAACAGATATTTTACTGTATATCTTATGCAAGAGAATAGTTAGCTCACTGCATATTCAATTCCTACCTCCTTCAGCTCTTGTGCTGGGCTGCGTGAGCCGCATTCCATGCAGCAGGGACTTGCTTTCTTTGCATTTGCTGTGCTGCAATCTCCCTTGGCACAGTCGTTTAGATCATATCGCTTCTGCTCCAGGTCAGCGGGGTCTAGATATTTCTTAACCACTTTCTTACATTCCAGCAGCCGCACCAATAGGGGCTCGTTTCCGCACTCACTCGGCGGCTGCGAACATGGTCCCTTCGCCTCATGTTGGCCAACGTCCTTGGCATCTCCCCACACTTGGCAGCTGTTTCCAGCCATGTGCCAAGTACCACGGATGCACTATGGGTAAAAAGTCGATTTTTTTGGCATTTATTCAAAAAAAATTTTGTTTACAATTTAAAATTTTCTTTTATTTACTGAATATATATACTTCAACTAGATTAAATAGTATTTTTTTGTAAATTTAGGGACTACCATTAATAGTTTACACATACTCAAAGTTAGCTGTTGCATAGTTGCATTTGATATATAAAAAGCGAGGGAAATTTTCTTCAACTTGCAATTAAAGTGGAGCTTTTGTGTAAACATAAACAAAGAAAGTGTGTAATGGAAAACGTACCTAATAGTATGTAAAATAAGTTATTGCTATTACTTTTTGATTGTAATTGTGTTATTGTCCAGTTGTCCAGTGTGTTGTCGATGTGTATTTTTAGCTAAAAATTAACAAATGTACGTGTGTTCCGTGGAGTATTACTTTTGTGCAGCACACCACTTCACAGAGGTTTGATATAACAGTTGTTGTGTATTATGTCCAGGTTCGGAATCTATTAACCTCGTTTGCTCCTTTTTGTTCCTTTTGGAAAAAAATTAGGTGTTGCAGTTAAAAACGAGTTTTGTCGTGCAGAGCTTCTGGAGGTATGGACCAACAACAACCGCCAAGAAGACGCGGTAAACAACTTTATTATTGAAAAATTGAACAATAATAGCGAAAATATTGATAATCTAATTGAAGTAATGAACAAACTACATGATTGTGACATTTATCCACCTTATTCAGACGAAAATTGAAATGTAGGCCAAAAGATATATGTTTCTCTCTTCACTCAGTTTAAAAGAACGCGAAAAGAAAAACAAGAAAAAAAATACCAAAAGAAGTTATTGAACTTTTGGAAGATCCCAATTTTCAATTACCAGCAACATTTGAAGGCTTAATGGAGCCAACCTTAGTTGAAGAAGGAAATGAAGACGAAAATGAGGATGAAAATGAAGACCAAAACATAGATGATAAAAATGTAGAGTTAAATTTTGAATTAGATGAGGAATATGAAGACCATTCAGTTTAAAATTATATCGCATATAATTTAAATATCTCTAAGTTTCTTCAAATATTAATATTTTTTTGCAGTTGAATGAAATATAATAAAAATATAATTTAAAGTTGCTAAAAGTGTACAAAAAAGTTATTAAAAATAATTTGAGCCCACATGTAATGATTTTTAATGTAATATAATATGTAAAAAGGGCGGAAAATTTGAATGCCACGCCCAATTGTAAAAAAAAAAAAACCGAATTTTCTTTTTAATATTACTAATATATACCTAAAATTTCAAGTTCCTAGCTCTTCATTTACAATTAATGCCAAAAAAATCGACTTTTTACCCATAGTGGGATGGCGGAAAGTCAAATTTCAAAACACGAACCTAATTTTGTTTTAGGTTTTGAGTTTGACTTTCCTGGGGAAGCCAGCTAACGATACTGAAGTCAACATAGGACAAAGATTTGATAGGTTTATTCAAGGGATTACGGTTTATGATAAAAGCAACAATATAAAATAATAATAAGGAATGCACATTAAATGCTTTCATTCTCAATAAAAAAGGAAGGATTATAACACAATAAATATTCCTTCTATATGGCACGAATGCACGCAACATTTCATCTTATATAAATATTTAAAATGTGGAAAATATATCAAAAAGTAAATATATACTCTATATATATGGAATGTCCTAGTTGCCCGCATCGATTCGAACCTTTTGTATGACCGATTTGCATTCAGAGTTCCGATGCACTCGATGATACTCGGTTATTTTTCCCAGGGAAGAGATGAAGTTCTCGTCGTGTGTGATTATGATGAGCATGAAATTGGATTGATGCTGACGGCTTTCGACAACGCGATTGAGCGCATCGCAGAGAGACATGATATTGTCACGGTCCAGATTCGTTGTGGGCTCATCCAGGGCCAGGACACCGCAGTTACTGCTGAATGTCTCCGCCAGGGCCATTCGTATGATCAGTGATCCAAGGACACGCTGTCCGGCGCTGCATCGTCCACGCATATCAATGACGGAGTTATTTTTCGACTGGATCACACGGTAGCTGTAGCTCTTGCGCCGATCGGCCGAGGTATCAGTGCGAAGTATATCATCATCCGCCTTAATTTCTATATAGTCGATATCGTTGCCGCGATAGATCATGCGCCAATACTCTCGTATCAAGCTGTTTATGTTATTCATCTTCTCCTTGTGAAACTCAATCAGCGCCCAATCCAAGGCCTGGCGATGTCGGCCAAGATCCTCGATGCCGTTGCGCTTCACTGCCGCCTCGAACTCGGCACGCATATAGTTCTTCATGGAGTCCTGATAGATGGGCTCCTTCATCTCTTTCTGCAGCTTATTCACTTGATTGTTAATTTCGCCCTGCTGTCCAAGGAGCTCGCCACGTCGCACCGTAGCCTCATCACGTCTCTTCATTAGCTCGTGCTTCTCCTTTGAGACACTGCGAAAATCTAGATTTCCCAATTGCTTTGCTAATCTCTGGCAATCTTCACTTAGTGCGCTTTCTTTCAGCTGCAGCTGCTTCAGCTCGCGATTGTCCTTTAGATCGCGCTCGAGAGCCTGTTGCTCAAAGCTCTTCTTCTTAATGGCTTCCAACTGATCGCTCTTCTCCTGGATTTGTGTGTCCTGGAATGAGTTGCATTGGAGACTAAGGAGTAGATATATAGGACTAGATTATCCGTCTCTATAGCTACCAATTTGCTAAGCTCCGCTTTGGTTGTCCCAATGGCAGCATCGAACTTTCTGATGGCATTCGCCAGATCCAGTTTGGCAAACTTCTGCGCCTGTTCATTCAATCTGTAAGGAATATATTATTATAATATATATGTAGGAATAATTTTTTAATTGTTTGCCTTTGTATATCCTTATCGGAGCTTTTGTATTCCGTATATTTTTTCTGCAATTGCTCCAATTTAATTCGCCCACTTTCCTTTAAGCGCGCCTTTTCGGTCAAAGCTGCGCTTAATCTTTGCTTGAGCGGCTGCAGCTTGGATCGCAGCTCAGTTATCTCCGTGCTTATTGCGATGACCGTGCGTGTTAGCTCGTCCAGGCGATCCTTCATTTGGGGCAGATTCTGCACGCCCTCCTGCAGCTTTATGCGCTTGTCCTTGAGCCTGAAAATATATCATTATATATAAATATATATATGTCAATATAAACAACTAAATTGTACCCATTTAGAAATTCGTGCAAGCGATTTAATGCCTCCACTTGCTGCTCAAATGCTTGCTGACTTGTCTCCAGCGCCTTGGACTCGGCGTCCAGCTCTTTAGATACCTCTGCTTTCTGTGCATGCAAATCTTCTATGGAGACGCTGGCATCATAGCTCTCTGGCAATTTTAGCTGGAATTCAAATATATATATTACAATATATATCAATATATATGACTATAGCTTCTTTACTTTCAGCTGTTCCAGATCCTTTTTAACGCGTGCCGATTCCTTAAGCGCCTCATCGAGAAGCGTCATATCGCCCAGCATCGAGTTGGCCAGGTCCATATTGTGCGTCGGCTCGCCTAGTTGAGCCATTAGTGTCTCATATTCGCCGACTATATCACCCAGACTTTGCTCAACCATGCGAAGCTCATCCTTCTTCTTGGGCAGCTTCTCCTTCAGCTCCTTAACTTTATCAATGGTTGGCTTAATCTGCAGCAACTGCTCATACTTCGATTGCTCGGCCCTTAAAGACTTTTCGGTACGGTTTATATTATCCGGCAGCTTCTGTATTTCATCCGTTAGCTCGGTCGTCAAATCGCAGGCCTGTGGCAGTCGAAAATGAGCTTAGTTAATGATTCATATCAATGGAAACAAACGCACCTCATCCCCTGACATATTATGATGACACAACGGGCAGCTGGGCTCCTCATCAATTTTTTGTATATACCTGCGAGACGATAAATGATATTAGATTAAAGCGGCACAGTTGGTTTCTTCTTCTGCCTCTTACTTTTTGTACATGGCCTCGGCGGACTTAAGAGCACCATGTTCCAGCTGCAACTTGGCTATGGCTGTCTTGCTGCGTAGCAGCAGCTCATCGTAGGGCATGCCATGGCACTTCTGATAGATGCGCTCCTCCGAGTCCTGCACTTCCTTCTCCATGCGCGCGACTTCCTCGATTAAATTCTTCCGCTTGATCTCATGCGATTGCTTGGCCAACTTTTTGCCATCGGCATCAGCGTTCAAGTCCTCAATCTCTCGACGTAGCTTATCGTATTCGTTTTGCATGGCACGACGATAGTTGTTCGATATGGAGTCCTTAAAGAATTTGCCCAGATTGTCGCCGTGTTTGCTGCGCACGCGCTGGATCTCATGATTCTTCTTCTCCAGCTCCTTCTCCTTGAGGCCGATCTCGGTTATAGTCTTAGCGATGGAGCTGAGAAATGTGAGCTGATCGTCGAGCTGCTTGAAATGCGCCTGCTTCTCATCCCTGCTGGCCTTTTTGCTAGCTATCGCCTTGCGACAAGCTTCCTGATTGAAGTTGCGCTTGGAACGCTCGTATTTTTCCTCTGTGTCGGCGATTTGCTTCTCTACCACTTTGAGCTGCTGTTGCGAAGTCTCAATTTGTTTGATATTTAGCTCCAATGATTCAATCTCCCGCTCGGTGTCCACCTTCTGCTTCTCCTGCGAATTTATGCTCTGCTCCGATTTGGTCAGCTCGGTGCGCAGATCATCGATTTTCGCCTGACGTGCCTGATCCTCCTGATCATTGAGTGCCGACAGCTCTGTGATTTCGCACTGCTTGGCCATGAGGTTACCATCGATGTCATCCAGAAGCTCACTTAATTGTTGGGGATTATCGACGACCGACGCTTCCACAGTTATTTGGAGTTGAGCACTTAAGGTCTGAATATGCCGCGTCAGTTCCTGCTTGCATTCCTGTTCGCTCTTTAGCTCCTGCTGTGCCTTATAGCGTTCCTTGTCCTGCTTGGCCAGCTGGCTCTGGCGTTCTTCCTTCGTTTTACGCAGCTGCAGCAGTTGATCTTCCGCATCGGTGAGCTGAAACTTTATTTCGGACATTCGCTGACTGAAGCTACGCATCTCCGCCTCCAACTCAACGAGCGAGCCCTCGAAGGGCGTCTTAATGTGGCTGTTTAGCTTGGCTATTTGCTCCACACAGTTTTGGTGCCTGGCGAGAATGAAGGATTAACATAGTTCCCATTGATATGGTTAAGCAATTGATGTGCTCCTCCTTACTTCGTATCCATTTTAACTTTTTCCGCCTGATATTTCCCTATTTCGCATTCGATATTGCGTATCTCCTGCAGTCGAGCGTCAATGGGCTTCACTTCCTCGTCACACTTAAGGCACTCCTCCTTAATGTCCTCGCACTTGCGCTGCGCCATCTGCAGACTCATCGTTTTCGCGTCCATTTCCTTCTTTATGTGCTGCAATCGCTTGATTCGTTCCTCTGAACAGGAATAAGAGTATGTAAATATGCAAATTAGTTATTCCTTAGCTCGTTACGCACCCATCACTTTCAGCTCCTCCTGGGCCGTCTTTCGCAATTTGATGATCTTGTCGAGGGCTTTGTTGTACTCGGTGATGCCGAAGATCGCGTCGAATTTCTCCTTCAGCTTCTTGGGCTCGTCCAGGGGCCAGCTGGAGTCCTCTTGATGGCAGAATAGTACGCTGTTAATTATCGCCTTGGACACGCCCATAAAATCGGAAACGGCCATATCCGTATTGATGACGCGAGAGCTCATGGATTCCTGGCTGTGCTTCGATGGCCTGCCATCGCTACCCAGGAAATTGACCGTGGAATCGAGAGTTTTGAAGGTAAGGCCTTTCTTCACTTTGGTAACCTTCATGGTGCGGCAAATCGACATCTGGACATTGCGGCGATCGCGCACCTGCATCTTCACCTGGGCCAAGGATTCATTTTTGCCAAATATATTGGGATCGTGCACAAAGTTCTGGCCGGTGGAGCTGCCGGGCGGATATTCGCCAGTGAGTGCATACTTCAAGCACTCAATAATTGTCGTCTTGCCACATCCGTTTTGACCCAGGATTAGCGTGATGGGCGAGGAGAACGTGATGCTCTAATTGGTTGGGATTAGCAACAGGTGTCATGGCTGGCTTTCGAGCAACAACTTACTTGCATATCTTCGGCATTGACGCCGAAGCTGCGCACACCTTGTATGGACAGCTTCTCAATTGTCGACATCTTTAAAAACTTTTAAATGATTTCACAATGAATAGAAACAACGCAATTTTGCCGGCAACCAAGAAACGATATCTCACTGTCGATAATTTATCGGCGTAAGCGCAATAATGCTCTGCGATAGACTCCCGCTATCGCAGAGCCAACACAAACAGCTGTTCTGCATATTTTAGTATGCTGGCTATGGTCACACTGCGTGTTTTGTAGTTCTGCGTCGCAGAGCGTTTTTTCGCCGTGTCTTATTAAGTTATTATTAATAAATGTAAAAAGTGCAATAGCTGATAAATCAAACTGCGCAATTCGATATTGACGTAAACTGTGCTACGTACTCGTACTCGTGCTAGTGACCGTGGAGAGTGTGTGTGTGTGCCTGCAGCGCAGTGTGGGTGTTGCTCGATGTGAGTGAGTGTGCAGGGGGTAATCGGATAGATAGATAGAGAGAGAGAAAGAGAGAGGGGCGAGCAACGCAGCTAGTGCGCGAGTGCGAGTGCAAAGGCAGGCAGGCAGGCAGGCGCTGCGAAAAATCAAAAGACAAAGGAATTGAATGCTGCTAGTAAAAATAATTGCATTGCTGATTGCGTTGCCACACACACAATTAACCTGAGTGCGTTGTCAGTGTCTATTTATACTACAAAAAAAAAAGAAAGAAGAGAAGAATCAAATGCACAGCATTGAATGCACCAGCAGCAGTGGCACCAGCTCTGCCTGTGTGTGCGTGCGCGTGTACGTGTGTGTGTGAGAAACGAAAATAAAACGGGATCTATGGGCAGCAGCGTTGCCACCCCGCAAAGCTAAAGTTCTTCCAGCCAGCGATGTAAATGGGGAGTGCGACAACGGCGTTACGACAATTGCAACGTACCCCACGGCACCACCAACAACAATAACTAAATCTTCCACCACCACCACCAGCAGCAGCAGCAGCAGCAGCAACGCCACCACCAACAATAGCAACTGTTACAAATATAGCAGCAACAACAACGGCAACAAAAGAAGACCCCGCCAACCCCCTCGCTAGTGCAATAGCCTTGTAAAGAAGTATTTTTACGATTTTGCTTTACTCGCCCTTCAATCGTCGTCGTCAGGCAAGGCAACGGGCAAACGGGCAACCAAGCGAGAAACGCACAAACACACACACACACATACATACGCAGTGGCAAGGCTGCCAGGCACACCTCCTTCCCCGCCTCCGCCACTGCCACCTTCGGACAGAGTTGCAATGGACTCGGACATTGAAATGGAATTGGAATCGGACAACGATGGGGAATTTGACGACGATTATGATTACTATAATACAGGTAAGCGGTTAAGGGGAGCAGGAAGGACAGAGCGCCCAAGGACGCTTTGTGCAGTTTATCGATTACACACACGCAATCGATTCGAAACATATACAATTGCAATATTTTAATATTCTTATTGGACATATATATCACAGTGTGTATGTGTGTGTGTGCGTGTGCAATTTGCATGCGTTTTGCTATGGTTATTCACCTCTAAGTCAAACACACACGCACACACACGGACAGACACACAATCATATGTCGTGCCTAGCATTTTGCATTTAACCTTCCATAAAATCGCATGCACGTTGGCTTGGCTCTTGACATTCGCCTTTTGCTGCCCTGTTCTCTGCCTTTTACACTTGAACTCTTTTTCCCCCGTTCGCTGGTTGCCCGTTGCGGTGTCTTCGCTCGTTTACAATATAATTTGATTGTGTTTAATATTTCTTGCTGTGCCCGGTTCGTTACGTTTTGACCATGAAGCTTAAATTACGAAATTGAAATTGAACTTGAAATGATCGTTCGTACGTTCAGCTTGGCCAGCGCACTATTAAAGCGCTATTATTATAATTATACCCTATACTTATCGCACCAAGAGCAGCAAAGGGTATATTAAATTTGTTAACAAGTTAAAAGCGAATTAAATTGTAATTTTCTGATATCTAAAGGCTTATCTGCAGCAAGTGCATTTAAAATTATCGATAATTTGAATTTTTTTCGTATTTAGTGCATTTCAAACAATCGATATATTTTACCTTTATATACCGCAATCAGCTTAAGAATATTCTAGAATCGTCGATAAATCAAAACAAATGATTCTAGATCATTCTCTTAGCCGCCTCAACGCATTTTCGATAACTCGATTCTTTTCGTACTCGAATATCGACAGAGTGCATTATGTAGTGCATTTCAAATATTAATCGATACCTTTTCACTCTACATACCGCAGCCACTTGTTTTGATTTATCGAAATTTCTAGATTTGCTAGAGTCCGCATGACAGGGTATCCGCTAGCCGCCTCAACACATTTTGTTTTCATATTCTGTTTATTGTTTGTCTTATTACCACCTCTACTTTGTTTTCTTTCTACTGGTATCTCTTTTACCTGCTCTTGTTATTATTGTTATTGTTGTTGGTGCTGCTTCTCTTTCCCTTCGCAGCGAGATGCGTGCTCAAGTGTTCGCTGTCTGACGTCGCATAGTCGCGTCGTGCAGTTTCCGTCATCTGTTTTAGCCGCTTTTGACCTGCCCTCCAGCTGCTGCTACCTCTCTCACTCTCTCTCCCCTACTATCTATCTTTGTCTCCCACAGCGCCGTTTGTGACGTCATAGGCAAATCTCATTTGTAAGCCAACGACGTAATATTCGGCCTTCAATATTTTGTCTTCCCTTTTTCCCAACAGTCGTTAAAATGGCAATCAATTCCATTATCCATCAGCATGAATTTGATTTTTATTTCGTTTTGTTTTCCTTTTGCTTTTCATTAATTTCCACAGTAAACCTGTGAATAGAGCTTGAAAGCAGGTAGCCAAAGGAAATGAATCATTTATAGATTGCACCTGGTTGGTCCTTTGGTGTATTATGTGGCAAGATGGCATCAAAATACCAGAAACACAAAACTAAGGGTGCAAAGATGTGCTCGGTTTAGGTAACATAGGCCAAAAAATACCCTGTATAGGCTGCATAATAAATGAGCAGCTGACGGTCGAGAGATTGGAAGGGAAATATTTCAATAGAAATGGAAATTGCACTTAAGTGATCGATATATTGACTATCGATAGGTTTAGACTATAAAACTTATTTGATAAATTTTCAAATACCCTGTAATAAGCATATGCTGGAATTGCATTAAACAAATCTTGATATACTGACTAGCGATACGTCTATAATTTATTTGATCTACTTTAAAATACCCTATAGTTGATATATGTTGAAAATAAACTCAAAAAGTGATCGAGCTCATTTCAAAATATCCTATAATTCCTCTTAAAAAGTATTGACTATCGATAGGTCTAGATAATAGCATATATTTGTTCAACTTTAAAATACCCTGTAATAAAGAAAAATTGAAATTGTACTCAAAATGTAATGGATCTAGTCTCTAACATTTATTTGATTAATTTTCAATTACCCTGTAATAAACAGATTTGGAATCACATAGTAATACCATTTTGTTGTTACCCTTGTCTACTTTTAGGCGAAGACTGCGATGTCGAGAGGCTCGATCCAAAGCGTGCCGATCCGGAATATTTTGAATACGACTGCCTAACCGTCGAGGACATTGAAAAGCTGCTCAACGAGCTGGTGGAGAAATTGAACACAATACTGCAGATCACGCCGTCGTTGGCCAAGGTGCTGCTGCTCGAGCACCAGTGGAACAATGCGGCTGTGGTGGAGAAGTATCGACAGGATGCGAACGCGTTGCTCGTGACGGCGAGAATCAAGCCACCCACAACGGCAGCGGAGGCGGCGTCGACGAGCGCGGCGGCGGCTGCCCAACTGCTGCGGTTGAGCAGCAGCAGCGGCTATCGGACGTCAACAGCACTGACTTCACCTCCAACAACAGCTGCCAGCGGCAATCCGCAGCAACAGCAGCAGCAGCCACAGCCACAGCGACGGATGTGTCCGGTGTGTGCGAGTACGCAGCCGAATGACAAGTTCTATAGCCTGGCGTGTGGACACTCGTTTTGCAAGGATTGCTGGACCATTTACTTTGAGACGCAGATCTTTCAGGGCATCTCCATACAGATTGGCTGCATGGCCCAGCAGTGCAATGTGCGTGTGCCCGAGGACTTGGTGCTGACACTGGTCACACGTCCGGTCATGCGGGACAAGTACCAGCAGTTTGCTTTCAAGGACTACGTGAAATCGCATCCGCAGCTGCGCTTCTGTCCCGGCCCCAATTGCCAAATCATTGTGCAATCGACAGAGATCTGTGCGAAGCGTGCCATCTGCAAGGTGTGCCATACGGGCTTCTGTTTCAAGTGCGGCATGGACTACCACGCGCCGACAGACTGTCAGATCATCAGGAAATGGCTGACGAAGTGCGCCGACGATAGCGAAACGGCCAACTACATTAGCGCCCATACCAAAGACTGTCCCAAATGCCACATCTGCATCGAGAAGAACGGCGGCTGCAATCACATGCAGTGCTTCAACTGCAAGCACGACTTCTGCTGGATGTGCCTGGGGGATTGGAAGACGCACGGCTCGGAGTATTACGAGTGCTCGCGCTACAAGGACAATCCCAACATTGCCAACGAATCGGTGCATGTTCAGGCGCGCGAGGCACTCAAAAAGTATTTGCATTATTACGAACGCTGGGAGAATCATTCCAAGTCTCTCAAGCTCGAGCAGCAGACAATCGATCGACTGCGTCAGCGCATCAATACGAAAGTGATGAACGGCAGCGGCACCTGGATCGATTGGCAATATCTGTTCAATGCAGCCGCGCTGCTAGCCAAATGTCGATATACCCTGCAATATACGTATCCATATGCCTACTATATGGAACCGGGCTCCCGCAAGAATCTGTTCGAATACCAGCAGGTGAGTGGGAGAATAAATAAATATTATTTATTATATTCTATTAATATATGTTTATTTTGTATTCCTGCAGGCGCAATTGGAGGCTGAGATCGAGAATCTGTCGTGGAAGATCGAGCGAGCGGAGACAACGGATCGAGCAGCGCTGGAGAATCAAATGGATATAGCGGAGAAGCGTCGCACTACACTACTCAAAGACTTCTTTCCCCTTATTGGAAAATCATAGACTTTTCCCTTGCCCCTCCCTCTTCCCTTACCCATCCGCATTAGCACAAGAAACAGAAGATTTTCATTTTAAAAATTTAGTGACTCTCGCCACTCTGGACAGTATAAGTAGACGCTTATATAATAGCTATATTATACATATAGTCTAACAATTTGTAGCTAATTTTTAAATCAATATTTCAAGTGCATATGTAGCTATAATCTAAAGTATATATATACATATATGTATATACAAATAGTTGTGAAATTCGATGTCACTCAAAAATCGATTCAACTGCAATACAACGCCTTGCGCAAACAACAAACTAGCGAGTGCTATCAATAGTTTTCCAAAAACAAATTCTAAAATTGACAGCCCCCGAGCAAAACTCCAACAACAACAATAACAACAACAACAATTAACAATGAACATTTTGTGAGAGAATTGCAGGAATATAAAACATGATTTAGCTCTAAGTCGTATTTACGTATTGTAGCAACAACAACAACAACAATATTAATAATATTCAAGTATTTGTAACTGTAATTATAAAAAGCACACACACACACACACATTCTCGATAACGAAAGCTAAAGTCAACAAATTATACAAGGAAAACGTTTCGATCATCAAATATTAAGTTCGCCCTTTTTCTACATACATACATATATATATTGTGAATTGGCAGCGCTGTTTTTCATATTAAGCTGAATTATACATTTTAGTTAATAGGTTAACGCTAAGTATGCTTATGCGACTGAATTTAAATTAATTAAATGCAAATTGAAAAACCAGAAACCAGCTCGATGCAGTTCATTGACAGCGTTTAAAAATGCGTTCGCGACTTATCAGCGATGACAAGAAGAGTCATCGATTAATTGACAATCGATATGAGCCAAGTGGCAATTGGGATTCAAATTAGACCTTAAATTAAAATTACCAATTTAATTATTCGTCAACATAATTCATATATATTTATTGTTATTGCGTTTTTTTTAAACATCATGTTATATGTAATATAATATTATATATATTATATGTATATATATACATATATATATAATATATATATTATATGTTATATGTAAAATAATTTCTCAATATTATTTCTTTTTGCCCTTTTTCTTTGCTGGCTTTGGCGGCTCTGGTGGTGGTGGAGGCGGTGGAGGAGGAGGCGGTAATATTTTTCGCTCCAGCTCACAGACTTCGTTGATCGTTGACTTCTTCATGCCTTCCTTGCCTTTAATGGACAGAATGGGGACACGATGCCAATTATCGATGTAGGAGCGTTGGTAGACCTTGATCTCGCAGCAGTTCGAAATCAGGATTACATTGGTATTGTCCGTGATGGGATCACGCAAATACACATTCCTGCCACAGACGCCACAAGTGCGCGTGTTTCGCCGGATGCGAAACTTCACGGGAAATGCGCGTCCAGCCAAAAATTCATTGTTAACGTTGACGCAGTGCTTGTAGGCTGGCTTCGGTCGGGGGCGTCGCGTCCACTGTGGAAGAGGTATTTAGTAAATTTACATATATAAGGAATGGAAATAGGCAGGGGTACCTCGTCCAAGTGGAGCATCGCCCTCGTTGGCGGGCATTTCGGCGAACAGAAATTATTTGTATGCTCGGCCTTCTCGGCATCGCCTAGATTGCAGCATTTGTCTTTCTTTTTTTGGGCGGAGGCAAGCAGCTCTTGTACATTGATGACGCGTCTTGTAGGTATCTCTGGCTTGAGAATTGCTTTCACAATGTTTTTGTCCCGTTCAATGTCCTCGGGACTTTTGCAATCTGGACATTTTTCATCCAATGGCTCAAAGCAGTTCCGCCTCGCGGCTCGTTTTACTTTAATGCTGCCGACCCATTTGCGGCAACTACTCTCAGCCATTGGAAGACCGTGATTATGGCTATTCCATTAGGATGTTAAAATTTGGAATAAAATTTTGTTGGTCGAATAACAAATATACACAAACAACTAAGATTCAAAACTGATTTAAATGAAATCGTTTCTGCCTTATCGATATATCGATTGCTAGCTTTTTTTTTTTTTTGGAATTTACCAACACTCTTCACTGCGCCAAAAATATATCGGCTCATCGCTAGATTTCGCGCTTAACCGTTTGATTGCGGTAAATTCGTGGCGTGCAAATTGTGAAATGGAGCTGCCGGTTTCTGAATTTAATATCCGCGATTTGGTGCGCGACCTCTACGGCCGCGCCCTAAATACCAAGGGCTCCAAGCAGGAGCTGCACGCACGCCTAGTGGCCGCACGACACGAAAAGGCCGAGGCACAGGCGCAGGGCTATGTGCGTCCCGGCCGGCCGCCGATTGCAAAATTTGGAGCCTGCGTGCAACCGGACGACTTCGCCAGCATTGAGTGCATGACGGATGATGAATACGCAGCGTACTCGAAGAAGGTGCAATGGCGCCTGCGTCGCGTACACAAGACCTATGATAACCAAAGCTTGGAGTACTATCATCCCGGCGTGCTGCATCGCATCGACCGGAGCAAGAGCTATACGCTGAACCTGAATGAGTTTTGGGTGCGTAAGGAACCGTATGTGCATAAGGTAAGATCTGCAATAGACATGCATAATTATATCTAAATATTTGAATTACTCTTACAGCTGTTTGTTGTCTTCGTAACGAGGACGAACGCCGAGGAGCAGCGGCTGTGCTATGCGAGAAGCCTGGCCATGTTGCGGGACAACAACTTGACTGTGGAGCAACTGAGAATGCCTGTAAGCTAGTGTCTTATATAAAGAATTTATGTATTCATCTCTTATTAATAATTGCAGCTTATTAGAAACGATGAGATTGGCAGAGCTTTATCGAATATTATGCTGGAGATCGAAGATAATGGCTTAGAGAACTACGTAGCCATTGTGGCGCCCAAGCAGCAATTGATTCTGCAAGCACTGCAGGAGCTGAAAATGATAACGAGCAACAAGTTGCCGCCAATTGTTTTGGACTGCTGCCAAGTGCACGATCTATTGGAGAACAATTATTGCGCCAAGTCTGCGCGCTGTTTATATCAGCTGCAGCACGAGAGATTTACGGAAGACAATTTCAAGCAACAGCTGGAAGGAATCCAAGAAAACTACACACAAAATGTGATTGCGGCTACTCTGCTGAAGGAGTTGATGAAACCCTTGCCGGATGTCCTCTTAGCCATGTGGAAAATTGAGGAGCATAAGGGGCAAAACATATGCGTGGCTCGCTTGAATAACGAACGACTGAATGTCTATGGCGCCCAGGCTCAAAACGATTTGCCGCCAATAACATTTGAAGAGTGCGCAGCTGGCACGGGCTTGCTCCAATTACTGCTCTTCGATGCCCTGTGGTGTCTCTGCGATGCCAATGAAATCGAGGAGAATAATACAACGGCAATACTAGAGCCGCCACTGCCCGATGAATGGCTGCCCTTATTGAACTGACTCATCAGACGACTCTAAGTAGTAAAGGAAAAGCAGCTCATAATCCATATACCTATCAGGATTATAACTCTCCTGATAAGCGCTATAAAGCATATAATCTTATGTTCTTTATTGTGCCAACTGACGTCAGATGACAATGCTTGGATGTGTTTACATATTTTCATCAAGCTTTTGCAGCTGCAGCGTGCTGCCCAAATCCTTTAAGGTAATATCCTCCAAACTCTTGGCTTTCTCGTCGTCAAAGATTTTGAGATTCTTGGCGTGATACCAAACGACAATGTTCATAAAGCCACCCAGCAATATGCACGTGCCAGCCGCCAGATTTAAGGCGTATCTACAAATATAAAGGATAAGTTAATAGTTGATATACCAGGACGCTGCCGGCACTTGCCTCAGGGACACAGTGTCGTATAGCCAGCAGTTGCCCTTGTTGCTGCACGTCTTGCCCCACACCAAGCAATATTTATCTATCAACCAGCCGTAGAAAATGGGGCTGGGTATGAAGCCGAACAGCGACGCCACCATGCTGCCCAAACCCAGGGCAAAGCTCTTGTCCTCCGGTGGTATGCAACGCAGTGCTATGAGCAGATTCGTCGACTTGCTGCTGGCACCGACGAGCTTGAGGAAGCACATGACGCCCAAGAAGAGGAGAAACTGATTGAAGCAGTCCACATGACAGGCGCCATCCACTGCATACTGCAACTGTGAATATGAATAATGAGACTATAGATCTGATTCTTAATAATGAATGTTCAATTCACCTCAATTCCAGCTGTTGCATTCATTGGATTTATGCAATCGCAGCCCGTGTACAGAGTGCGCTCCAGTTGATCCTTTGTTTTGGCCGTGCAGCCAGCATGACAGGCGGATATATAGGTCACGTTGTCTGAACTGCAGATGGGCGCATAGTGCACATATTCGCAGTGACAGGAGGCGGTGCAGCTGTCGCCCACTGTTGCCATGGAGCTCAGCTCGTCGCTGCCCTTGCAGCCGATGGCAACAAAGCACAAGATGCCAGCCACAGTCAGAAAGTCCACCGTAGCATTCCAGGCAGCCAAGGCTCTGGCGCTGGGCTTGTACTTGGACACAACATAGCCGGAGAGTAGGACGCCCGCAGCGGAGAAGCCCAGGGCAACGGTGCCCGTGGCCATGGTGGCCATCGAGGCCGATTGCTGATATTGCGTCTCAATGTACTTGGGCGTGAATATCCAGTAGACCATGTAGCCGAAGAAGTAGAGTATGGAGGCGATGGTGTTGTACACATAGACCTTGTTGGTGGCCAGCAGCTTGACCGAGTGACACATGTTTACCAAGGAAAAGTCCATTTCGGAATTTGTGTCACTTCCGCCAGACTTTTGGTATTTCAAGCGCCTAGCCTTCGAGCTGGGCAGCTCCTTGGGAAAGAGCGTCATTAGGAAGGCAATTAGGAATGTTATGGCAGCCAAGATGAGCCAGCCCAGCCACCAGGCGCCCAGCCAACGCGGATCTTCGGGCTTGATCAATGGCTCCGCTGTCGGCTCAATGTACCAGCGCAGGCAAAGTGAGGCCAAAGAGTATCCAATAGCAGGACCCAGCATGCGTAGAAATGTGGAGAAGCCTGCAAAGTAAGTGCCCCAATAATTATATATATATAGAGTGGCTATAAGGTCGATTTCGACTCACTCAGCATAGCTGGCGTCTTGGACTTGGTGGTGTTGTCATCCATGTAGGCCAGGCCAACGACTATGAACAAAGCCTGACCAATGCCCAAAATGAATTGAGCTAGAAACAGAATCATTTGTGGCACCCAAACGCTATCCTCCTGTACGCAGCTGGACGTCTCGTTCATGCAAAGCTTCTGATCTCTCTGTGAACTGGTCAAATGTCCACTTAAATTCTGATAAGCTCCATGATTGCGCGTTAGTTTTAGAGCATCCTCGCCGGCGCCATAGATGAAGTGCAGCGAGCAGTTGAGCAAACAAAATATGACAATTGTAAATAGACCTGAAGTGGGATTTACTTTAAGTTAAGCGAGTCGGATGTCTATATAATTTCGTTGTCCACACACCCAAACCCATCCAGCGCGGTCGATGCACCTTGCGCAGATAGTAGCCCGTCAAGGCCGAGGCGAACATGGTGCTCATATCATTGCCCACCGATATGATGCCCAGCGTTTTCGTCGGTATCTTATAGCGCTTCTCCAGCGTGGTGATTGTGCCATTGAAGTAGGCAAAGCACATGGCCATAAAGCAGCCTGCGACGCCATAGATCGTGACATACATAGTCTCTGTGGCGAAACTGGGGAAGAAACTTTCTTAGATATCCAAGTTTCATTAAAACATACTCTCAGCTTCTACCTCTGTAGCGTGGGTCCTTTGAATATCCAAAATCCACAAGTCGTATCCTCGCCATCATCTGGATTTTCCCTTTGCTCTTGCTCCACTCTGGCATCCTTTAACTCTTGCTCCTTCTGCTCTATGGCCGTTCGCTTGCCAGCATCCTTGAGAAATGGAGCCACTTCTCTGGGATCCTTGCTATCTGCGCTCATGTTGTTCGACTCTCTGCATTCACGCGCGCCGGACAACTG
Source organism: Drosophila pegasa (assembly GCA_035046225.1). NCBI lineage: Eukaryota > Metazoa > Arthropoda > Insecta > Diptera > Drosophilidae > Drosophila > Drosophila pegasa. Next base: position 2,632,695 of record JAWNOD010000076.1, read on the forward strand.
ATCTAGATTTTCTTTTAGTTATTAATTAAAATGGGATTTACATTATCTCTAGACATCAATAAAAACGGCCTTTCTGATTACGCAGATGCAATTTATGAATCTTGCAGCCCGACTAAGCTGGCATGAGATAAGATCATAGATAGCATATCATAGACAATTTTCGTATTTCGTGCGAAGGTTAAATTCATATTAAAAATACTATTTCATCAATTCCTTAAACTCATATTATTTAAAGTCGCAGGGCAAATGCTTTGACTCTTTGACTTTCCTAAGTAGCTTCAGCTTCAGCTCTAATATATTGTGCTTATCTCTTTTTGTTTTCCTCAGATACACACACTGAGTTATCACTTAGTTGAGCCACTATCGTAAAAGTAATCCAATAAATATTTACTTTTATTTTTAGATTGTTGGAACTGCAAACAAAGATACAAACTTCTTTCAAATGCGGGCAAATCGTTGCAAATGATCATACGATCTTTGCAGTTCTTCTGATTTCTCTTCTCTTGTCACTTTTCTTTTTGCTTAATCAAAATTTGAATTTCGCACATTTTCCATAAACTTTTCTTAATTACTTATAAACATTCTATTTTCAATTTCAATTCTATTTCTTGCATTTCCTATTTCTACTTCTATGTCATATATATTTTTCAGAGCATAGTTAAAAATCAAGAGTTCGAATGAATATTTAAAGAAAATATTATTAAGACAAAGCTTAAGTTTTCTTCTTCAATATTTAATAGAATATTTTGCTTAAATATTTTTAAAAACTCATTTAGATTTTCAAAATAATTTATGTGTTTTACCAAAAACTTTTTGCGAATATAAGCTTGCCATTCCTCTTCCTAATTCAACTTCTTGCTCCATATAAAATTTGAATATCTGTTGATATTTATTTTTATTTACTCAGTTTTCTACATTTTTGCTTACTGGAAATTCTCTTTCGCATCTTCTCTTTAATTGTGGTTTGAACTTTTTCACTTTTGCCTTTTCTTCGCCCTTTGTTAAACTAAATTTGCATTAAATTGTATGGCTTTTATTTTAAAAATTTATATTTTCTATAACTTTAACATTTACTATTAGTTTTTTGATGACTCACAGAGTTAAATTATTATCTTAAGACTTTTCTACATCTTTGGTTGCTTCCGTCACTTTCATTTTGGTATCCAAATTCAAACTATCGCCTTTGCCATCTGCTGGCTCAGTTTCATTCAGCTCCTCGTCGAATATGAGCAAATCTTTAGCATTGCGGAAGACGCCAATGTTCAAGAGGCCGCCGAGGAATATGAAAAACGCTGCAGTCAAGTTGAAGGCGTATCTGAAATGGAAATGGAAATAAATTAAAATGATTAATTGATAATTAATTACAATAATAAGAGCTCACCTTAAGGACTCCGTATCGTAGAGCCAGCAGTTGCCCTTGTTGCTGCACGTCTTGCCCCACACCAAGCAGTATTTGTCCAGGAGCCAACCAAAGAAAATGGGACTGGGCACAAAGGCAGTCAGGGAACTGATCAAGCCGCCCAGACCCAGGGCGAAGCTCTTGTCCTCGGGGTCAATGCAGCGCAGGCCGATTAGCAAATTCGTGGACTTGCTGCTGGCGCCAACGAGCTTGAGGAAGCACATGACGCCCAAGAAAATGAGAAACTGTTGGGTGCAGTTCACAGGACAAGCGCCGTCCACTGCATACTGCAACTGTGAATAGAAATAATGAGATTATAGATGAGATTCTTAATAATTATTGCCTTATTGCATTTACCTCAACTCCAGCTGTTGTATTCCTGGGATTTATGCACTCGCAGCCTGTGTACAGTGTCCGTCCGAATTGATCCTTTGCTGTGTCCGTGCAGCCCGCATGACAGGCGGATATGTAGGTCACGTTGTCGGGACTGCAGATGGGCGCATAGTGCACATATTCGCAGTGGCAGGAGACGCCGCAGCTGCTGCTGGCTGTTGTCATGGAGCTCAGTTGATCGCTGCCCTTGCAGCCGATCACAACGTAACACAAAATGCCAGCGACAGTCATGAAGTCGACAATGCCATTCCAGGCAGCCATGGCTCTGCCGCTGGGCTTGTACTTGGACACAACATAGCCGGAGAGTAGGACGCCCGCAGCGGAGAAACCCAGGGCTATGGTGCCCGTCGCCATGCTGGCCATGGATGCCGACTGTCTATATTGGGTCTCAATATACTTGGGCGTGTAGATCCAGTAGGCCAAGTAGCCGAAGAAGTAGAAGCTGGAGGCGAACGAGTTGTACATGAACACTTTGTTGGCCATCAGCCGTTTGACGGAGCGCATCATGTCGCTCATGGAGAGATCCTTGTGCTGCTTGGGGTTTTGTATGCCAGCTTGCTCTAGCTGCAGGCGTCTTGCATTCGAGCTGGGCAGCTCCTTGGGAAACATAAACATCATGAAGGTGATTATAAAGGTGACGACGGCCAGAATGACCCAGCCAACCCACCAGGCGCCCAGCCAACGTGGGTCGCCCGGCTTGATCAGTGGCTCCAAATGCGGTTCTATATACCAGCGCAGGCAAATGGAGGCCAAGGAGTAGCCGAGAGCTGGGCCCAGCATGCGCAGAAAAGCGGAAATGCCTAAAAGAAGAGCGTATAAAATATTTTATGGATATGCCCAAGCTAGATATATTCTTATCACTCTTATCACTTACTTAACAGTGCTGGCGTATTCGCTTTCTCCGTGTTATCATCCATATAAGAGATGCCCACAATCCAGAATAAAGATATGCCAATGCCAGCAATAAACTGCGCCACAAATAAAACAATTGGCGGCACCCAGGTGCCATCGCTCTGCGTACAGCCGGACGTCTCGGACATGCACAGCTTATGATCCTTGTGTGCATTCGCCGTGTATTCAGCAAGATCCTTGAAGTCTCCAAATTCACGGGTGAGCTTTAGGGCATCCTCGCCAGCGCCGTAGGCAAAGTGCAAGGAGCAAGTGAGCACGCAGAAGATAAAAATGGTGAAAAATCCTGAAATGCCAAGCAAGGATAATTTATTGACAATCAATAGGTTCGATGTATTTGCTCTTACCCAACGCTATCCAGCGTGCGCGATGTCCTTTGTGTATGAAGTAGCCAGCCAGCACAGAGGTGACCATCATGCTGACATCATTGCCCACTATAATCAGGCCAGAGGTCTTTGTCGGAATCTTATAGCGCTTCTCCAAGGTCGTGACTATGGCATTAAAGTAAGCCAAGGCCATGGATAGCAGACAGCCGCCGATGCCATAGATTAGAACAAACGACTTCTCCGTTGCCATGCTAAAGTGTAGAGAAAGGGTTCAGTTGATAGTTGACTTAGCTGTGCTATCCATTTGCATACCGCTGCAGCAGCGATCCTTTGAATATCCAGAAGCCACATCTGATATCCTTGTGGGGCTTCTCTTTCCGTCTCTTGCCATTTGTCTGCTGGTCGTGTTCTAGGAAAGGATGCTCCTCCGGCTGATCTGGTTTCTTTTCGAGACTCATTGTCGAACCGACTCCATCAAAACTTGTAGCTCGACTAATTGCGAACTATTGCTAGAGCATTATATCTAGCCCGCCAGCTGACAGAGTGTGCATCCATAAACGTTAACTAACAATTATTGCTTCAACAATTATAAAACTTTTGCCATATCTTGTGTGTATGCCCCTTAAGTCAACGAAAATGTATAATCTAATAATGATATTGTGATTTAAAATCAAGCGAGATATCAGATTTTTGAGAGGATGACACGGCAAATTTGATGGGAGATGAGGTTCTTTTAAATGGAGATAAGCTATAAGACATTTAGCCGTTAAGATTAAGCTTGTCTGTGGTGGGTCTATATATAGGTAAAAGATATTTTACATTTAAGAATTGTAGTAGTCGAAATTGGGTATAAATATGTCTATTATATATTTAAGTGAAGGTGAAGAAAGTCTTGGGATAGTGTAAATAGAAAAAGTGGGCTACGTATGACCACACATGAGAGTTATCTAGTCGGAAGTGCTTGACTAGGATATAGCTCTGCTTTTTCTTCTTCTTATCACAGAACAATAACAGAAAGAGAGAGAGAGAGAGGGAGAGAGAGAGATAGATAAACAGACAGAGGGGAGAGCAAACAGATTGGTGAACAGACTAAGAAAGAAGGACAAACAGAGAGCTAGGGACAGACAGGGAGAGGAACACACGTCCATAGAGTGGAACATATAGGCAGACAGACATGACCTCCGTTTGTTATCCCAACCCTCTAAGGAGCCGCTCATACCTCCCGCAGTCAGTGATATACATGTCCTCAGAACTATATGATTTGGTAATCATGATCAATAGTTTTCTTATCAAAAGCTGACTCAGCATCTTTGAACAGACTTGTCTGGCAGGGACCCATTAAATTCATAAATCCAAACACCATTCCCGACCTTGCATCATGCCAGATACCTAGCACACGTCTTTACCTTATTTGGCAGTAATTTACAAGTTTTTTATGTAAATAAATTCTTAGATTATAAAAATCACCTCTTAACACCTTTTTGAGACTCGCGTGCTGCTCTGTTTATCTTAGGCAAATTTGATAAGCCACGAAATTGCAAATCATTCGTATTTATTTACAAAATATTTAATATTTGCTTAAGCTCTTTAATATTTATATTATCACACATTAATTTGGTTTTATCTCGCTAGATAATTCATTTAATTCAAACTGTTTTGAGTTCTTCTTGTGTTTCATCTCTTCTGGTTCAGTGTCGAATATTTGCAAATCTTTGGCATGATACCACACGCCGATGTTCCAAAAACTGCCAGCGAATATGAACGCAGCAGCTAGGAGATTTATGGTATAGCTAAGAAGAAGAATTTATTTAATTGTAATCATGAATGAATCGTTTTTTCTTGTTATTTTGGGACTTACCGTAAAGATTTGGTATCATAGAGCCAGCAGTTGCCTTTGCTGCCGCACGTTTTGCCCCAGACAACGCAATAGCTATCCAAAATCCAGCCAAACAGAATGGGACTGGGTATAAAACTGACTATGGAGACAATGACATTGCCCAGACCCAGGGCAAAGCTCTTGTCTTCGGAGGATACGCAACGTAAGGCTAATAATAGGTTGGCCGTTCTGCCGGAGGCGCCCACAAATTTCAGAAAACACATGACGCCTAGGAAAACCAGAAACTGCTTATAACAATCCACTGGGCAGGGTCCTTGTCGCGCATATTGATGCTAGATGGAAGAGAAAGGTGAGAAAGGAAAGAGAACAAGTTAATGGAGAGTTGAGATAAGATATAGACTATAGAGTCAAACTAGAGTTTCTATAGTAGTTCTGATTACTTAGCGAATTGGGCAAGGACTCAAAAGAAATTGTGTAAGGCAGATATCCTTTTCATATCAAAACTTAGCTCTTTAGCAAATATCTCGAAAACTATAGGAGCTAGAGCTATCATTTTTGGTATACAGACTGTCGTAAGGTTGACAATACTAAAGAATATTCCATTTGTTGGATAACTGTCTGCCTTGCTCTAGGATTAAGACACCTATACTTAAGTACACCTAAGAGTATATAACTAGTTGGCTTACCTCTGTAACATTTGCGATATCCAATGCGCCAATACACTTACAGCCCGTGTAGGTGAGTCGACCTAGATCATCCTTCAGTTTGCTGTCGCAGCCAGCATGACAGGCAGATATATAGGTAACATTATCTGGACTACAGATGGGCGCGTAGTGCACATATTCACAGTGACAGGAGGCGGTGCAGCTGTCAGGTGTGCTGGGCGACATGGATGTCGTCTTATCGCTGTCAGCACAGCCGATGAGCACATAACACAAGATGCCCACTACCGTAAATATATCAACGATGCCATTCCAAGCGGCCATTGCCCGGGCACTGGGTTTATATTTGGAGATCACATAGCCGGAGAGCAAGACTCCAGCCGCGGAGAAGGCCAACGCAACCGTGCCCGTTGCCATCGTCGCTGTGCTAGCCGATTGCTGATATTGTGTCTCGATGTACTTGGGCGTAAAGATCCAATAGGGCGTATAGCCGAAGAAGTAGAGTATGGAGGCGATGTTATTGTAGACATAAATCTTGTTTTTGGCCAAGCGTTTGACCGACTGCATCATATCGGAGAGGGATAGCTCTGTCAATGAGTGAGGTCCAGCATCGGCTCCATCTGATTTCAATCGTCGAGCTCTGGCACTGGGCAGCTCTTTGGGAAATAGGTAAAGGAAAAAGGCAGAGATCAGCATGATGATCGTCAGTATGATCCAGCCCAGCCACCAGGCGCCCAACCAACGCGAATCCTCATTGCTGATCAGCGGCTTCAGCTGCGGATCTATGTAGAAGCGCAGGCAAACGGACGCCAAGGAGTAGCCAAATGCGGGACCCAACATGCGCAGAAAGGCCGACCAGCCTGTCAAATAGAAGGAAATATAAAGGGAGACTGGAGAGGAGTTGAATCGAAGACCTACTGAGCATAGCGGGTGACTTGGACTTCGTTGAATTATCATCCATATAGGATAGGCCCAGTGTGTAGAAGAGCGAACAGCCGATTCCAGATATAAATTGCGCTACAAATAAGAGAATTATGGGCGCCCATTGACTTGCAGTCTGGATGCAGTCGGGCAGTCGGGATTGACAGAGTGTGGGATCCTCCTGGGTGGCATTGATATAGCTCGTATTCACATATTCATGTGTCAGCTTTAAGGCATCCTCGCCAGCGCCGTAGATGAAGTGTGGAGATGCCATCATTAGGCAGAAGATTGCCAAGATGAGGAGACCTTGAAATATAAGAGAGTTAGAGCAAAGCAAGAGCAGGGAAAGAGAAAAAGAGGTCGGGAGAGTGAGATGAAGAGAGCGATGGAGAAAGAAAGTGAGGGATCGGGAGAAACAAGATAAGTAGAGAGAAGAAGATACCAGAGAGAGGTAGAGAAAGCGAGAGAGAGAGAGACTGAAAGACAATGAAAGAGTAAGAGAACAATGGGTAGGGGGCTTAGTTAATCAAATCAAGGCCATTGTTGATATATATTTATAAAATATATCTACTATAATAACATTTTATAGGGTATCCAAGAATACACTATTATTATATATTATTGACTTTTACCTAGAGCAATATACCTCGGTCGATGCCCGCGACCCGCATAGTAGCCCAAAAAGGCGCAAGTCAGCGTTGTACTTATATCATTGCCCACCGATATGATGCCCGATGTTTTCGTGGGTATCTTGTAGCGTTTTTCCAGCGTTGTAATCGTGCCATTGAAATAGGAGAATGCCATGCCTATAAAGCAGCCGGCGATGCCAAAGAGCACCATAAACATGTGCTCCGTGGCCCAGCTGTAATGGAAGTTACTCAAAGAGTGAAGAGGAAAATATATTCTTCGCAGACAATACCTTTGTATGCGTGGACCCTTGAATATGCCAAAGCCACAGAGGGTATCTGCGACGGGTGGCTCCCGTTTCGCATCCTTTTTAGCGGTGTCCACCTTAAGGAATTGAGACACTTCATTTGGTTCATCTGCCATTGTCGCACTGCAAAGCCAAACTGAACTTTGGCAATTACTATAACTGGCCATAAAGTCCAGCTAAACTGATGCACAAAATGCAACTACTGTCTATATCTATATAGATAATAGTCATAAAGTGTTGTAGTAAACTAATCCCAAGCGAAAACTAAATTTTTGAGATAAGTTCTATAGTAACTAGGCTGCTGTATATATGCTTTATGCACTGTCTGGCGGACCTTTATGTAGATTAATCAAATAAAGACGATATATACAGTAGATATTCGATAAGTGAAACCAGCTAATACCTGAAACTTTTTCCCATTTAAATAGATCGTGTTACAATATGACTATATAAATTTATTGAATTTTAACAAGAATTCTTTGGAATTTCTTAACGATTCTTCTTAACGTGTGAGCACTGTACGTATGTCTTAGTATAGTAAAATGAGAGCCTTGACGGTTGCATTTATCACACGATCTTAACCGTCATAATACAGTTTATTATACCGACAGACTCGCATCATTAAAATCTCGCATATATAGGCACCAAAATCACTCACAATCTTTAACTTAGAGATAACATTATCTTAAATATATATAGATATATTTTTTTTTAGTTTTTTATATAATTTATTCTAGTAACTTATATTTCGGTATTCTTTTCAGCATTGGCCTCCTCCTCGTGCTGCACTATTTGCATTTCGACTTCTTTGATATCCTCGTCGAATATCTTAAGATCTTTCACATAATACCAGACACCAAAGTCGAAGACAGCGCCCAGGCTAATGAAAATAGCTGCCGTAAAGTTGAGCGTGTATCTAAATCAAATTTGAATATCAATAGATCAATCAGATATATATAAATATAAAGCGCACCTCATGGACTCTGGATCGTAGAGCCAACAGTTGCCCTTGTTCGTGCACGTCTTGCCCCACACCAGGCACATGCGATCGAAGATCCAGCCAAAGAATATGGGCCCCGGTATAAAGGCAAACATCGAACACAACATCATGCCAAAGCCCATAGCGGCCGTCTTATCCTTCTCTGGAACGCATCGAACAGATACGAGGAAATTGGATGCTCTGCCCGCAGCTCCAATGAATTTCAGGAAGCACATGACGGAGAGAAACGCGACAAACTGTGTCCAACAGTTGACGGGACATGCGCCTGGCTTGGCCTGACCAGCAGCGAGTAGCTGGGAAAGAGAAAAAATGAAAATAAAAGTATTATCCTTTCTAAAAATCTTCATCAACAAATGATTGATTGATTGATGCCTTCACTAAACGAGAATTAAGACAACATAAGACTGAAAAGCAACAGATAAGTTGGAGAGCTAAGAAATTAATTTGACGTTAAGTTATATAACTATCGGCGATTGATTGATTGATTGATTGACTGATTGAAGGTCAAAGGATAAACTAAAAGAACTCCACTGATCAGAAGTAACTAATCTGATCCGCCTCTAGAAAAAGGAAGAGATGAGTAAAGTAACTCAAGACCATTTGAAATAGTTTGAGCTGAAGTGATTGATTGATGGATGCATTGATTGACAAGCAAAGCACAGCACATGTCGAAGTAACTGATCTAATTATCTAGTAGTAGATGGTAAATATTACGCTGATCTACGCTTATTAGACAAACATGAGAGAAGAAATGTAGCAATCCACCTAAATCTTAGAGTGATGTATGGATCTATCTAAAACTTACCTCCAAATATGCCATAGAAGAGGAAGTGTCCAGCGCTTTGCCCGTTAGATCTCTGCTGTTGGCCTCATTAGCCAAATCGAGTGCCGTAAGGCGATTGAAGGTGCTATTCTGTGCGCTTGGTATGCAGGAGCAATCATAGAAAACCTGAAAGAGCACTCTGACAGTTAGCTCATGTGATTATAGACCTAGTCCATTGTGACCTACCTTTCTGCCATCGGGACGTACGTGCTCCATCTTGCAGCCCGCATGACAGGCGGAGATATAGGTCATATTGTTCTCTCCACAGACCGGAGAGTATCGTACATAGTCACAGGCGCAGGCCGAATTGCACGTGACACTATCGTTGACGGCGCTATTGTGAATATTCACGATGACCGAACGTTCGTTATCCGGACAGCCGATGAAGGCATAGGTCACCACGCCGGCGACAACCAGAACGGCACAAATCACATTCCATGCGGCCATGTAGCGCGCCTTCGGCTTATAGCGGGATATGATGAAGCCCGAGAGGAGTACGCCGATGGCGGAAAAGGCCAGAGCCACGGTGCCCGTGACCATGCTGGAAGTGGCGGCCGACTGCTTGTACTGCACCTCAATATATTTTGGCGTGAATATCCAGAACGGCGTATACCCAATCAGATAGAAGATATTCGAGAGCGTATTGCACATGTATGTCTTGTTTGTGGTCAGACGCCGGAACGTGACCAGCATATCCTTGAACGAAGCCTGTGGCTCGGCGGCCGGCTGCTCTGCTCTGGACTCCAGATCTGCTGTCAGCTTCTCCTTCTCCGTGCTCTCCTTTTGCTTGAGCGAATGACGTTCGCGTCGGCGTTTTTCCTCCACCATGCGTCGGGCGGCGGCACGGGGCAGCTCCTTGGGAAACATCGATAAAAAGATGCCCGAGCACGATAAGAGACCGCCCATGACTAACCAGCCCAACCACCAGGCGCCCAGCCAGCGTGGATCCTTGTTGTTGATAACCGGATGCAGTTGCGGTGCGATATACAGGCGCAGACAAAAGGAGGCCAGGGCATAGCCAATGGCAGGGCCCAGCATACGCAAAAAGTACGAGAGACCTGCAAAAATAAGAGAACAGCAGAAAAGCAGCGATGGGTGAGTGAAATTTTGTATACTCTGTTTAAGGGGGGACAAGTGGGGTATATGTGTTTGACTCGCTTGTCTTCCTGAAATGTGTGAGCTCAAGAATTAAGCAAGTTAAAGTGCGAGAGATTTTAAAGGTGGATGCTTGTATATACCCTGCTCAGAGGGGCAAATGTGGTATATGAGTTGGATTTTTCTATCTTGAGGACTTTCTTGAGCCCAAGCATTAAACAACTTGCAAAGTTATGAATGTTAGTACGAAAGACTTATAAATGAAGAGTGTGAATGAGTGCATTCATGTTCAAAGTCTATGTTCAGATAGGTCCATAAATATTCCAATTAGAAATAATATCTCAACTTGTTTCCTATGTACCCTGAATAAGATCATGGGTTGTAAGTAGGGTGACCACATGGACCTCAGGCCGTTCCGGGACGGTCGACAACTAAACAACTTAAAATTAATCTTTTGAGTTACATTTTGTCAATATGACGATGTTTTATCGAAACAGTAGAAAACCGGGACAATTTCATGTCAGGTCGGGACACCAGGACAATACCTTCAAAAGAGGTCCATAAATAATCCAATTATAAATAATATCTTAGCTTGTTACCCTGAATAAGATTATGGGTTGTAAGACTTAACATATTCCTAGAATCTTTTAGTTATAGAGAACACCCCAAACTTCTCTTAAGTTCTTTCAAAATGATGTCATGTCTTACATCAAAATCTACTTGTTTTGATCAACAAACTTTAATGATCTCGCGGAGATAATTAATTTTGCTCAATCATTGGAGCTACAATTAAGCGAGCGATAACGAACGGAAGCACTGCTTGAGGGGGGTTTATTAGGGAGTAAGCTCCACGCTTATCGCGCAGAGCAACACGGCGCCGGTGTTTTTATAGGAGTCGTAAAGCCATAAGAAAAATGATCTTCTGCGCAGAGCTAAGAAATTACTTTTATCCGCCGAGATGAGATGAGGCGTGCGTAGTTCTTAGATAAACACTTGAAAAACACTTACTGAGCAAAGCTGGAGTCTTGGACTTCTTGGTATTGTCATCCATGTAGGATACGCCGAGGGTGTAGTATAGGGAGCCACCGATGCCAGAGATGAATTGGGCGACAAAGAGCAGAACTTGCGGTGCGAAATTTCCTTCACCCACCTCGCACTCGGCTCCGCCGCCCGAGAGGCGACACAGCGTCTTGGATCGCTGCTCCTCAATGGCCTCCAAGGTGGCGTTCTCGTCGGGCAGGGCGCCAAACTCCTTGGTCAAGGCCAGGGCGTCCTCTCCAGGGCCATAAAGAAAATGTGGCGACGTGGTCATCAGGCAGAAGACAACGATCGTTAATAGACCTAGAAGTGGAGGATTGAGATTGAAGAGGATGTTAAGGAATTTCCTTGTAGATCTTACCAAATCCTATCCAGCGCGGCCTGTGACCCTTGCCCGCATAGTAGGCCAGCACGGCGGAGACCAGAGTTTGGCTAATGTCATTGCCCACCGAGATGATGCCCGTGTTCTTCGAGGGTATCTTGAAGCGTTTCTCAATGGTCGTAATGGTGCCATTGAAGTAGGCGTACGTCATGGAGAAAATGCAGCCGACGATGCCGTAGAGCAAGACGTACGCAGTTTGATTAGCAAAGCTGACGAAATGGTTGAAATTTGATTAGGATTCGATGAGGCTTGGTTTTTCGTCCTTACCGCTGAAAGAAATTGCCACGAAAGAGCCAGAAGCCACAGGTCACGTTCTTCTCGAGCGGCATATCGTTGAGCAGTTTGTTGATCTCCTCGGTCATGAGGCGATCCTGCTCGGACTTTTCGCGCTTTAATTTGGCCTTGATGCGCGCCTGGGCATCTTTGCTGTTGTCGTTCGCCGCCTCGTGTGCGTTGCCATTGTTGAGCAGCTTGTGGAGCTCCTCGGGCGCTGCAGCCGCTGGCGTTTCCTCTGGCAGCTCATCAGCGCGCGCCGTGACGCGGCCCTCGACGTGCGCCTCCAGCTTGCGCTCCTCGCCTTGCACCATCTTTTGCTTTCGAATACTTTTTTATGTCTTGATTTTTTTATTTTATTTAGTTTTTTTAGTAGCACATTGGATTCTTCCGGCTGAGGCACACACACCCACACCCACACACACACACTCACACACACAATAATTGATATGATAATTCTTAATTTTCAGAAAAAACTTTCACGAACAATTAGCTGGGGCTACGACTTGGTCTTAGGGTTTTTTTTTCGCTCTTCGCTTTAGCAGCTGCAATCGATGCACTTTGCCGTTAGTTCAGGCTGTAGAGCAACCGCACGCACCACCATTTGCGGATCGAATGGCATGTTGTGCCCGAATTACGCGTGATCTTAACTAAAGTTCTTCACTCTGAGTGCGCCCAGGGGCCGCCTGTCCAGCCGACTGAGCGAGCGCACTTTGTTGACACGTCTGCGGCGTCGTGTTGGCACAGCGTCTATCAAGCTGCCTGGCCGTTTGTCGCTCGTTAAGAGATTATCGTTTATTGCGGTTTTCACCTTTTGCCTGAATCCTCAAACATCTCAGTGGGCCCAAGATATCAACTTAAATAAATTGCAATAAAATAGAATTTAATATCTTTTCGGCATTTTCACTTAGTTGCATTCGAGTCGCTTCCTTCTCCATTCAAACAATGGAAGTTGATAAAGCTATGGCAGTGATAAGAGTTGTAACTGATCGTATGTAAGCATAATCACGCACACACACACGCACACACATATATACACAGATACATAGTCTAATCTGCGATAAGTTTGCTTTTCTGGCCTTATCTCTTTGGCTTTAGTTTTAGTATTCGACAGACTTTTGTTTACTTTATTTTTGCCAATTCATTTATTTAGCTGGGAATAAAGAAGCAACTATCTTTATAGCTGTTAATTTCGATATACACCTCTATCTTTATGTTGTGTTTTACAATACATATTTTGTAGTTGCAATGTCAGTAAATGCATTTCCGAGAAACTTCCTTTGTAATATGTTTATTTGCTCAAAAATGGGAAGATAATTCAACTAGCTTAGAACTTTTTTTTTATTATATCGCAGAACCTATGGGAACCTTCGAAGGTTTAAGTTATATTAGGTAAAATCTGTCTTTGCCTAGACATAGTAACCTCTTTTATGTTTACAACTACTTTTCTCTTATTTTCTATATATTTGACTGTTATATCAAATATTATATATTAACTCCTTATGCATTCATCTTTCAAAGTCATATACTTGATTTCGTTTCCTTTCACTCGGTTTTTGTCTCTTGGTATTTCTAACTCTCTTTCTCTTTCTTTGTCACTTAGTATTCCTGTCTGTGTTTCCAAATTGTTTTGTTGATCTCGTTCTCTTTCACTCTCTCTTTGTCTCTCTTTCTAGCTATGTCATTTTGTTCTCTCGGTCTCTGTTATTTTCTCTCTGCCTGCCTCGTGGTATCTCTCTCACTCTCGCATTCTCTATATCTTTCTCTCACTCTCGCTCTCTATATATTTCTATCTCTTTGTCTCTCATCATCTTTCTGTATATCTCTTTCTATCTTTATTTATCTATTTATTTCCTTCTATATCTCTCTATCCCGCTCTCGTCTCCCTATCTCTCCCTCTGTCACTCTATATCTCTCTCTGGTTCGCTCTCTCTCTCTCTCTCTCTCTCTCTGGTTCGCTCCCTCTCTCTAGTTCGCTCTCTCTCTCTCTCTCTCTCTCTGGTTCGCTCCCTCTCTCTAGTTCGCTCTCTCTGGTTCGCTCCCTCTCTCTAGTTCGCTCTCTCTCCCTCTCTCTCTCTCTCTCTCTCTCTCTTTCTCTGGTTTGCTCTCTCTTTGCTTCTCTGTCTTCCTCTCACTCCTTCTCTCTCTCTCTCTCTCTCTCTCTCTCTCTCGATTATAGTCTAGCTTTCTCATTCTCTCACTAACTCTTTGTGTCCATTTTATTCTCTGTCTCATTCTCATTCCCATTTCTCAATATTATTTTGATTTTCCAGAACTGTACTCAACTAGATCTACTTCAACTTAGTATATAAATTCCATGGGTAGCTAATACAGCTGTATTTTGTTTTTTTAAACTTTTCTAGACATGTTCGCCCCATCGACTATATTCTAGTAGCTCTTTAGGCGCTTCTCTTTAACTCTCTCTCTGTCACACTCGCTCATTCTCCATCTCTCTCCTACGTTTTGCATTCACATGCCCATTCTCATTCTTTCTATTATTATTTTGATTTTCAAGAGCCGAGCGCGCGTGTGTGGAGGTGTGCTCAACGTGTTCTATTATTTAATGCATGTAATGTACATGGATTGTATATGTGTGTACAGTTATGTACATATAGTATATAGTAGATATATATATATATTCGTGTACGATGCTCGCATGTTCGCTTGTGTGTTTATTGTCGACGCCACAATTCACTTAGCATATTTAAATTTTTGCGCTGCTTATCACTTGAACTTTATCTTGATTATGTTGTGCTTGAATCATAATATATATGCCGTACAAATATTACTCTATATATATGCATATATATATGCATACATTATATAATGTATGTAGCATAAATTTACTTTTAAATTAGGGAATTAACACTTTAGCGAGCGCGCAACAGATTTGTGAGTGATTTAAATTGTTTCACAGCAAAAAATCTAGATTAGATCAGCGACTTATAGTCTATATAGCCGTAGCTCGTCTTTGTCGCGACGATATTATCGTAACCGTAAGCGTAGCCATACTAAACTAAGCTAAGCGCTGGATCATATTATCTGTTGAAATCTGCTCTAAGTTGTGGCTGAGCAGTTGAGCTGAGTTGAGCAGATGAGTGCCTTGCCTTCCCAGCGCATGGAAGTCGAGTCAAGTCGAGTCGAGTCGAGTCTTCAAAAGCTAATTCCAATTCTGCGTTGATCTCCCACTATGTGTCTCTGTGTCAGTGACATTCATGTGTGTGTGAGCAGAGCTCAAAATGCTTTATTAGATTTGCCAGGCGGTGCTTGCACTTGGATCACAGACAAATTCAAAAGTATAATAAGAAATAACATATGTACATCCATGGTTATCAAGGTGATATTTGATGGGAAAGTTCGGAAAAGTGTAAATAAAAACAAATTCTGTATGGTATTTAAAGTGTGTTTGGGAAAGGTGCACTAAGGAATATACATTTTATGAGATTAGTTATCGAAATGATTTAGAGAAATCTAAAGAGTTCTCAAAAAACGATGTTGAATCTTATTCTTTGTTATGCATCATATTTTAGAATATATGTCAAAGAACTATCTAAAAATATGAAATATATTATTATTTTAGTGGCTCAAAGTGTTCATAATATATCCGATTTTTAGAATATTTTTACATAAACCGACTAAAGTGTATCAAGGTATTCGCTAGATAGAGTCACAGCTAGCAGCTCATAGCTCTATCGATAAGGAAATATGGTCGAACACAACCTTGTTACGTTCCATATATCTATATCAATTTGTGGTGTGGGGTGCTAGAAATTCTAAATGCTTATAATATCTAAAATATTTATATGTATATCTATGCATAGATCAGCCTCCCCCTGGTCCAAGTGCTTGCCATCCAAATCAATAGACTGCGTTGATTTGCCTTTTAACCCCCGCCGTTTGTCTCTGCGGTTGGGCGTCTGATTCAATCAACCCCAAAAAAAAGAATAATAAAAAAAAAAAAAATAAATAAAATATAAAACCTTATATCGTCTGGTATCTGGTGTCACCCGATGCGAACCGAATGCTGCGAAGCTCGCAAGATCGTAAACGATAAGCGATTAGCGCTCTCGCAGCGGGTGAGCTTTTGCAGTCAGCTTCAATTGAATTGAAACGAGCATAGCTAGTTGACAAGTTTCAAACTGACTAGAACATCGTTTTAGAGAACTGGTAGGGTAATTAAAGTGCTTGAGAGCATAAAGTATACGACTTGGGAATACCCTGGAAAAGTGGTTGGATGCTTTTTGAAGAGGGTAATCAGAGTTGATGTGGAATTTAAGACTAGGCAATGTTAATAGGCTAGTTTCGACTTCATTGCTTGGCATAGAAGACCAGCCTGTGCTAAAGAACATAGGTTAAACGACTTTAGAATACCCTGGAAAAATGTTTAATGCCCTTTGAAGAGCCTAAACAGAGTTGATATGCAATTTAAGACTAGGCAACGATATGAGGGTAATTACGAATTCAGCTTTCTCGGCATATACGACTGTCAAATACCCTGTAGTGGCTTTAAATTATGTAATTAAGTACTAAAAGAGCGTTGTAAATGCGTATACGACTGGCAAATACCCTGGAATAAGTTTCAATTAAGTTATTAGGTATAGATGCAGCAATATAAAAGCATACATGACTGACAAATACCCCATAATAAGTCTGATCAGAGTAGTGCATTATAAGAACATTTTATTAATATTTTAAAAATGCTATAAAGGTTATATGAATATAGAACGCATTCCTAACTAAGCCCATTGTTATGCGACTATTGGCTATACTTTAATTCTGCCCAATTAGGGGTGGCCAATAAGAAAATAAGCGAAATCAATTGTATCCAAGTCTTATGGCCCTTTATTTATGTATTTGTCTTGCTTATAAATGCGAAATTCATGAACCCTAACCACATATGTGGCTTAAGGGGGCAAAGGGAGAGGGGCAAATACGTGAAAGAAATGCTTATTAAATTTGAATTTGAATTCGAAGTTCTTTTTGCGAGCGAGTCCTGTTTGTATATAATCCCGCCATATGCAAAGGCAGCTATGCAAATGGTGTGCGTGTGTGAACATCATATGTTTGGCAGCGCAATAAAAATCAAAAACATAATTTCTTGTATCAATTGAGCAGCCATAAAAAAATGAGAGCAGAAGAAGTTGCGCCCAGGCATGTTTATTATTATGAGATGTTTGCGAGACGCAGCTGCCACACACACACAGCTGTAATTGCAGCGAGGGTGTGCAGCGGGCGGGCATGCCCAATGCCAAGGCTCAGCATAAATAACAACAAATGAGGCACTGCCTTTATCTCTCTCTCTTCGGTGTGTGTGTGTGTGTGTGTGTGGCACTTTTGTGCGCCGCCTGTAAGTATGCCACAATATAAAGACAACTGCAAATTATGCGGCTGGCACGCGACTCGCTGCTGCGGCTGCTGCTGCTATTTGTTAGCGATTTTTATTTCCGCAACGCGCTTCCTTTTGTATGCCGTATGCAAATGACATTGGCCTTATCGCTGCCAACACACACACACTCGCACGCACTCCCACACACACACACACTTAGCCAGCGTTGACAATAAATAATATTTTGCAAATCACGTAAATCGCTATGAATTTCAAATGCATGGGGCGTGGCTCTAGCTGGGCAGCCCACAATCTCCATAAACATGTGATGTGCGAGTGCGTGTGTGTGTGTGTGCGTGTGTGTGTGTATGGCTGCTCTTAAGTGTAATGCCAAGACGAATGCTGCGGCTTATGCACGCCTACGTCAGCTTCCGGGTAAGCGCCCAACTGCCAACTAAACCGCTTAAGCACTCAATTTGCGCGTGAAAAGGAACTTGACACCCACAAACACACACACACACACCACACACACACACACCACATACTCTCAGACATGTGTGTGAACGCGCGGCACATGTCAGCACTTTGCTTGTGATTTCCGCTTCCGCTCAACCCCTTTTGGGCTGTCGGCGTTTATTGATATTGCCTGACATAATGGCATGTAGCATACGCTTCCAGCTCTCCTCTTTTTTTAACCCTTGATAAACATATATGTTTATTTATTTGTGACTTCCTTCCTCTGTGTGTGTGTTTAGGGGGAGGCTAAATGCTGTGACCTCCCTTTTGCCTAATTTTTGAGTTGTTTTTTTGTTTTGAGTGAGACTCGCTTTTTTCTTGGCTGGAGTTAAGTAGGTCTTAAGTCTTCATTTGCCGGCGCTTAATATGCCGACCGCATGCTAAAACCCACAATTTAGCCAGGCCAATTTTGCTGTCAATTTAAGTTGTAATTAACAGTCGAGCCGTCGGCTGCTGCCACAGAGATAGACAAAAAAGAGAGAAAAGAAAGCATAAGCTTCGCATGCTGACCCAACCCTGAACTCCTGCGCCATGTGGCATGCAACTCACGTGCGCTCATTACGCAGTTGATAAAGAGAGGCAGAGGGGGGTAGGTCAGACAAGGTGCGTCCGACATAATCACCCAAACCAAAGCCCCCAAAAGGCGAGAGAGCAAATGTCAAAATAGACAATGCAGCGATTACTTTCGAGCGTTACGAGGGGACGGGGTGGAATGTGGCTATATCAGTGGGAATATGAGTGTTGAGAGAGTAGGTGGAAAAGGCTAGATTTGATATGATATTTTAGACATCAAATTGAAAGAGCTAAAACCTATGTCGTCTTAGAGTTAAAAGGGAATTATAGGTATAGCTATAGATATATACTTTTCTTCTGTTTCAGCGTCTTCTAGCAAGCAAAATAGCCAGAATTTTAGATGAAAATTATTAGAGCAAAGTTTGCGCTTTTCTAGCATAGTTAGAGTTTACCTATATTTAACTAATCTTTAGTTGAAGCTAAACATATATTTTAAAAAGCTAAATAAAGCATATATACGTCTCTAATTTGACGGCTTACTGCTGATAATCTCAAATCTAGCTTTAAATATAGCCTTAAAACAGCTGCAGCTGACAACAATCACAGTATTTGCTGGCAAAAATCCTATTTAAATTTAGCTAGAGCCCATGTAAGACTTGCCAGCTAAATTTAGCTTGAGCTAACGGAAAAGAATCACCCGCTATTTTTATCGGTAATTTTTATAAAGCTAGGCATATTTTTTTAAAAATAATTTATTGATTTGCATCAATCAGCCACAGTTCAGGCTAGCCGGAGACACATTGTTTGACTAGCTAAATTTAAAGCTAAAACAAGCTAAAGTTCTCGGAATTCCACCCGCTCTGGAGTACCCTTCATATTCGGCACATAATTAATCAAAAAAGCAGCGTAGTTTTTACACACAATAGCGACGGAGTCCGGATTTGGGCCATTAAAATTGGCATTGGGCGCGCATAATGAGCGGCAGGACGAAAGTTGAAAAGGATTAAGCGTAGCCTGCATTGGCAATTGTATTGTTCGGTGTGGGCTAGCAGGGGGCGTGGTGGGGGGATGTCCCGGCCCTGCTGGCTGCTGGCTGGCTTTCCATTTGTTTTGTTTAGCCAACGCCAACGTCCACTTTTAATTCCTTTCACATTTTATTTTTTGATTTCTTTTTCGCTCACATTTTTACGCTTCTTAGAGCGGTCGCTGGGACGGGCACTGGGCGCTGTATGGCGGGCGTGGCACTTGCCACTCGGCAAAAAAATAAGCTTAGGAGCGGCAAACAAACCGCTCGAGCTCTTTGTTCATTGTGGTGGTATTTATACTCGTTCGCGTTTGGGAAAGGAGTGTATTTGGTTTTGTAAAATGTTTGTCTTGACGTTGGGTTGTCTGTCCCTCCGTAGTGTGTCTAGTCGTCCGTAGGTTCCTTGTGAATGTGTGTATAAATGCAAAGGTTTTGAACGTTATGGGAAGTAGAGACTTAATATTTAAAATATATATACCCGTGAGTAGCCTCGAGTAAATCATGAATCTTGATGGATCACTGGCACTACCGACAATTTGAGAGCGTGGATTACCAAGTTTTGACTGGTTAAGCTCCTTTAAAGATATAAAAGTATATTTTATAAGATCTTCCCCTCTGAGTGTCTTAACAACTTCAACTATTTCTATACCATGAACGAGTATTCCGCAGTCGTTTGCACCCCTCCACAGAGTTCTTGCTTGTTTTATTCGCTTTTATTTGTATATCTATATATATATATATATCTTCTTTTTTTTTAACCATTCTTTCGATTTTAATTCTTACTTTTTACGCGAAGCCGACTCGCCGCATTTGCTCAATTAGAGACGTGCTTTGGCCCGGGCCGGTCGCCATAGAGCGTGAACGTTTCTCCATTACATTTGAAATCGTCCTTTTTCTTTTCTTAACTTGGGATAGGGCTTAGGCATGGTTTTTTCTGTTTTGTTGTTGTGTTTTTTTTTGTTTGTTGATTGTTTGGTGCATCCGTTTGTAAGTATCCTTGTCCATGCCCACTTAAACATTCTAAGCCTGTGGCTTAATCCAGCACAGGGTTGACCCTGCTGAACCATGAGAAATCACGTTTTGATTTCTTTTTTTTATTGTAATTTTACCCCACATTATAATTTTTTTATGCGAAGAAGAGTTTGGCTATAATTGGAACGGAGCTTAGGTAAGCATTTAAAGCAGATTGATTGTTGGCCTCTCTAGGCGATTCTCATTAATTTAACTAATGCCTAGTTGGTTTTTTGATTAAGTTCATTACCGGGAAGATATCTGCTCTGTATATGTAGAAGCTTCCCTTTGACTGTTGGCCTTTCTATGCGATTCTCTCACTCCCATAAATAACGATTTTTTCAGCCTTTCTATGCGAATCTCATTTTAATTTACCTACCTCCCCTTCCGCTTCGTCCTTCCATGCACTCCTCTTGGATGATTTGAAACGCCTTGAGTTGATTCTGTATTAAGTTGCTTATACACGCAGCCAGCCGTGCTGAGTTATGAGCAAAGTGCCTCGGCAATATTTCATAGCTGCCTAAGCAGCTAATTTAAAAAGCAATTTCAAAAACTTAATTTTTCAGCGATTATGTTTGTAAACAGCGGCTGGCGAGAGCGCGAGCTCTTCTACTGCTACTTCGGCTGTTTTTTTTTTTTCTCTTCTTTTATCATGAACAAACATTGTAGCAGCCGCTGGTCTAAGCCCACAGTTCACCCACCCAGCGAAATGGTCTCAAATATGAATTTATTTTCCTTACTTTTCATCTCATTTTGTTGTCGTTGTTGTTGCTGTTGTGTTTTATGCTGTTTAAAAAGCATTTAAGTCCCTGTAAAGTGACCCTTTTAATTTTTCTTACGCTTCGTCGCATTGTTGCCACTCTGAGCAGTGGGAAAACTCCCCTTCTTATAGGTAGTAGACTCTGCCCATTTTTTTCTACGGGATTTTCTGATATTTCCGGCATTTTCTTGTATTTTTTTTTCTATTTTATAATTTAATATATTCATGCGCTTTGCGGTTTGACACGCTTGTTCTGTTGTGATTCCGATATCATCTGGGAATTGTCATTGCGCATTACCCAAAAGTTGCCTTGGGTTGGGCGCCTCGACTCAAGTGCTTCATATTGATGCTGCATCAACTTTTTAATTGCAATTATTGCTGGGCATTAACTTTTGCAATTATTCCCTTTGCCATGTGTGCGCTAGCAAAAGTTAGCAAATTTTACTTTTAATTAACAGAAGCTAAAGTTTTTCCATTGATTTTATTTTTTCTAATTGCAGATGGGTTTGGGATGGGTAGCTAATGGGAAATGTGTATATAAAGCATGCATATATATAGTGGCGTACATAACATATATAAAAGTATCTAAAAGTTTACTTACCTTGCTTTCTATGAAAATATTAGAGCTTCGCTTCTCAGTATTTAGATGGTTGAATAAAGTGAATGAAGTGTAGTTAGACTTCAGAAATAATTATATTTCTTATTTATAACATATAGTATAGATTCTTAGAATGTGAAGTGTTCATATAGATTGATAGATATACAAAAGCATATACTTGTTATCTACTATTTATTTGTGTTATAATTTCTTCACATTTTTACTCAGAAATAAGGTGAATAATGTGGTCTACCATTTCTATTGAAATATCAAAGATATTTAGGATTTGAACCCTTAAACTTTTAACTAAAACTGAGGACATTGACGTAGTAATAGACAATCTATAAATATATTAAAAAAGTTGATATAGTTTTTCAAAATTAAACTTTTAACTAAAACTGAGGACATTGACGTAGTAATAGACAATCTATAAATATATTTAAAAAATTAATATAGCTTTTCAAAATCTTTATTAAAATATCATTTTTGAATTGTGGGATTCGAATCCTTGAACCAGGCAAAAAAATATTATATATCGCTCTTTCCTGGACGTTTTTATACCTTAACTTCTACTACCTTAACGTCTCAGCACTTCTTGCTTCAATATAAATGGCATTCGAACCCTTAACCATTTAATTAAAGACTAAGTGGAAAGTATTGCCATTTCCACTTTATATATCTTCAATTAGGAATACCTACATAAAATTAATTTAGCTTAGAAATAAATTATGATTGTGGCTTAACATAACTCAACTATAGAGCGCGCAAACTAAATTATTTGGAAAATTACAAGTAATAAGAGGAAGAGACAGCGACAGCAAGAGAAAGAAGCTGAAGCAATTGAAAGTTCTTACAGTTCGACCAGCCAGAAACCGCAGAGTGGAATAGCTTTATGTTGGAGAGGGAGAAGGAGAGAGAGAGAGGGTGGGAATGGGGGAGCTGTAGTAAAAGCAGCTCCTGAGCAAATGCAAAAAGTTTAGAAAGCATATAAATTTCATAGCGATTTCATAGTTTGGCAGAGTCCTTGCTCCTTGTCTGGCAGAAACTCGAATTCGATGGCTTCTTCGCTGTTGTCCTTTCGGTTGAGGGAGCAGCGCGGGCATTAAACGTTTTCTAATTAAGTGCGCCAGCGAACGAGCTCCATTGTCCTTATTTTTATTATTTTTACAAGGATAATTATTGTTTTTCCAACTCGCAGATCTGATGCTGTGCTGTGCGCGTCCAGCGAGCCGTTTTACGTTTTCTTTCGACTTTTTAGGGGCGCTTTTCTGCAGCTCTTAAGGGTGATATCTATATGTAAAGGGGTAGCATTGTATTATATAAGCTGGTACTGGCCACCCAAGACGGCGGGCTTATTGGATTAGTATGCGTCGCCTGTCTATTAATTCCAGCTCTTAATGGTTCCTCGCGCCCAACTGCGCCGGGCTTCCTCCTCCCCTTCTCCCTCCCCCTCCCCTTCAATATGATTTTCTTTCAAAATAATTTTCTTTTTTTTTCGGGGGAGGCGATTATCGTTGTTCCGCTTTTCATTTATAATGCTCATTGCTTTTGCTTCTGCTGGCTCTTCTTGGGAATTACGTGAACATTTATTGAATATTCCGTTTTTGTGTTTGTTTAATTATGAACTTTTTCCTTTGACAAATGTATTGAGTTTATATATAAAACATCTTCTTCTTTTTTTCTTACGCTTTTTAATCTGCCTTTTAATTTTCCCGTAAGTTTGCTTTGATGTCTAAACTTTTCTTCGGTTTATTTCGCTTTTTTCCGCGTTGTTTACCAATTTGCACAGCTAAAATCACAAAAAAAAGAAGCGAAATGAGAAGCTTATGTTTTTTTAATTAGCCTATCATTTGCTCTTCAGCGCGTTTAATACACGCCAAAGAAATGCTGGAAAAGAAATGTATATATATATGCAATGTGTGACTAGGCTCAGAAATTAGCAAGAAATTGAACAGAAATTTCTTTTTGGTAGGCAAAAATATTAATTAGACTATATTAGCTATTTGTAAATGAAATTAATTTCGAGGAATTTTGTAGCATACTTTTGGCCGGCATTTGATTTGCACTTGTGTGGTTGTATGCACTAAAAATTCTAAAACATACAATTAAGCCAGTAGCATGGAAAATCTTCAAAATGCTGCACCAAAAGTAGCTTATCAGTTGGACACTTGGCTCAAAGAAGCAACACAGAGCGAGTAATCCAGAAGATTGGAAGTTCTATGACGTCTCCTCCTTCATATTCTTGAACAGTACGGCGAACTCAACTAAAATAAAGGAAAAGTCGTTTAAAAATTAATTTGTCTTAGTAAAGTCTTTACTTGACACATTGCTCCAGGTATCTCCTAGTCGAGCACTGCCGACTAGCGCACTCTTACGTGTTCTTGATGTCAGGGTAGCTCCAAATGTAAATTTTTGTTAGATTATGTACTGAAAAGTAGGGTCTTAGGATCAGACTATACTTGTTAAGAGAATATACTTAAAATGGTGATCAGCTTAAGCTTTTTAGTAAGTGAAATGTGAAATTTTGACATTTAATAAAACATATAAAAGTACAAGAGATTCTTCAAGTTGTGAGCTGTCAGTAAAATTTGTTAAAATCTATCTGCTTTAGCTCCACTTCCCAGTCAAAATGAACTTGCAGCTCAAATGATTTCTCTCTCTTCTCTCCCTCTCTTAACTTCGTCGTCGCTCTTAACTC
The DNA here is from genome assembly GCA_035046225.1 of Drosophila pegasa. Lineage (NCBI taxonomy): Eukaryota > Metazoa > Arthropoda > Insecta > Diptera > Drosophilidae > Drosophila > Drosophila pegasa. The sequence goes on from JAWNOD010000076.1 coordinate 2,657,133, forward strand.
TTAAACTAATTTCAATTGCAGCGCAGCCAGCTGTGAAATAAACAAGAAATCACTTAATGCCAACAATTACATAACCAATTAGGACTTTTGGCCTTAATGCGAGAGTCAAGGAGTCAGCAGAAGGCAGACGCGCTTAATTTTTGGTTACAGCACTAGCAGGACACACGACAGGACACGCTGTCGATTGTGCACATAAAAACCAAAACAGCAGAAAACTTTCAACAAGCGAGGGCAGGGAGTGAAAGGGCGGGGAGGGAGCATATCAAGTCGATTACGTTTATGGAATATATAAACGAAATGTATTTGTTGTTGTTGCTGTTGCTGCTGCTGCGTCTCTCATCATAAGCTGGACAACAAAAGGTTGCCAATTTGCTAGCTTGTTTGGCAGTTGATACTTGATATGCTTAGCAGGATAAGGGTGCAAAAAAAAAAAAAAGCAGAGAAAAAAAGTCGATTTCCTGTGTGTAACTGCAATAGTTGTTTGGCATTGTTGAGTGGACAAGACTCGCTTGATAAGCTACTTGAGCAAAAGCGATTGCAAGCAGACAAGGTTTTTTTTCTTCCTTTCTTAAAACATTTATGAAAACATGAAAAGCTGCCCAGACGCACACACACATAAGCTGATATTGTCAAAAGGCAGCAGGCTTAACTAGGCGTATGCGTAATATAAACCAGCACATGTGTGTGTGTGTGCCTGTGTGTGTGTGTGTTAGACGATAAAGTCAGCCGCATGATAAATCATCGCTATAATATTTATAAAACAAAAAAGAAAACTCTAGTCGGGCGTAACCGACTAGGGTATACCCTGAGCCTCGTCGAACCTGTGTTTTCCAATACACTTATAATTAGCGTAAAATTATACAAAAATTTCAAGTTTAAAGCTTTTTTTTTCAAATAATTGACATTGGCGAGGTTTGAACCTACGTTAACTAAGCAACGCGCATTACCTCTACCAACAACGCCACTCCACTGTCTTAGAAAGCGATGGCAAATGTAAACTAAAGCAGCAGCTGATAATTTAACAAAATTCAAACGTAATTGGCGATTCTTCGAATCGACTAGAATGCGAGCGTTTGTATGTGTGTGTGCAAGTGCGTTCGCTTGGCGCTGCTGCCGCGTGTTTTTGCAAAGTAGCCAAACGTTTTGTTTAATAACTTTTTTGCTATTTAACGGATTTCAATGAAATTTTCGGCATTTGATCAACATATTCTATGGGCATATTTGTCAGTTTAGTAAAAGTGCCAACTCATTCGCATTTTGGCTATATTTGAGACTGAACTTCAATTGGGGATATCCAAGATATAACAAAATTCGAAATTGCATAAAATACATATAAGGCTAAATATAAAATTTGGTATCTCTAGCTTAAAAGATGGGCGAGATAGAATTTTATAACTGAATTTCGATAATGTTTTTATTCGATAACAAAAAAACGAATATATTTATCGATTATCGAAAACAAACTCGATATGCGCGCTGTATATAGGGATCTACAAAAAAAAATTCAAGTCTCTAGCTCTTCTGAGAGCTGAAATCGACGCGTTCATACATACGGACAGACGGACGGCCGGACGGACGGACGGACGGACGGACAGACAGACGGACAGGGCCAAATCGATTTCTCTTGTCGTCCTGATCAAGAATATATATACTTTATGGGGTCTGCCACGCCTCCTTCTGCCTGTTACATACATCCAACAAAAACATTATACCCTGATTTCCCATTTTCAATGGGCTCAGGGTATAAAAAGGGCAACTTGTTAGGGCACACACAACATATAATCGAATTTTTATTGATACAAGCAGCTTACGTTGAAAGGATGTGGCCCCATGGAGAGAGAGGGAGAGAGAGTGGCAGAGGGAGAAGTGAATAAAAAATAGATACTAATGCGCATTTTTAGCAATTGGTCAAGCAGTCTGAACCATGTTTATTTCCTTATCAAGCTTTAATGTCTGACCATTCACTGTGAATATGTTAGACTTAGTTGCTCTATATGTCTGCCCCATCAATTGGTCAGATAATTGAGCCAAGGACTTATATAACTCACTCTCTTTCCACATATACATATATATCTCTCTCTTATGTGCCAACACTTTGCTCGACCACGCCCACGACCTAGCCCGGCCTCAAGACATTTGGCTTTTAATAAAAGCGTCCACAGCGAGCACTTCAAACTGTTTGTAACTCAATTAGAAACAAAGGCTGCTCGAGCTGCCAGCTGTAGCTTGTTGCAGCAGCTGCTGATTGACTATGCTTAGAGGCAACGCAAAGCAAAGCAACGCAAAGCGTAGCGAGGCAAAGCAAAGTAAAGCGTACCGTGGCATACGACCCAAGTCAAGGCAACATCCATAAAGAAAAGGCAAAAATTGTTGATAATTCACTTTGAATACACTACACCCAAAGGGGGGACAAACAAGACTTTGACAGGCTGTTGTAGCACTATATATAAAAGGAGTAGTAGTAGTAGTAAAGGAGGTTATAATATGTGTAATAGTAGTAGTAGGTAAGGTAGTAAATAGTAGTACTAGTAGAAGTAAAGGTAATATATAGTAGAAGTAGTACATCTTCTATAGGTAATAGTAATAGTAGTTAAGGTAGCATATATAGTATAAATAGTATTAGTAGTAGTAAAAGGTAGTATATATAGTATAAATAGTAATAGTAGTAGTAGTAGTAGTAGTAATAGTAGTATATATAGTATAAATAGTAATAGAAGTAGTAGTAAAGGTAGTATATAGTGTCAGTAGTACATTTCATATCTTATTGTCAAAAGAAATCACTATAAAGGAAGAGAATGAGAAAGAAGAAGATAAGACAGAAGTATACACTGTATCACAGATCTAAATTGGGGCTCTCTTCTCATCCCTTATATTTCTATCTCATCTCTAATATTTCTATCTCTTGTAAAGATATCTCTCTCTAATGCAATGGATTCCTTGTCTTTATGCTTTTTTCACATTCTATATCATTTTCCGCTTTCATTTTATGTATTTTTGCATTTTCTTATTCTTTCTTGTGCATATTCCTTTGCTATTCCTACTATATTCCTATTGAGTGATATTGTTCAATTCCTTCTTCGATGACGTTATCTTGTTCATAGAGTTGCGTTCTCCTTTCAGGAGCCTCTTCACATTTTGTCTTCCTCTCTCTATCCTATATGACATTGACGGTATACGACTTTAGTTTCATTGAAGTCAAAAGAAATGCAACAAGTTCGTTAGAAAAAAATCTGATAAAACTACGCTATAGTTCTATATCTTTTTACTAGGAAATTAAGTCAAAGAAACTTTTGACTCCAATACACCACATGAAATTCTAATCCTCCACATTCATAGAGCATTTCCACTTCGTTATATCAAATATAAGCATTGTGTGTTTTTTTATTGTTTAGAATAACTTTGACGTGAAGGCGTCGACGTTTGCTGACAAGACGTCGACGCTGAGCTGATGATGATGATGTTGCTTCCTGTTCGTCCTGTTGTTTCTCCTGCTGCTGCTGATGCGCAACCCTTTCTGCCTTCGCTGAGCGAGTGGCTGGCATAGGCACTGGGCTGGGGCTAGGGGGGCATTCGGGGTTTCCGGGGTTATGCGGCTATGTGTTTTTGGGTGCGTATGATGGCAGCGCCACAGTATCTTGATAAGATTAATCAAATTTTCAGCGAATGCTCGGCTCGGCACGTAAAGTAGCAGAAAATACGCTTGGCGTGTAAAAGGGATTTATGCGTAATTATATGGGAATAGCGTAAAGGAAAAATAGCCCCAACTCCCCAACTCTGGAAAGTTGTTGGTGCAAATATAAGTCGCAAATCAAAAGCTTGACGTTGACAGCGTCTTTGAGTGGGTTTTTTCAGTCTCAGCACTCGCGCTCATTACGCGAGCTGCTTTTAGTTTGCTTTTGTCTTGCATACTTTTCGGCAGCGCTCTTAATTAGCAGGGTTTCGCCAGGGTTGCCGCCGCCTCAGATATAACTCTATTCCCCTCTCCAACTCTCCCTCTCCCTCTCTGGCTGTATCTGCACTCACATATGAAAGCAAAGTAAGCACACAAATTAAAACCACAAAATAAGTCTTGAGGCAAGTCGCTGTATGTACTTCCAGCTCGTAGTTGTAGTTTTCTCTACAAAGTGCCAGTCATTGAGTATTTGCATTAAAAATGAGAGAGACGTCTGAAAGCCGCTTACAGTGGTACGCAAATTGATTTACAAATGTTCTCGAATCAAAATAAGCGCAAATTGCAGAAAGGGTCTAAGCTCGAAGAATCATGCGCCCTAATAGCAATGACAACATTCTTAAAGCAGTTTGACGCGGCTCATAATAGTCTGAGATAGTAGGGGTATTCACAATTGTAGGTGGAAAGCTAAACCGATCTATAGGTTCTATAAATTTGATATTTTAAGTGCAGAAAGCTTATGAGAATTTTATTATTTACTTTAAAATAAAACATATGAAAACCTTCCTGATTTTATAATTTCTCAAGGACTAAATGATCTAGCAATTCCTTTAACTAACATATTTTCTATATATATGTCGAGAACAAATTTATGCCTTTCAACCAATAACACTTAGATTCGCAAAAAATCTAAATGTTTTCCTCGTTTTTTAAGCAAAGCTTGAGAATTATCAGAACTAGAGACACCAAATTTGATATTTGGGTTACTTAAAAGTACCTAAAATGATAGAATACTCGACTTTTTATAAAAATCAAAATATATACAAATATAACTAAATTTTTTAGGCTTAACTCGAGAATTATAGAAGCTTCAGAAATCGCATTTTATATATGGGTACTTCGTACCTAAAGATAAAAAATACTCAATTTTTTATAAAAGTCAAATATAAAAAAAAGTAATACATAGATCTCGCGAAATAAAAGAGCTAATGACATGAAATTCGGTTTGTCGGTTACCCTAAAGTAAAATTAACTGGAAAAATATTCCATATTTTAAACAATTCAAACACAATCTATTATACAGGTAACTTACTAGATATCTATGCCCGCTTTCTTCCATTTCTAGCCGCACTCAAAGTTCTCAGTCTTGCTTTCTCATTTCCCTTTTAAATTATTTATAAGAATTTACAACTCCCAAATTAGTTTGTTTCCTTAGTTAAGTCTTCTTTTGCAACTAGCGTGTGGTTTAAGAAGTTGTTCTGGGAGAAAAAAAAACTCCAGCTCTAACCACTGTGACAAAGAGCCGAAAGATTTTGCGTAAGAAATATAAAATGTAAAACTAAATTTGCACATTACACGGAGAACATGTGCCTTCACCACGATTCCAGAACGACAAATACAGCAACAAGAATCGAAAACGTGAATGCTGAAAAGGTAGCAGAAACAGTTTTAGGGGTTTTTTGGCCAGAGTCAATGCTTAAGGTACAGGAAATAAAAGGAATATATATATATATATATATAAATGTGAAGAGCAGCAGCTATTAGCTGGCAGAGAGAAAGAAATAAGGACTTAACTAACGTGACAACTACTTTCCGCTTGACAAGCAATTTCCACGTAGATAAAGTAACAACGACGACGACGAAAAAAAAACTTTGAATTTGTAGCTAAATAATTGCAGCGCACGCTGCGTATACGCAATGTATGCATGAATAAGCAAAGCGTAGCTCATATAGAATATATATAGAGTATATATAGGTGTGTGTGCGTGTGTAGCCGAATCTGTGAGCCGGCGACATGAAACGGAAACCAACTTTTGAAAGCGGGCACAAAATGCATTTTCAGCTAGCGCCCTCCCGCTCTCTCTCTCTCTCTCTCCCTTCCCATCCAACTATCTCCGTCTCGCTCGGCGGAGCACTTAAAAGGCAGCCGAGAGCGAGAGATAGTTAAGTCGATATCGCAGTTTCCGTCCGAAAGCAGGAATTTACTTGACATTTTCATTAGTGCGGCACAGCCACAAACACTTTGCCAGGCCAGCAGGCAGGACGAAGCAGGGCAGCAGCCGGGCAGGACGAGAGAGAGAGAGAGAGAGACAGGGAGTGAGTGGCTGAATCTGAAGGCAGGATACAGCAGGCAGACGTAGCTCGAGCTTTCTACTTTGGCATTGAGGCAGACGCGATGTTTGCGGTTTTGATGCAGAAATAAAAATAGCAATAGCAGCCAGCCTGGCAAGGATTCACTGGCAAGGACTTACACACACACACTCGCACACTCGCACACGCCCAAACATAAACCCATTTGGCATGGCTTATTATTGGGGTTCGCCTGGTGCGAGTTGTCACCCAACTACCCCTGGTGTGTGTGCGTGCGTGCGTGTGTTTAGAGCTATTGCCCGGCCAAGTCCTTGGCTCTGGCTCACATCTTGATTTCGCACTCAGCGCCTGTGGCCTAGGCCAGCGCTCTCTGCCTAATGTTGTGGGAAATTGCATTAATTATTCTATTAGCAGCGTAATTCGTTCTTAATTGCATGATAAACTTTATTGCCTTTTAGGAGGATTGAGTGGCTACCCCACCCCACCCTCTCTCTCTCTCTCTCTTTCTCTCTCCCTCGCTATGAGTTAGGATATGCTTGCGTTTCGCACTACAAATATGAGCATAAGTAGTCTATTGGAATTCCAGTCGGCGAAGCATAAGTACACATTTATTTCACTTAAGTGGACAACTTAGTGGAAGTAAATGTCTTCAGTTTTTGCCAGCGAAATATGCGTGTGTTTCGGCTAGATAATTGTAGCTTATTATAGATGATGTTGCAAGATAGCTCCGGCAATTGAGAGTAGTTTGGCTCTATATGCTGTAATACTTAGCTTCCTCATTTATAATTGAAAATTTATATTAGAGCAGCTTCATTATCATTGCTAATTGTCATTGTCAGTGCCTTTATCAGTGATTATTGGCCAAGTCTGTTTAACTTTAATTAGCATTGTCATTGTCATTGTCATTGTCATTGTCATTGTCATTGTCATTGTCATTGTCATTGTCATTGTCATTGTCATTGTCATTGTCATTGTCATTGTCATTGTCATTGTCATTGTCATTGTCATTGTCATTGTCATTGTCATTGTCATTGTCATTGTCATTGTCATTGTCATTGTCATTGTCATTGTCATTGTCATTGTCATTGTCATTGTCATTGTCATTGTCATTGTCATTGTCGTTGTCATTACGGAAAGTCTGACACACATACAACTTACTCAATATCACTTACAGTGATATATTATAGGTACATGGGTCGCATCTAATATGAATTTCCTAATCAAACGAAATCCAAGTCAATCTACTCATATACCCATATATATTAATATATAGTTCTTATCGAACTCGATTAAAGCGTAGAAGTGCAACTGGTTGCATTTCTTGTCTATTTTTTGTTAGCTACTTTGTTAATATGTCAACATATTTGTTTATGGCGCTTTTTATTGATTAGCTGCGATTTTGAGCTATATGGGAAGCACGGGCGTGCTGTTTGCACTGAGCCACTTCAGTGTAGCCGTGAGTTTGTTATTATCTAAGCGAAATCCAATTAAGCTTTATCGCCTCAAATTAATCAAAATCGAAAAACAGCTGAACACAATAGCTAAGCAAATACAATCGCAACTAAGTCAATATTAATCAAATCAGCAGCGCCTTAAGTTTGCGCCAATACCCCTAATGCCGCAGCACTTGAACTCGCAGTCTTAGCTCAGCTGATAGAGATAGAGATAGAGAAAGAGTGAGTTATAGAGCTAGAGATTGTGAGAGATAGGGATAAATGTTAACGCTTTTTATGTTTCATATTTTATAAGACTTTTTACTTACTTTTTCGGATTAATTAAAATATGATAGAGGATAGAGGATAGAGGATATAGGATACAGGATAGAGGATAGAAGATAGAGGACAGAGAGTAGAGAATAGAGAATAAAGGATAGAGCATAGAGGATAGAGGATAGAGGATAAAGGATAAAGGATAAAGGATAGATAGCTCTTTGAGGATAGAGGATAAAAGATAAAAGACATATAGAGGATAAAAGATAAAATACAGATACAATAGAGGAGAGACAGAGGTAGATAAATAGAGGAGAGATAGTTAGAGAAAGAGATAGAGATTTGAAGATGTAAATATATGTAAAGAGATAGAGAGCTAGAGAGACTGAGAGGGAAAGAGAGGGAGAAAGAGCTATAGAGAGTGAAGCTCTTCATATTTCACATTTAATCGTATAATTGCATTTCAAAGCACTTTCAATTTCTTTGCTTAACTCAGATAGAGATAGACATATAATGGCAGAGAGTGAGGTAGATAGAGATAGGGATAAAAGTGCGCACTTCCCATCTAAGCTTCACGTTTGATATTTTCGAAAAACGTTGTTTGCTCACATTTTGAAGCGCAAATTTGTTTTGATTTTCAAAAAATACGTTTTTGATATTCCTGACCGGTTTATGCAGCACACTCAGCCGAGCTCTATAGAGGGGGTGGTCTTTCTATTGCAACCCCCCCGTTGGGGGTTGACCACGCTGACCAATATTTGCTTTTGCGGCCGTTCTAAAAATTTAGCATGCACCGTTTTCCGCTGCTGGACATTCACCTGCTTTCCTCGCTTTTCATGCAATTAATTTAATTATGTGGCCAACTAGGCTGAGTGGGCATCTCTCTGTCTCGCTCTCTCTCTCTCACTCTACCCTTTGCCTTGTATTGGCGTCTCGCTCTCATCCTCATTAGCCGCTGTTTGTGGAACTACAAACTTGTTTCAGCTTTTGTAGTGCACACTAAATGAGATGCTTTTAGCCGTTAATGAAAATGTGCAAATTGAGTTGTCCATCCATATGCATAGTTATATTAATATATATATATATATATATATAGTTATATTATCTATATATGTAGGTTACTATGATGCAATTGCCGTGCTGCCAGCGTCAAGGTAGAAAAATTACAATTAATTATTAGTTGGAAAAAAGTGAGTTATGGCTGCCGTTGATGTCATTTAGAGAAATATGATAAAAGCACATGAATAACCCACATGAAATACATATGTGATTAATTAGAAGCTCAATTTATATTATATCAATTAGTTGTTTGTAGTTAAAAGCGAGGTTTTCTGCTTTAAGAACCTGTATAAATACGATAGTTGACGCAGGAGTAGAGGGTTAGGTATTACTAGATGCATCCATAGAGTTCTATATCATGTTGTACTTCTATAATACTTCATTTTTCTTCTCTTTCAATTTTTTTCCTCTTCTTGCAATCTTCTATATATGTAATCTTATAATATACTTTTTGCTACTAACTTTTCCCCCCTCCTCTCTTTCTTTGTCTTTTTTATTTTCTTCTCTTCATTTTTAGCGATCCGATCTCTTCATTTTCTGTTATTCTTTTTCTTAAAATATAATCTATTTTTCTTTCTTCCCATATATAAATCTTTGGATGTTTTCCCTTCATTTGACTCTTTTCTTCTTCGTTTATTTCGTCTATTCTCTCTTTTCTTTCATCTCATTCTCCACTCTCTACTCACTCCTTTCTTTCCTCTCTTCTCTCTTCAATCATCTACCTTCTCTCTTCACTGTTGAGTCTCTCTCTCTCTGTCTCTCTCTCTCCGTCTCTCTCTCTCTCTCTGTCTCTCTCTCTGTCTCTCTCTCTTTCTCTCTCTCTCTCTCTCTCTCTCTCTCTCTCTCTCTCTCTCTCATTCTTGCAAATATTTTCTATCTTATAAATTCGGTTTCAATCTTCTTTCCCTCGTCCTTTCCTTACTTTTCCTTTCTGCTCAAAGTTTCTTTATTCTTCTTTCAGCTTCATCCTTTCCCTTCTCATATTTTCTCAAGTTTTCTTCGTTCTTTTCTCTATAAAGTACACACAATATAATCTTCTATATCTTGATGAGATTCAGCTCTAAAATACTATGATAAAATTACAAAATATTTAATCAGCTAAAAAGTACTTTAAAAATCTCTTGATTACGATTTGCTTTTGCTTTAAGAGTCGCAACATGCTTATTATTGAAATAACCAAAATAGATATCGTGAAAAGTCAAACAGACGTCAATGGCAAACGCCGCTGACATCCCAGGGGATTGACCAAGGGAACGGCGATGGGCAGGGGGAACGGACATGGACAGACGGACGGAGAACATGCGGCATAGACCGAGACCTCAATGGCAGAGCAAACAAAGTCAAGTGCTGCGCGAGTCCATTGAGTTGCCGTGAGGGCAGGCGTTGCCAGAGCCAGTCCATGGAAGATCAGCAGGTATTTCACTTGTCACTTTGTCATTCGATATTTGGCCATTTGCACGGATATGTAAACAGCGCACGGCGATGTGTGTCCCGATAGCTGCTATCAATTTTTAATTAGGGATTTGTCCAACAAAACGGCAAACAGAGTGCGGGCAAACACGAGGGACGCTCTCAATGCCGCATCCCCATGTGTCGATTGTCAAACGGTGCCCAGCCCCAGTGCCAACCCCCATTATCGCCATCCCGATCGCGCATCGCCAATCGCCAATTGTCGTCTGCGCCCTGATCGCGATAACCGATCAACACTGTCAACATTGTTCGGCGGCATCAACAAAGCGACAAACTTACGGCGGCTATAGCTCTGATTCTATTACAGCTATTACTTACGTAAGCGATGGGGTGCGAGAGGGGGGAGTAGGAGTGTGGGCGAGAGACAGACTGTTATTTTTAGTCTGTTAGTTGGCTCACCTGTTATAGCAACAGCCATTGCAAGACAGTGATGACTCGAAGGAGCGAAATTTAAGGGAGAGAAAATATATTTAAGGAAATATAGGAAGTAGCTAAAATAGATATTTATGCTAAATTTTGTGTTTTTTTAATAGAAAATTGAGAAAGCGAGAGAAATGAAAACGGTTTTACCTCAAATTACTATTTAAAAAGATATGGGAAACGAGAAAAAGTCAAATGAGAAGCCATAGCTTTGATTTTTTTAAAGATTTCTTAAAATCTTTTACATATAACTAATTTCGCAATTTCATAAATAAAAGAAAACTACATTTTCTTAATAAAATATATAAAAATATTGGAAATATGTAGGAAAAATATATTTATTTTTGGATATTATTAATTTATTAACTTTTTTTATTTATTAAGTATTTGTGCTATACTTTTCCGATTTTTTTCCAATATGTGCAAGAATATTTTGTATAAATTTACTTGAAATATTTTTTACATATTATTTTAAATTTTTTTATATTAAATAAATATATACAAAAAATTAAAAAAAAAATGCTTACAAAAAAAATGAAACGGAAAAAAAATTATTAAATATTTTTTGTACTATTAATTTAATGAAATTTTGAACTAAACAAAGTCTGGTAAGACCTCTATATACATACATATATTTATAAGGCATCTACTCCACATAAAGCACATCAAACGAATTTATATAAATCTTATCTTTGACATTCCTCAGCTTCTTAAACTAATTTCAATTCATAGCTAACAAAAAAATACAAAAATTAAAATTCTCCTTAAATCTTTAAAAAACTCTATAAGGTTTCACATTATGAGCGCGCACTGTAGCTGCTTATATTTTCATTGTCAAAAACTTTGCGCTGAGCGTCAAGCCGAGCGCGGCTGCCACCTCAGCTGCTGTTGCTGCCTCTGCTGCTTCTTCTTGCTCTTCTCATTCTCTTTATCTGTTATCAATTGAGAAATTTACAAATCGATACGCGACATATCTTGTTTCGTTTGCCACGGCATTGCGAGCTCCGCTTTTGAAGATGCCGTGACGCGTGGTATGATTCGGAGCTGGGTGGTTGGATGGGGGGCTCGAGGTGGTTTCTTTGTGGTTAACGGTAACTGTGCTGGTTGGGGGGCTGGCAATCAGTGCCACATCCGATGCGATATAGCGCGGAATTTATCTATTGATTTGCTGAGTATGTGTGTTCCTCTCGCGCCTTTGTTGCTCGCATCAGGTGGTATCAGTTAAATCAATTAAGGCTTTCAAGTGGAACGATCGCCGTGCCGACATGCTAACCAATGTTACGGACATCTATATATACACATATAGCTATCGATATCGGCTATCGATATCGCGCCTGTGTTGTACCTGTGCCGTGTCGCTCTAGTCGCTTTCAATTACCTCAAGTGCTAAATGTGGTTATTCCATCTAATCAGGGGTGGGGCCGAAATACCGGGACCCCCCCTCTCCCATTCATTGCCAGCTAATGTGTCAGCTTTTTCGTCTTTCCTGCGTCCCCCAATACTAATTGAAGTGCGCTTTGTTGCCGCCTCAAGGTTGCCACCCACTCAGCTAACCTAGCTGGCAATGGAAAGCTCGAACGACAACAAATAAATATGGGAAATTCAAGAGAAGATGTTGAGAAAAAATATGAATATATTTATATGACAAAGGGCATGGGCTTAGAAAATTATTAATAAATATTTTGAAACAGAATTAAATAACAAAAAAATGATTTCCCATTTTCAATGGGCTCGAGTATAGTTAAAATAAAATATTGGCATAAGAACCAGGCAAAAAATTAAAAAAAATAAAATTAAAAATTAAAAAAATATATATATAATATATAGAATATGTAAATATAAATATCTTTAACAATTCAAGCAAACACTTTGGTGTCTTGGCTTGAATTGTTTACTAAATAAAAGTTGCTTTTATAGTTATACAACATTTTATAATTGAATCAGCAAGAAGTTACAGTTCTATTGAAGAGGTGCTCCTTATAGCTATGCTATCATCATTATTATTTAGCTTTGACTACTTGTTTCTTAACAAATTACCAGAGATTTTTGGGGATCAAGCTATAAATAATACATGAAACTATCCGTCACTAGTAAAATCAGATTTAAAGGTCAAAAATAAGTTTTAAAATAAGCTGCTAATATAAGTTCTAGGATATAGAAATAGCGAGTTTACAAGCTAGAAATCGGATTGTTTAAAGCTTATTCAATACGAAGACGAAAATAGAAAAATGCAAAATGAAAATCAGATTTTTTAAGATTTATAAGCCAAAAATCAATTAAGAAACTTATATTTAAATCTATCAATAATTTGGCTTACAAATTCAAAATTTACTTATTTGTATATAAAATTAAAAAATATATTTAATAATATATTAATTAAATTTACTACTAGTTTACATTAAAATCTGCAATTTGCCTGAATTCATAAGCTAATGCAAAAGTCGCCAAATTATTACGAGCCAAAGAACTAAAGTCCTCTCATAACATCGTCTTTCAAATCCAATATTCACCTATTTCTTATAAAGAATCTCAACTAATTTATGTACATTATAATTTTATCCTTACCCGAAATTCGCCCAAAGAATGACAAGTCAAATCTATTATTATTTAAAATCCATTCAAATCATCAATCTACAAATCTTATATTCACCTATTTTTATAAAAAAATCCCAACGAATTTATATAAGAATCTCTCTCATCTCACAATAATCTTATGCTCATCCAAAACTCGCCCAAAATTAACCCTTTTGCCAAATCAGTTTCGCCAATCCCTAATATACTTTACTCTTATCCACATGCCTTATATACAATTACATATATAAATACATGCGTAATTCCCAGTAAATACACATACCAAAAAAGAATATATATATGCATTATATATATATGTGAAATGGGACTAAAGCGGAATATAAAAATCAAGTAAAACCGAAAAATTAGCGCAGGCGCATTTGCAGTCAGCCGCTGCTGCAACGAGCACGTTTCGGCTGTGGCGCTCCAATGGCACCGCCAGGCGCCACACCTACCAAACACACACACACACACACACACCGCCCACCACTACCCCACCCTACCCCCTGCCACGCCTACCGCCCAGCGGCTGTCGCTGCTGCAACATTGGCAATGTCAATACTTGAGCCAAGCGAATGGCAGCACTTCAGTTTGGGGTCTATGTACATACGCAAGGATAATGCCGATATGTACACACATGTGTGTGTGTGTGTGAGAGTGTGTGTGTGCGACAGTGTGTGTGTGTGTGTGTGTGTTAGTTGTGGCTTTAATCAAAAAGCTGGCAACACGAATTGGTTGGCTGTTGGCCAAAAAGCAAGCTTATGTGCAGCTAGATAGATATATATAAAGAAATATATATATACTATATATATATGTATGTGTGTGTGTGCTTGCTCCCCCAGGACACTGAGTGATAAGCCAGGCAGCACTTTGGCTCTTCAGCCCGGCTGGCAGCATCAGCAGCAGCAGCAGCAGCCAAAAAACGGAAACGTCAAGTTTTGACGCTTTGGCGCCGGAAGTGCTCAGCACGATAGAGCAACACAATGCCAGAGTCCTTGCTGCCTGCCTTTTTTTCCTCTTCTTTTTTTTGTCATATCCTTCTCAGCTTTTGTAACCATTACCCAGGCTAGTTCAGCCTTGGTGTGTCTGCAGCGGCAGCGGCTGCTGCGTTTAATCAACAATAAAATCAGAAATCAAAAACTTAATGAATGTCCTTTTGTCATTATGTGACAATGATGATGCTGCTGGTGCTGCTGCTTCTCCTGCTGCTAATGATTTTACTGATGAAGTTGAAGATGCTGTAGCCGCTGCTGGTGGATGCTGCTGTTGATACGCGGCTGTCAACAGGGACAGAGACGAAAGGTTTAGAAATGTGTGAAATTCTATAGAATTGGGTTGGCTCTTGAAAGTTATTTTTAAAAATATATAGTCAAGATATAAGAAATATAATTTTAATATATTTTAAAAATATATTAAAAATCTTTAAAAAATAGAAATATATATATATTAAAAAACTTAAAAAATAATCATATATATTGCTTGATATACATCAACATTCTAACATTTTTTACTCTATATATTTTTTATATTTTCTACAAAATTGTAATAAATTTTTAAAAGTTTATAAAAAACATATATAGAAATATATATAGAAAACATATAAAAATATATGCCAATACAAAATTAAATATATAAAATAATTATGAAAATAAATAAAACATAAATAATAATAATAATAATAATAATAATAATAATAATAATAATAATAATAATAATAATAATAATAATATATAAACAAAAAATGAAAATAAAAATTAAACATATTATAAAAAATATTTAAAAATCTTTGAAAATGAATTCAAAATAAATTCAAAATATATAAATAAATACATACAAATTATAATACAAATATGCATATAAAAACTAATATATTAAACATATAAAACCATATCTAAGACATTTTTTTAAATATCTCTTACAACAAGGTTTTATATATGACAGGAAAATAGCTAAATTGGCAGCACTGCAGTGTTGAGTGTATTTATATATAGCTTTAAATTTTCAACTAACAGCCTGACAGAAAAGGGACTCAGAACTGCTAGGAATGTGGAGCTATAGATGACAGAAAAACAACTTAATATTGCTAGGAATGTGGAGCTATAGATAAGAATCCTAATCCTAATAATATATATGTATATATACGGAAAAAACTTAATCTGGCCATAAAAAAGCTAAGTTCTTATCACTGATGTAATGACGTTTATAATACAGCTTATATAAAAGAAATGCTAGATCTGGCCAAAAAAACAGCCAAATATGTGTTAAATGGCATACATTGGACAGCCTTAGACACTTAGATTCAAGTTTAATTTGATAGGAAAAAAGCCAAATTAGCAATACTTATAATTCGACCGCTCTACGTCTGTCTCAAGTACATATTTAAATATATATATAATATATAGAAAATTACAGCCAATTGCAGTAAAACAAGCTAAATTGTCAGCACTGCTCTGTTATTATACCGTTATGTATGCCCGTTAGGTGGCCGCCGTGGGGCGGGGCGCTGCTTGAGCAGCCTTGATGATGACGGCAACGACCGTTTACGCGGCTGATGCTGCCACATTGACTAATAACAATAATAACTGGACACTGTGCGTGTGTGTGTGTGTGTGTGTGTGTGTGTAGGTGTACTGCTCACAGCTTCAGGTCCATTTGCCATGTGCCCAACGAACGCTTCGAGTTGAAAATTTCCACACGTTATATTTATTCTGTGTCGCGGATCCTGTTTGGGTCCTTTCCGCCGCTGTTTGTCTCGCGCTCGCAAAAAATATATATGTATGTGTGTGTATGTATGTGTGTGTGTATATATATATAAAGCAAAATATGACAGTCGCCCCGCAGAACTTTAATAAAATTATTGATTTTCCCTCGCGCTGGCGCCGAGCACTTTTTTCCTTCTTTCTTGTACTTGAAGCATTGGAAATTTTGACAAATTTTTAATTTATAGATTTTTGTAGACGAAATGTGAATTATTGATGTATGTGTATATAAATATGAATTATATGTAATTTGTCTGGATGAAAAATTATTTCCTTAAAGTTTCAGTTATTTTTGATTATTTATTATTATTTTTTGAAAAGTTTTTGAATTTTATTTTGGTATGAAGTTTCAGGAATACTTGAAATATGATTAATTTTCTTTATATATATTTTTAAGATATCTATATAAGATATTTGTCATATATCTGTATATTTAAATATGCATTTTTAAGAGCTGAAAAAAGGTTTTTTGTATTTTGTAATGAATTTATAAAAATTATATTTCTAAAAAGATTTTTAAGAGCCGATAAATGGTTTTCTGATCAATTTTCTAAATATTAGAATTTATTAAAATTATATTGCTATGGATTTTCTATATTGAATATTAAAAAGCCCTCAGTATTTATTTCGTTTGGTAATTAGGAAATTTTTTACTCCTTACCAAAATAATATTTATATAAATTCAAAATATTTTGGCTTAAAAACCACAAAGAAAATGCTCAAAAATCAAAGAAAATATTCGTTCTTTTATGAGATTTTAGAGATGAAGTTTTTGAAGCAATTTGATAAGAATTTATTATCCGGATTAGCAAAAGTGCGGGCCAACAAGCGTGTCTGAAGCAGGGAGGTTTTGTCGTAGACATTATATTCTCTTTCTTATTCATTACACATACAGACATATTGGCACATATACCAAAATATCTCATTAAAAATGTACAAGATTATTTAAAAGTTCTCTTTGATATCATATTACAGCAAAATGAAACCTCAAAGGACTTAAAATGAATCAATAGATGATATATTGCTTGATGTTTCACTATTAGTTAATAGAACTCAAAAATTCTTTAGCTTAAAAGTGAACTTGCATAGTTTAAGCTTTAAATTTGGTAATATCCTATTTTATTTTCCCACAATTTTAAGTTATTTTTATACGTAGTCTCCTTTAAATACCTTCACATCAAACTTTTAGTCCGCATCCTCGCGAATTCTAAGCACACGTTTCTAATAAGCTATTTACACCAATTACATACCCAGACACACACACACACACACACACTTACACCCACACATGCCTCGCTTTCATATGTAAATATGCGCGCAAAGCTATAAAATTCAAAGAACAGCAAAGATTTGGAGCTTCAAAATTTGGTAAAGCCCACCCCGACAAAAGAATGGAAGAGAGTGAGAGAGAAAGAGAGAGGGGCAGCCCATGAGGCTGTTAACTAAGTGGAAAGACGTCGACGTCGTCGTCGTAGCCGTAGTCGTCGTCGTCATCATCGTCGTCGTTGCGTTGTCGTTGCCGTCGTTGAAGGCGATAAAACCGCAGCCGACAAAGAAACAACAACTTAGCACAAGCAACAACAGCAAAGCGCACAGAAAACAAAAAAAAAAAAAAAAGAAACAAGAGAAAAAAAGATGAAGTCTTGGGCAAAGGCAAAGCTTAGCCAATCAGCGTACGCCGAGGGCGGAGTCTATCCGAACTGGTTTGCCGGCGCTTTTTATGTTTATTTCGTGATATTTTTGCCGATGTTGCTGTTGCTGTTGTTGTTGTTGTTGTTGTTGTTGCCGCTGCTGTTGTACGCTGCTTTGCTGTTTTTCGTTTGCGTTTACGCTTTGCGCTCATCTTTTGCTTTTGCACGAAATTTTTATGGGTTATCTCGCTCTGGCACGCTCGTGCAAGAGCGAAAGGGAAAGAGCGAGAGCAGAGCCGAGAATATGCGAGTGCATGGCTATGCGTGTGTGTGTGTGTGTGTGTGTAAATAGAGCAGCAGGAATAGAGAGACGGAGAGAGAGAGAGAGAGAGCGAGCGAGTAGGAGAGCGTTCATAGCTATGTTTAGTAGGCGAGCAGATAAGAAAGATGATAAATGAGAGATTTTTTTTTTTTCTTCTGATAATCTGTACCAATTGCCAAGTGCTGAAATCACCAAACCACTTACTAAGAGGGAATATATAATATATATATGTATTTTTATATTCATTACGGTTAATTAAATATGAGAATATATACATTATATATTCTTTTTTTTTTTAATTTCCGCTGCAGCTGCGTATTATTTTAATTATATATTTCAGCTGCTTGCATGCGATAACTCCACCCCGAGATGGGGCATGTATACATATGTATCCTGCCGGCTGGCTATGTACCGTTACCATGTACTCGAGCGTCGGCTTCCTGCACGGCGGTTGGCTAAACCCAGCCTAGCCGAACACCTAATCACATGTAATGCGCGCGCATTATCTGCGCTCTTATCTGCGCCTCCGCCAAGTGGTCAACTTCGTGTGTCAAAGGCACGAACATGGACACACACACACACGCATACACTCACACACACAGAGAGAAGCGTTGCCGCCATCCATTTCCATTCGTCGAGGTGCTAAATGCGGAGTGGGTGTTGCTACCGTCTCCCTCACCCTCTCGGCTCGCAGCATAACGACATAATAATAATAAGCGCTGACGATTTACTCTTTCATCCCAGTCGGGCACAGGCGCGCGAATCTACAATATATTCCCGCATCGCTCGCACTCGCTGTCCGCTTAGCCGAGTGGCTCACGCCCACGCCCACTCTCAACAATAGCTCGTCGCTGTGTGCGAGAGTGGGCAAGTCTGTGTGTGTGTGTGTGTGTGTGTGTGTGTGTGTGTGTGTGTGTGTGTGTGTGTGTGTGTGTGTGTGGCATAATTCCACCCGAATTTGCGGCAAATCCATTGAATTTCGCTACAGCGCACAAAAAGTAAAAGAAAACGCGCAGCCGAAGGGAAGTCGTTTAAGATGGCAGTGGAGTGGGCATGGTTGAGGATGTGGGGGGTGGGCCGAGCCTGTGTCGCCGAGACAAGTGCAATTCTGCGCCGGAACAGGTTTACCCCAGTGTGCGTGTGCGTGTGTGTGTGAGTGCTGTGGCTCTCGCACGCGCTCTCGCTCTTTCGTTCGCTCTCATTGTGTGCGTGTTTTGTTTTGGTCCCATGCACACACACAAGCAAAGGCTGACGCTCTCTGAAACAGCAGAAATACTACTAATTCTACTACGTTTTTCGAAAAAGGCAGAATTTTTTAATTCGATTCGATTTGATGTGAATTTAAGGGATTTTTGAATTGGAAAATATATTAAAAATAAAATAGTATATATATAAATAAAATAAAATAAATAATAATAAATAAATAAGTTAGGAATATTACATATTATATTTATTTAAATTATCATAATAAATAAATAAAATAAAAATATTTAATAATAAATAAATGTATTAGGAATTTAATATTATATTCCTAATACATTTATTTATTATTATATATTTTTATTTTATTTATTTATTATTATAATTTAAAAAATATAATATTTAATATTCGTAAAATATATATTTATTACTATTTATTTTAATTTTATTTATTTATTATTATACACTTACATAATTTTCTATAAAATCTATCTAAATATATGAATTCCAACTATATGCTACTATTTTACAGCTGCTACTATTTCAACAACTCAACTCACACGCACACACAAGCAGCCAGAGAGGGAGAGCGAGCCAGCAGTGAGAGCGAGCGCGACTGTGAGCGTGTGTGCGAGAGGGGGAGAGCGCACTCGTATTTTCTGGCCACGCACACCAATGCACGCCGCTGCCAGCCAGCCAGCCAGCAAATGAACAGAGACGAATGCCAGCCGAGTGCCGGCCGGCTGGGACGGGGTTCGGGCAAGTGCGCTCGGATCGCGTCAGTGCGAATGCGAAAGAATTTTGTCAGTTGTGCGACAACTTGTGCTGTGTAAGGATGTCCAGACGCGCGTCCGTTTAACAGCCAAGAGCAGTCAGCAGTGCAAGAAGCAGAGCATACGAAAGACGTCAAAATCGAAATCGAGAAATGCTGAAGACAAAAATACAATTTTCCAGCTAGTTAGAAGACAAGACAAGAGAAGAGAGAGAGGGAGAACAAATCAAAGTAAACAAAAAAAGAGACATTTGCGCTTATCACTAAAGCAACAACAACAACAACAACGAGAACAGTTAATCAGAGTATCTGCTGAAGAATAGCGTATGAAATCTGCTGCCGGAGTCAGTCTTCATTGGCAGCTCGAGTGTTTTGGTACTTGAGGCTTTTCTTATCGCCTTTGTGGGGCCCGTCGGTGCTCTTGTTCTTTTGACTGACTGTTTTAGACACGCTGCCACGCCCACGCCACGCACGTATATTTGCCAGCGCCCGTTGTGCTAATGATGTCGCGTCGTGAGCTGTGCCACAGCAACAACAACCGCAACAACAACAACAACCGAAACAACAACAAGAGTAACGAGAATTGCATATGCAACCGTGTGGCAGCCACATCGAATCCGTTCCGCTGAAAATCGTTGGCCAAGTCGCGTCGTTCCGTCTTTCGTTTCATTTGTGCTTGTGTCTAATTTGCGTCTCCAACAACAACAACAACAACAACACTTTGCTTAATAATCAATAATCAAAGCGTACTTTAGGCCTTATCGCTAAAAAGTAGTAAAGAAATTGATTCGCGCTTCCATCACAAACCAACCAAGACCAATTAATGCCAAAGCAATTGCCACCCGCAACTAGCCCCCAGTCGTGCGCTCTCCACCCCCAGCGAGAAACAATCGTAAAACTCAGTTTACAGTTTACTAACAACAAAAGTGCCCAGCCCAGCGCAGTCTCCAGACAGTTCGCCAGATCACGTTAGCGCAGCTGCCGACCCAAGCCACACTCCGCCATGGACTTTCAGAGCGCCATGGAAACGTTCGCCGAGGCCTGGGTAGCGGCCAATGCCGGACAGCAGGTGAGCTAACCGATAATATATAATATGGAACTATTTGAAAATTGAAATTATCATTGGGTTTTTGTACGGATCAAGTGAGATCAAGTGAGATCGATGATATGATGTGATAATGAGATGATATAGGATATAGTTTATAGGATATGGATTCTCGTGTCACGATATATGAACTTTCTTAGCGCTTCTTTAGTGTAAAATCTTTAACTAATGTTTATAAAACTCTAGGTATACCTCAATCATATACATGATATATATAATAATATATAAACCTACCTTAATAGTTGTCAAAGGACGAAGGTTCCGTTTTGGCCTGTATACGTTTTTTATATATCTATCTATCTATCTATAAATTTATCTAGATCCTATATATTTCCCTACATATACACAGGTTTTATCATCTATATATTTACTCTAGATCTATATCTATATATTCATCTCAATCCTATATATTTCTCCAGATATAGACATAGGTTTATATGTATATCTATATTTATATACGATATCATACATACATTTCCAAATTCTAGCAATACTTTTTTACTTATCTAAGTGACTCGCTCAGACAACAGCTTTAATTCCGCTTCAGATATTGCCCAAACTATCAACAATATAAAATAAAGCATATTCAAATTGAATTCTTTATAGACTTTCTATAGTCAAAGTTAATTTAGGCAGCTGTATGCACAGGTTCGAGTTTCGTGCTAGTTTCAAATGTTGCAATTGTCTAAAAAACGTCAAGGGCTAGAACTCCGCTTTGGTATAAAATTGCGGTTTGCTGTATATTGACCATATCTGATTTTATTTATATTTTATTGATCATTGATCATTGATATATTGATCATATATGATTTTAACTAGAAATTCAGAAATTATCTGCAAGTTTTATGTGTATATAGAAATACTACCAGGAATGATAAAAGTAGTGAAGGCAAGGGATCGAACTGCGCTGTGGAATATGTTTCAAATATAGCTTTACAATATGTAATATACAATATATATTGTTGTATATGCATTTCCATGTTTTACTTACATATTTCGCTCATTCGACCCACAAACTGGTATACGAAAAAAATTCAATTTATATAGAATATTCAATATTAATCTTAACTTTGCTAAATGGTCCAGGCAAAGGTTCAAACCCCACTCTAGTAGAAAACTAAAGTTGATTGTGTTTATAGAAATTATAAATGTGTACTATTATTTATAATTTCTATAAACACAATCAGTTTTATTACTATATATTAAATTATATATTAATACTCACTATATACAATATAAAATATGCAATCTAAATACAAATTTCCCTAGTTGAATGCAATAAAATCTATAGATAATGGAACAGACTTCTAGTACCTTGACTTCTAGTACCTAAGGTAGCTCAGACAAGGATTCAAATTAATCTCAGGTATAAGATAAAGAATCAATTCCATCTTTAAACTATTAAAATAGTTGACCAAATGCCTTAGCTGCCTTTTGATAGATCTATTCATAGATAATTCCTTTGCCGAATCTAAAGTAAATATGATTCCATAAAATATCTACATTTCGCTTTCTATATACTACATTAGTCTATATTCCACTTCCATCCACGATCCATTCCCTAGTTGATTCACTTCAATCTTTGGTCAACTCATAAAGTCAACTCGTCTGGATTTCATTAACCCTCATAATTGTGGCGTAGTTCTCGCTGCTCTCGGCTCAGCCGTAAATAATTTCAATGGGTTCTACGCGCATTAGTCACCCTTCAACTTAACACACACAGAAAAAAGAGAGCACATAATCTGCCGCCTCTGCCAAAGCAAACTGAATCAGTGCAAATAAACACAAATAGTGAAAATGCCAACAGTCCCCGCACATCAGTTGGTATACCCTATAAGAAGAAGGGTTACTTGAGTGAGGATGTGAGTGGAAGATGGTGATAAAAAAAAATATATATATATAAAATAATATTGAAATACATTTTCATCTCTAAGGCACAAAATCAAACAGTTAATAAATATATGATATCATTTAAAAAATATATTATATAAAATTGAAGTATATGGAATATTTTAGATATATAATATTGAAGTATATTATAATGTATATACTGTTCAGATGGCAAAAATTTTTGACATTTTTCTCGTCTATTTGAACATTTCTTTGAGTATAATATAGTACATTTTCACGATTCATTAACAACTAGATATCGCTAAGAAAATGAATATAGAACGAGAAGTAGTTCAAATTTTTTAAATAAATTTAATAAATTATATATATTAAATTCATAAATATTCAATTTTTTTCAACAATTTCCCGAAATGAATTTTATTCCAAGAGGAATAAAAAAATCCCATAAATTGTAAGACTATAACTCGAATGATGTAGAAAATATTTTCTTAACTTAAAACTAATATGCAATATTTTCAGTCAATGCCAAAAATATTTCAAAAATATTTTGAAATATTAACTAAATTTTCAAAAATGTATTTAGAATTTAGAATGAGTTTTCAAGCTCTAAGTATGAATTTCCAAGCTCTATTCAACTATAATCTATATTCATCCTAGTCTTCCTACTAGTGTATGTACACATAGTTAGGGCATACAAACACACATCGCACACACACCTCACACACACCTCACCCACACCTCACCCACACACACACTCATCCATTTACATCGCAATGTTGTGTCCTCAAAACGTTTTCAGTTGTGATAAAAAAAAAAGTGAAACGGGGGAAAAAATAGAGTAAAGCTAAAACGATGTGCGACAATTTTTCGCTATTTATGCAGATTAAGAGATAATCCTTATCGGGTCGGTCGGTGCTACAGAGTGGGAGATTGGAGGC
Organism: Drosophila pegasa; assembly: GCA_035046225.1. Classification (NCBI taxonomy): domain Eukaryota; kingdom Metazoa; phylum Arthropoda; class Insecta; order Diptera; family Drosophilidae; genus Drosophila; species Drosophila pegasa. Next base: position 2,680,920 of record JAWNOD010000076.1, read on the forward strand.
ACGATAAGCGCTGCTGGCGCGGGTGGTGCAGCGCGTGGTGCAGCCGGCTGTAAATATTACCTTTGCCGTGTGTGTATTCTCTCTATTTGTGTGCTTAGCCATGTGGGCTAATTGCCTTCTTGTAATGTGGTGCGCCTTGGCCGAGCCCCAAGCACCGTCACTCTCTTCCCCCTCACTCTCTCCCTCTCTCCCCTCTCTCTCTCTGTGCGATATCCAAGCTAAAAGCTTTTAGCTCTGCGCTGTTCAGATAAGATAATCCGCGGTGTTTTGTCGACTTGCTTGCTTATTGCTAATTTGGGCATAAGGCGTTGACACACACACCACACACACACACACACACACATGCAGCAGTTAGATATAGGCACGATAAGTGCCGATAACACGTTGTAACTGTAACTGTTAAGGTTTAACTGTATTTGACTTTTGCTCGCAGCACGTCATCAGCTTTTTGTATGAATACCCTGTCAATTTGTGTGTGGGGTATATAGGCTTTGAGCTAAAGTGTGTGGAGGAGGTGTAGTAAGGCGAGGCTGTTGAGTAAGGTATGTTTATATAAGCAATAGTCCAGGCGAAGTTAGCTGTGACTCCGTCCGTCCGTCCACCTATCCGCCTTTTTGTTTCTCCTTTCGACTGTTTGTTCGTCTGTCCCTCCACTCGACTGTTCGTTCGTCCGCCTGTCCGATCGACCGTCCACCTGTCCCTCCGTTCGTCTTTCCCACCACTCGCCTACCACTTCGTTCATCAGTCATCCTTCTGTTATACGTCCTTCCGTCCATCAGTCTGTCCATCCGTCTGTCCGTCCATCTGTTTCTCCGTCCATCTGTTTGTCCGTCCATCCGTCTGTGCGTCCATCCTTCCGTCCGTCCCTTATTCCGTCCCTCCGTCTCTCCTCTTGTCCCTCCGTTTCTCTATTCATCCTTTAGTCCGTCAGTCTATCCGTCTGTTATTCCGTCCGTCTGTCTATCGATATATCCGCCCGTCCGTCCGTCTATCCCTCTGTATGCCCGCGTTTCCGTCTAACTCTCTATCATATTATCTGTCTGTCCATGCGTCTGCTCGCACGTCTGTCATAATTCATAAATTAATTTATTTTAGTCTAATTATCGATAACCTTTTTAATTTCCAAGAAATCGATTAAAATCGATAAGAATTTTGGATTATTCTGCAACATATCTCTTAAGTTTTCAAATTTGGTTTATAGACTCTTTTTAAGGCCAAGTCACACAACTTGCCCCAAAAGACTTTAGACAAACTTGTTTCATTGGCCGCTACCCTAACTCCAGCTCCCGCCTTTCAGGGTAACTCTTAGTCATGCAACTGCGCCTAGATCACAATTACTCGCTTCTTTTTATCGAAATTGGGTCTGCTGACTGCTGACATAGGCAGCCAGCCAGCTACCCCCACCCACCCTAGGCCAGCGCCAACCCCTTCAACGTCTCGCTGTCAATGATATCGCAATTAATCCAACTAAGTGCGATAAAATTGATTATGAACATGCTGGCGTGATTAGTGCTAGGCACAGTTTGTGGATAACACAGACACAGATATAAATGTATATATATGTATATGTATATATATATTTATATGTATATATGTGTATATATATTTGATGGACTACATGTGTCCCCGTAGCCATTTATTAGCAGGCATAATTGATTATGTCGTGTGAGTGTAATTATTATTTATCTGGCGCACAACAAATGTGTGTGTGCGTGTGTGTGTGTGCCATATGGCTATATAGTCTGGCATTTTTCTACGATTTGATTTGGATGGATTTACAAGTGATTTTTGTCTTTCGAACACATTGAAAAAATGTGGAAAAAACCTCGAAAAAAAAATATACAAAAAAATTATGTGTTATATATTAAATAAATCAAGGCATTAACTGCATATTGATATCATACACACACACACACACACGCACACACACGACTTATCGGCATTGTCTTCTTGCCTAAATCAAAAGACAAAGCTCGAAGACGCAGAGAATTTTCGTGTTTAAAGTTTTTGCTTTTGTTTCTTTTTGACAGTTTTATGTGTTTGGAAGGCGAACGCTTAGTGAATCGTGAATGGGATTAAGATAAGACTAAGTTGGGCAACAGATAATAAAGCAAGGCCCCCAACTCTCTCCCCCTTCCCCTCCCCTCTCCCCTCTCTATATATGTATATAATTTGTGAGCCTCTATAAATAAAGCACAATAAAAATATAAATGAAAAAAGTTGAACTATAACAAATCATTTGGCTCTCTTTGGAGCATATTTCTTTTAGGGTCAACAACAAAATTCTTTGACTGCTTTTTGCCAACTAATTATAAAGCATTTAGTTTATTGTTGTGCTAATTTGTCATATCGATAGGGGGAGAGAGAGAGGGAGAGAGAGGGAGAGAGTGCGAAGGCAGCTAATGACTTGCTTGTCTAGCTGCGGCTTTTATCTGCTGATTAGACAATTTTTTCTTTGATTATTATAAATTTCATTCAATTTTGTTACAGATTAGTTGTTGACGCTCATCATTTCCTCAATCATTTCCTGCATTCGTTAATCAATAAAGCGTAGCCAGCCATTCACGCTGCGGCTACCTCTGCCTCCTCCGCCTCTGCCTCATCTCTCACTGCCTGCCTGCCTGGCCCCCCTTCCCCTTGCTGCATTTCGTTAAATTCCGGTAGTCAAATGTTCATTAAATGCCGCTCATAAATGTCCAAACTGTTTGTCATCTCTAAAAAGAGGGGGCAGCATCTTTGACAGCCCCTTCCACGTCGCTGCCGCCGCCGCCTCTGACTTTGTTTATTGTTCAGCTTGGCTTTCTTTTCTGCAGGTGTGCTCTAACACCTCTTTTTAAAACTCTTGACGCATTTATCAGGGCTTAGGCGTGTTCCTTTCACACACACACACACACACACTCGCTCTTAGCCGCTTTTGCTTTTCTTTTATATAGATATTGTAACACATTTTTAGCATTTCATTCAACGCTTTCTCGCTCTGCCTCTCTCTCTCTCTCTCTCTCTCTCTCGAGTTCAGCGCCTTATGCGCTATATATATAACTACATATATATATATATTTATTAATTATTCAAAGCCGATTGGATTATAATAATTTATAATCATTATTAACATAAGTTGCTCGACTTGGCAGCTCGCTAAGCCCAACTGGAATTGGAACTGGAACTGGATTTCGGAATTGGATTCCAAATTGGAACTTGCACCATGAAAGCTATATATATATACATATATATGTATATATATAGGTAGGGCTTGTATTACGCTAATCTAGCTAATATTTAAAAGACATCACGAAACCAGTTATTGAGCTTGCTTTAATAATAAATATGATTTTTATACTAGAAAACAAGCGAATGGGATTATTGAGTAGGAGATTAAAAATATAGCTGGCACATGTGCAATTAGATTCAATTTATATAAGCTGTATTAACAATCTACTGAGAAATATATTTATTTAGATTTATGACTTGAAATATACAAAGTAAATGTATAAATGAAAATAAATAAATTATATTGTTTTGTAATGTACAATATAATATATAAAATAATGAATTGTGTATGCATATTAAGTAAAATATATATTTCAATTATTTAATTTAAAATTTTTTGAAATTTATTATTTATATTCAACTATCGATTTTTTATTAACTAATTTGCTTGTATTTTTTTTTTAATATTTTGTATATATTTTTTATTTTATTTTGTAATTTTTCTAATTTATTTTGTATATTATTTTTATTTATTTTTTTATTTTATTTTATATTTTATTGTTTTTATTTTATTAATTTTTTCTATTATTATTTTTTTTTTTACCATTTTCAAGAGCTGTAAAAAATATATTCAAATGATTTATTTATTTACATTTACATTACTGAGGACTCATTATTTTGACACTTTTAAACAAATAAATTTATTTATAAATCTGAAAAATTACGCTCATAAATTTAAAAACATTTTTAAAATACTCTTTTATATTATGAAATTTTTTGTTTATTTATTTATTTATTTTTTTTTAATTTACTCAAAATAAATTTTGGAAACTGTTTAATAACCCTGTCTTCTCTATATGATTAATATAATTATTATACTTATAAATAAAGTGGTTTAATATAAGATATCAGATTAGCCTATAGTTCCTCTTCGCTTACATTACAGGGTATCACCTATTTATTCACTATTCTACCTACAATTTCTATAATTCTCAACTTCAATTCCTTATTTTCTGTACTTCATTGCGACGTAGCTCCATTTCCCTCTAGCCAATCCATTCGCCTTCTCTGACTCTACAGGGTATCTGGCTTTTCTATGCACTTGCCACATGCTGACATCGGGCAACGCTTTAAGTTAATTACAACTTGTCAAGTTGTCTGTAAGTTTTTGGCAGTTGCGGCTCAAATGAAATGGCCTTAAATCAATTTCGTGGCATGTTTTCTGATTTTCTATTCCGTTCCAAAAAAAAGTCAGGAAAAAAACGTAAAGGCAAAAACGTTTTGAAAAATGCCGCCCAGTGATAATGTGATAATCAACACACCACAAATATGAGTGTGCGTGTGTGTATGTCTTCTTGTTGTTGTTGTGGTTGTTGCTGTTGCCCCTTCCCCTGCAACGAGTTAGGCAGGCCGAGCTGTTGCAGCTATCGTATAACATTTTTGTTTCGCAGCTAATGACACATTGATAAAACGATTTGTAAGACATTGCGATAAGTGCGGTTCAGGCTTTGTAGCTTAAGGCAGTTCAACCAGCCCGAAAACTCACTCTCTCCCGCTCTCCCTTGCTGCGCCCCATTCCGCCGTACTCTGATAAAACTTCAAATGACGTGTTCAGGAAATAAATAGCTGTATGATTAATACAATATCTGAAGATCGTATAGAATTCGTGGTAAAGGCTTAGGTAATGTCTGCAGCAGCTGCAATGAAGTTCGAGTCAAAAGTAAAGATTGAGCATGCGAGCAGCTGTAACTTCAATCAGAAATGATTGATGTGAGTCATAAGCTGAGCTAATAATCAGTTCAGTTGAGTTTGCAGATGTCATTCTGTTAGAGTACGAGTAACAACTGAAAATCGTATAAATATTACCAATAAATGTTTTTAATATATGTCATCAGCATAGCTTCAATCAAATTTGATTGATACAAGTTGATTTAATAGTCGTCTACTATTTCTGTCTAGTTTTTACGCTCCATTTGGCTAACAACTATGGACTAGTAATCATTCAAAGCTTAAGCTAATACTTGCAAGCCAACTCTTCAATCAAAAGTGATTGATTGAAGTCGTCTTTCGATGTCACAAACGTTTTTTGCTACATTTTTAAGCACATTTACCCTAACAGGTATATAAAATATTAAAAATTCTTCAAGTCTTTATAGTTTAAGCAATAATATGAAAATCCAGGTCTTCAATCAAAACTGATTGATACACGCATTCTATCGAAATTCCTTACATTTTTCCGGATTTTCTCGCCATCTCATGCCTCAAATGTATCCGAAATATTTATACATCAAACACTTATTAACGCTAATAATTTATCAAAAAATGTCAGCAAAGACAAGAGCTCAGTCAGACCTGATTGAAAGGGATCCTCAAGCAATATTCATTCATAATTTCCCCTTTAATCATATGAATTGGGTCTTTGGAGCTGTCAGCTATGCCATTATATATTCTTAAACACATTTATTAAGCGGCCTTAATCAGCAGATGGAAAATTCAGTTCAGGGAAACACGAACACGAACGAAACGAAACATGAATAATATTTACAATCTGTGCGCATTTCTTAATTTCATTTTGAGTTCTGTTCGGTTCGGTTCTCTCCCCAGCACAAAGACATTGTCACCTATCTCGCTTAATTAGTGGATTTACCATCCATTCCTCCATATGCATATATATATCTTGCTTCCTCGACCATTTTTTTTTGTTTTTATTTATATATAGCGCATTCAAATCCGAAAAATTGGGTTGGGGCAAGCGAAACGCACATCCACATAAATTTGACTTAATTTTTGTTTTTCAAAATTATGACAAGTGGGCTGGCATATTATAAGGTATTCTCTTTCCCATCTATATTTTTGTGCCCCCCAAAAATGATTTCATTTCTTTCCCAGAGACAAGTGAAAATAAATCCAAATGTTTTCATATATATTTTTGGGGATATTTTTGCCTTCTGGCGGGGATGACGATGGCTAAAAAAAAAGTCGAAAAACTTACATAAGCCGCAATGCTTATTTTTTATATATTTATAATTTTTGTTTGTTTCTCTGAAAAGATTTATAACATTTCATTTCGTTAATTTCGAAAGGGGCTCGACTAAGTCGGCGGCGCATATTACTAATACGTCCCGTTGAAAATCATAAGCCGCACGGCAACAAACGATTTCTACAAGTCACAGCGACAATCGGCTTAAACTAATACTCAGCCGGAGTCAGAGTCAGAGTCAGAGCCAGAGCCACAGTCGCAGTCGCAGTCTCAGTTTAAGTCTCTCATTCCCCGTCTCGGCATATTTTCGTTAATAGCAGCCAATGATGGAAAAATGTCGGTAACCTCGTCTTATTTAAAGTATTAACTGCTAACTAATGTGCGACACATTATAACGAGCCAACAGCAACAAACAGCAAGTGAGCCGGAGAGGCGAGGGCTTAGCTAATGCTCAGCTAGGTGGATACCCTACAAATGTGAACTGGGAAGCGAAACAAAGAGAGAAATAGACTAAAAGGGAGGGAAAAACATACAGAAGAGTAGAGTGTAAAGGAGATGAAGATAGAGAAAGAGAAATAGAAAAAGAAAAGGAGAGAATAAGGATCGAAGAGATAGAGCAATAGGAAGATAGAGAGCTAGAGGAAGAGGATGAGGAGAGAAGTAAAGAGATACATGAAAAGAGGTAAAGCGAGCTAATGGAAGAGGAAGAGAGTCAGGGAAAGGTGAGAGATAAGAAAGAGAGAAAGAAAGAGAATCTTGAAAGACATACATAAGGGAAGAAAGAACAAAAGGAGGAAGAGAATGAGAGAAAGGAAGAAAGTTGGATGTAGAAAGACATACATTGAAAGACATTGAGCATTCTGGATAAAAGGAGATATAAGACATAATGAGATATATGGGCTTATAGGGAAGGTGAGAGCACAGTAAAAGAAAGCATATTCTCTCAAGTTTTCTTTGGTATAGTCTCTTTATGAAATATAGTAATATGAAATGCAATAATCTGAAACTGGAATTCTCCACATATCATTCTCATACATGGAACTCTCATATTCTAAAAGAATCTCTTATAAAATTCTTAGCAAAACGTGCCCAACTTTAACTTGTAGTTCATCATGCCTCAGCTGCATTGCAGGGTATCTCTTGTAAATCTCAGCATGTTCATATCAATAAGCTCGACTGGCTACCAAGTCCAGGCGCTACCAAGCGCTCCAACGCCAACGCCTAACAAAAAAAAAAGAGAAAAAGAAAAAAAGCAGGTGGAGCCGAGCCCACAGATCGGGCTGTGGTTGAAGCTGCTGAGGCGCTGATCATGCGAGCATCTACAAAAGAGATTATATTTCCTAAGCGCGCCCAACAAAATGTGAACGAGCATCTTTTGCGCTGTGTGTGTGTGTGTGTGGGGAGAGACACCTAATGCGCAGTGATCGCTGCTGGCTGCTCGTCGGCGATCGCTGAGCTGCTTAACTAAATCCGGCTTAAGATCCGACACAAAATTAATGTCGTTGAAAAACACAGCAAAAGTCACACATTAACGCCGACTGCGACGCTGACGCTCAGGAAGTGGGCCCCGGCCACTGCGGCGATTACCCACGACTCACGATCCACGACGATCCACGGCGATCCATGCGATCCGCAATCTTCGGGCTCCATGCGAACTGACACTGAGACTTAGACTTAGGCCTGGGAGGAAACGCTTGTGTGTGGACATTTTACAGCGGATTAGTTAGAATTTGCGGCACAAAGCGGAATTGCAAAAGGAAAAACCATAATGTGTTTGGATGGCTACTGCTTGGCAGCTTGTCTATAACTAAATTGACGCGAGTTATCAAAAAACAAAAAGGTGTAGATTCTGGCTTGCTCGAAATTCCATTTCTATTTGCCGCTCTCTCTACTCTCTCCGTCTCTCTCTCTCTCTCTCTCTCTCTCTCTCTCTCTCTCTCTATCTTAGAGGAGTATTTTTTAACTAACTTACGCTCTTTATAAATCTAATTCTGCATATTCTCCTTAGATGTAGGACTATATCGATAGAACTCCCACTTGACTATAATTAAATTGTAAATAGAGTTCAAGATCTGTCTCTTTTACTCTTGTGCACCCTTTTCCCTCCCTCTCTTCGTTTTTTTCTCTTTCTATTTCTCCTTTTATCACTCTCTCTCTCTCTCTCTCTCTCTCTTTCTGATTCTCATTTGTCTTTCTCGCTCTTTCGTTGCTCTCGCTCTCGCTCTTTATCTATCGTTCCTCTCTCTTTTCTCTTCACTTTACTCCTCTCACTGTCTCTCTCTCTTTATCTCCCTCGCTTTTTGCGCCTTTCTCTTTATCTCTCTCCCTCTTTCTCTCTCCATCTCTTTGTCTCCTTTCTCGCTTGTCTTTTTATATCTCTCTCTTTTTATCTGTCTAACTCTCTATTTCTACACCTTCTGTAGAGGAGTCTGAAGAAAGAGAAAGAGAGAGAGATAGAGGAACGAGAGGGAAGGAGAGACAGAAATGTCTTCTTCCTTCCTCTTCTCTCCTTCCCTTTTTTTCCTCTCTTTCCTCTTCTTCACCCTCGTCTACACCCTCTGTCTTCTTCCTGTTCTCCAGCTCTCTAGCTCACCCGCTTCTCTTCCCCTCTTCTGCCTCTCTTCCCACCTTAATCAAAGGCTAAGCATTTGTTCGGACTTTCATCGATAAATATTATAGTTTTTTTTTTCCTTGGCCATAAAGTCTTGCGGTTAATCACAGTCATAAACTGTACCATAATCGTTGCGCTGAACGATATGGTAGATATGGAGAAAAGCCGTGCGGTGCCGTGCCCCGCAAATCGGTAATTAGAGCAGTTTAATCTATATAATAGAGAGCCGCCTTTTATCCAAATCTAATCAATGTCAACAGCGCCGGGCAACAGAGTATCTACATAAAAGCGTTTCTTCTTTCAGTTCATATTGGTTTTTATCAAAGAGCTTTGTAGCTGGACAGTTGGACAGGGCGGCCGATCGACCATATCTTTTTGTTGTGTTTTGTGTTCACATTACGATATATAAGCATTTGGGCAGTACCCCTGCCTGCCTGCCGGCTACCTGGTTAATCTAATCGAGTTTTGCGCTGAGAATTAGTCGCATGTTGTCCAGTCGACAAAATGAAAAAAAGAAGAAGAAAAGATAACCGGAACGTCAGCTTGGGCTTAATATGCGGGGCCTAGGTTCGCTTTCTGATTATTTGTACTTCGGCTTGTTTATCACAAAATCGAATTTCGATAAATTACATTTTATCTTAATGAAATGAGCGGGCGACGCAGTCGAAGGAAGGCAAACACAAGCAGCGCTTGATTGATTAAGCACAATTATCGGAATCACTTCTTGTAGCCGTGGATAATGAGCCAAGCAAAGGGTGCCCAAGTCACATGTTGAAATTAAGTGCAAATAGATCAGAGCTAAAACGCGCGGGCTAGGCGTGAATCACAATTGAGAGGGGGTGAAGAGGGTTGAGAGAGGGCGTCATATGATAGTGGCTAGCATAGAGGGAGCTAGAGAAAACTTTGTGGGAGAGAGTTTTGTAAAGTGTAATGAAAGTTATTAGTGGGATGCGTAAGAAGTTGAACGATATTTAAGGAATTATATAAATAGTATAGGTAAATCATGGAATGCTTTATATACAGGGGCTCATTTAAAAAAGAATTATTAGAATTAAATAAATGTATTACAAAGAATTTAGGGATCTATAAAAACGAAATAAAAAGAGACATCAAATCAATTTAAATGCAATTTGCTTCCATAATGTTTTAGCTTATAAAATAGGAGCACATATTTATTTAAAATATATTTCTAACATTTTATAAAAAATAAAAATTATAAAAAAAAATAATAAAAATAAAAAAAAATTATTAAAAAAAGTAATCAAACACTATAAATTAACAGAAAAAATTACAAAAAAAAAAAAATAATAATAAAAGGCTAAAAAAATCAACAGAAAAACAATTTGCACAATCTATTTATGGCTAGTTAGATAATTTGGACTTGAAATGAACCTGAATATTTGCTTGAGATATAGAAATTTTTATTTATACATTTATAATTTATTTTTAAATATTTATTCGTTTATTATTTAATTTATGTATTATTTAATATTTATTATATATTATTTTATTTTTATGGGAGAGTTGATTTTATGGCTAGCTAGAAATTAACTTAAATATATATTATTTACTTGAGATATAGAAATTTTTATAAATAAATTTAATTAATTTAATTTAATTTATTTTTGATTTATTGTATTATTTATTTATTTATTGTTTATTATTATTTTTTTTTATTTTTTATATTTATTTATCTTGTCTACAAATATTCTGCCAAATATTTGGCAACTTGAAATGTCTTTGACACTTTTGCTGTCGTCGCTATATTGCTGCATATACACCATATTTATATATGCAAATTGAGCTATATATAGAGAGGTGTTCAGGGTCAGTTGGAAAGTCAACTTAAGTGGCCGTTGCAAGCAGCGAGCGACACCAACGCCTCGTTGCACACAGAGGCAATGTCTGGCCTGGCCACGTTTTGCGTGTGCCACACGAAAGCACAAATTCAATATAAATATATATACAACTATATATATGTAAATATATATGTAAAGAGAAAACAAATCAATTGGTGAACAAATTGCAACCTTTCAGCTGGCTGGTTGCATGTCAAGCCGCAAGCTTTAGACACACGATATGCCACTAGCCAAGCTTTGCGTGTTGGCTAAACCTAATCCATTTGAGGTGCCACTACTATATGTGTGTGTGTGTGTGTGTGCGTAAGTGTGTGTGTGAATGTCAGCTAATCTTGGCTGTGCGTTGTGCCATTTAGTTAGATTGCGAATTGCGCAAGGCAAACGCTAATTAGCTACGAATCGTAATGCCATTTCCATATCCCAGTTTTGCTGTGGCAGGAAGTTGTCAGCATTTAACGAGTGCTTGACAGCCACTTTAACACACACACAAACACACACACACACATTCTCTCACACACACTTGCAAGCGGAGCAGATCATGGAAATGCGCTTATGTCGGATTATCCCGTAATTTATGTTTTGCAGCGCGCTGCAATCACAATGGAATCGCCTTCAGCTCAGTTCAGTTCAGTCAAACACACACACACACACACACACATAGCTAATTGCCACGATCATTACACACACACGCACACACACAGTCGCAGGCTAATGACAATGCGGCGCAATGTGAGAGGAAACGGCAGCAGCAATTGCTGCAAGCGTTTTGTCTTGACAGGGGCCGAGGCAGCAGTGGCAAGGCAAGGCACAAAAGGCACAAGGAGGCAGCGAGGGGCAAAGGTAGCGGAGGCCAGGGGCAGATGACAAAACAAAAATTGTGTCATTCTGTCTGCCGCAGAGCGCAGGATCGCCGAAGACGCAGTGGAAGAAAACGCAGCAGGAAGAGAGAGAGAGAGAGGGGGGAGTAGTTCAAGGGAGCTAGCGGTGTAGCAGGGGGGACAGCGCGCACCCATCAACCGGAAGCGTAATCGAGCTAAACGGACATGCAGCCAGGGAAGTGAGCAATGTGCGTGTGTGTGTGGGTTAACGTTAACCCATTGTAAAGAAGAGAAGAAGCAGAGAGAGAGAAGAATAAAAAACAGACGACAAAAAGAGCGGGAAGCGCTGAGGAAAAACGCCATGAGGAAATTCAGCCAACTGGCTGAAAAACGTTTCTTGGCCAAATGGCAGAGGCTAAAAAAAAGTAAAAAAAAAAAATAGCAGCAGCAGCAGCAGCAGCTAGACGAGGGCAGCAACACGTGCAATTAATAAGACGCAACTGTTCAAACAGGTGAAACGCAACGCAGTTGAGCAACGGAACGCACTTTCAATTCATTCGAATAGATAAAGTCAATATTAGGGTGGGTTAAGGCTAGTCGAGCTAGTGGCTCGATAAGGGGTCAAGAAATTGCCGCAATAAAAGAGTTTGCCAAAGAATTGGCCAGATAGTGGGAAAGGCAGTTGGGAAAGATCTACAATTTGGCAAGGGAATTGTTGTAGAGTTTGATGAAGGAGCATTGAGAGAGCAAAAATTGTTTGGTATTGGGAATTCAGGGGAGAGAATTTAAATTGAATTATATTTTAAATGCATTGCAATGATGGTTCCCAGTTCTTGTTCTAGATGTAGTTCTTAGTCTAGTTCTAGCTCTAGTTTTAATAGTTGCAATTCTTGTTCTGAGCAAGTTTTTACTATGAACCTGAAAGACAAGAAGCTTTGATACTTATATAATTTGAAAAATTCATTAGATTACCATTAATACTCTCAGGAGACGCACTTAACTTTAAAGCTTAACTAAAGTGAATACCAATTACATAGCATAGATATAAAGAGATAGGCCAAATGATGCCTAATACCTCTCTTCATCTCTTCTTTGATATAGACTGAAGACCCTCTTATGGTTAACTACATATCTCACATATTTATTTTAGCTTGACATCATCTGAAGCGAATTTTGTATAAAAATATATGACAAACCTTAAGCACTTACAACTTACATATCAAAATTAAATCTAGAAGCGGTATTGATACCATGGGAAATACTATTAGTATTAAGCAAAATTCGCATAGTTTTGAATAACAGAAGATGAAATCAACAATAAATGCATGCCACACGGAATTTCATACCCAAGAACCAAGTCTCAACCAACTACATCAACTTTGAACTACTCTAAATGTAACCTTTCAGCAACTATGGGGTATTCATGAGTCAGGTTTATATATGAAAATAAGCAGTTGAATAAAGAACAGATATGAAGAGTTTTTAAGGTTTGATTGAAGATATTGCGAGGTAATAATAAGTCCGCTTTTTATGTGAATATAACATTTTCTTAAATTAATCCAACTTATACGAATTTTTGGGGTATATACTCGACTTACAAATACCTCACATCTCCTCTCCAACTCTCTCTCTGCATCTTCAATCAAAGCTTAACAACTCTTCATACCCTTCCACAATATTCAAATAGCTGTGTCATGCTTTAGCACTCATCGCATTAATAATCAAATTACTAATCACTTAGCCATAATTATTGATACATTAAGTAAACCTTTAACAATTGATTTGACAGCTGATCAGTTGCCAAATATCTGAGAGATTTATTCAATTTGATATTCTCTCTCTCTTTTGGTTACCCCATAAAAAGCTATAAGTAGGCAGATCTGTGCAATATAATTGTCGAACTGGCGTCAAACTTCCTGAAGTCGTAAAGAGCGCGCACTAAAAAAGGCGGAAATTAGCTGCAATTGCAAATGAATCTGTATCTGCAGATGTGAAAATGTATCTATAGCTGGGGCATTGTAGCCACAGATGTGTATGTGTGTGTGTGTAGCTATGTATCTGCAGATGAGCTGCTTTAGAAGAAGTGCTTGTAGCTGTAGCTGTATCTGTATCTGAGTATTTCCTTTTTGTAGTCGTATCTGTGTTGGAGTATCTTAAGCTGTTGCTCTAGCTTTTTATCTGTATCTGTTGCACAGTAGTTGTATCTGTAGCTGAACTTTGAGGTTTGTATCTGAGTTTCGCATATGTATCTGCATCTCGAGCTAAGTATTTTCAGCAGTGATTGTATCTTTTTATTTGTCTCTGAAGCTTTGTAGATGTATCTGTAAATCTATAGATGAGTATCTGTAGACGATTCGCTTGTATCTGTATCTGAGTATCTATATCTATTTATATCTATGTATATGTGTATCTGAGTATCTGATATATATCTGTATCTGTACTGAAGCTATAATTATAGCTCTATATTATTATCTACTGAAAGATCTGTATCTGTATCTGAAAATTTGTATCCGTTGGTTGAGTATCTTCCTTTGCCTATGTATCTGTAAGTGTGTACATGTATCTAAAGCTGCCGCGAAGTATCTGAAGTGTTTGTATCTATGTATACAGCTCAGTATTTGTATCTATATCCATATTGGTAGATACAAATACAGATATACTATATATTGTATCTTTATCTCTGTCTATAGCCAACTAAGTATCCGTACCTCTTCTCTTGTATCTCTCTGTCATTTAGTATCTGTATCTTTAGCTGCATATGCAGCTCTATATTTGTATCTGCAGCTGAGCATCTGAGCATTTATAGCTGCTGCCGTCTGTGGCCGAATCTGCAATTGTGAATAACATTTTTTATGAGCGCGCTGACAGTTGCGGCAACAATTGATTGGCTTAATTTTTGGTGTGCTGCCACATGCGGCAAGTGCAAATGCCGCCAGGTCAGCGCAGGCGAAATCTCGATTTCAAGTGCGCGTTAGAGGCATAGAAAATGTGTGGCAGATGCTTGGCTGGGCAGGCATTTAAGTGGCAGAGAGAGAGGAGGGAGAGGGAGGGGCAGGCTAGCAAGCGACAGCAATTAAAATGCATTGCCCCGTTTGGGGGCATGCAACAACTAATGCAACAGCAAACACTTATGGAGCGCGCTGCCTCCAGCGCTGTCAACGTGTGGCACGCGCCGCACCAAGCGCGCCGAGTTATGCGTGCGAAAATGTTGCAAGTAGTGTGTGGCAAGTAGTGTGTGGCAGCACCTTGGCTGCCGCAGACGAGGCGACAGCGTCGCCTTTTAATGCATTTCTTGGTGTGAATTAATTTTATTGCCCAATTGTGTGTCTGCGTCACATGTTGAAACTATTAACCGAGCGCGCAACGCCCCAAGCGCCCCCAGCCCCCAAACGCCCCAAACTCCCAACTATGTATGCCTTTATGGCCCTCGTGGCTGGGCAGCAGCCGCCTCCTGCGCCCATTTAACGAGCAACGATTTCTGAGCACATTTCCAATATGTTTACTCAAATATATAGCTAAATATATATAGATATATATATGAATAGATATATCTAGATATATATATATATATCTATGGCCATTTCAATATTTGTCAAAATGTCTTTATTTTTATGCAGAACTTGGCAAATTGTTTGGCAAAAACGTCAAGCGGAAGCGTCTAGCGGTAATTACCAGATCTTAAGTGTTCCAGCGAAAAGAGAAAAAGAAGAAGAAGAGGAGGAGGCAGAAGAAGATAGATATAGATATAGATATATATGTTTGTCTCTTGAGCAGACAGCACGTGCTGCTATGCGGCGTTTCCTGCCGCCGGGTTTCACTTTCAGCTGCACTCGCAGGACCTCAGCCAAGAAGTAGGTTAGAGTTGAGCCTGCTGTTGGCCTAGGGTGCTGCTGTGTGGAGTAGAGAGAGGGGGGTAGAGAGGGGGCGGGCCCCCTCTTGAGATACTGCTGATATGATAATCTGTAAATCGAGAGCTCGCACCTCATTTTTGCAGAGTGCACGAGCCTTGGGCCCATTGTCTGGCCGAGTGCTTCCTGTCGTCGCTCTCTCCCTCTCTCTCTCTCTTTGGAAACGGGAACTTGTAAGCCAAGGTGCAGACAAGCAAAGAGTCTCCCTCTCTCACTCTCCCTCTCTCCTTGCAGACTCTAATCGCCCCCGTCAGAGCTGCGAGGGCTGTTCGTCATTTGGTTTTATCATTAACGACTTTTGTTGCCTGCTTTTTTTTAGCCTTATCTGTGAGCTGGAATCTGCCCTCTTAAAAAACACGTGAAAAACAAGTAAGAAAACTCTAGTCGGGCGCAACCGACTAGGTGATACCCTGAGCCCCGTCGAACCTGTGTTTTTCAATACACTTATATTTTGCGTAAAATTATAAAAAAAATTCAAGTTTACTCTTTAACAGCCAAAAAACTTTTTTATTAAAAAACTGACATTGGCGAGGTTCGAACCTACGTTAATTACGCAACGTGTATCGTCTCTACCAACAACGCCACCTAATTTTTATAAAATTAAAAAACTAAATTAATATCTGGCGTCGCCTGGTCTCGAACCCAGGTCCTCACGTTTCTCGTGCATCGCTTCTACCAACGACGCCACTCCACTGTCTTAGAAAGCGGTGGCAAATGTAAACTAAAGCAGCAGCTGATAATTCAACAAAATTCAAACGTAATTTGCGATTCTTCGAATCGACTAGAATGCGAGCGTTTGTATGTGTGTGTGCAACTGCGTTCGCTTGGCGCTGCTGCCGCGTGTTTTTGCAAAGTAGCCAAACGTTTTGTTTAATAACTTTTTTGCTATTTAACGGATTTCAATGAAATTTTCGGCATATGATCAACATATTCTATGGGCATAATTGTCAGTTTAATAAAAACGCCAACTCATTCGCATTTTGGCTATATTTGAGACTGAACTTTAATTGGGGAAAATTTGGGGCCGGTATCCAAAATATAACAAAATTCGAAATTGCATAAAATACCTATAAAGCTAAATATAAAATTTGGTGTCTCTAGCTTAAAAGATGGGCGAGATAGAATTTTTTAACTGAATTTCGATTTTGTTTTTAATCGATAACAATTAATTGGGGATAGTTATCGATTATCGAAAACAAACTCGATCTGCGCGTGCTATACACGGACCTACAAAAAAAATTTCAAGTCTCTAGCTCTTATACGGGCTGAAATCGACGCGTTCAAACATACGGACAGACGGACAGACGGACGGACGGACGGACGGACAGACGGACGGACGGACAGACGGACATGGCTCAATCGATTTCTCTTGTCGTCCTGATCAAGAATATATATACTTTATGGGGTCTGCCACGCCTCCTTCTGCCTGTTACATACATCCAACAAAAACATTATACCCTGATTTCCCATTTTCAATGGGCTCAGGGTATAAAAAGTGAAAACAAAGGCAGTTGCTTTGCATTGGCTACTTGCAGCTAGACCAAAACTCTAGCCAGAGGAAGTTGGCGAAAAAAAAAGAACAAATATATTTTAATTGGCCTCAGCTGCTGTCGCTGCCGCTGCATGCCACGGCCTAGACTGATCTAATCAAGGTCGAAAACGGTAAAAAGCTAAAACCGAAAAGTAAAAGCTAAAATGAAAAGCAATAAACAGGCGTCCTTTGATGTGACACACATGTCCTGATGTCCTGCCTGCCTGCCTGCCCTGTCATATCCTGTGCAAATTCACATTAGTTTGCTTTTATTTGTTTTCTCCTTTTGGCCACAAATTAAGTTAACTTCCTGTCTATTGCTAATAGCAAATTAATAAGTGCTTCCGCTCGGCGCTTCTTCCTCTGCTTTGCTGCTGGATCTGTGGGTGTTGTCGAGCGGGCAGGACTCGGTCTGTCTGGACAGCAGCTGTTGAGGCCTTTAATTTGTTGCCTTTCTTGGCGCTCGTCCTTGACACACATTGTCGCCGCACTTTAGGTCGCTTTCCACTCGAGTGCAGCAGCGATGTCCTTATGCAGGACATGTCGCAATGTTGCATTTGCTTGCACCTTATCTATGTAGGGCTCTCGGCTATCCACAACGGCCTGCGCCGTTACCTGTGCCGAGGGCTCCGTCTCTGCTTCCTGTTCTCCTCATTGTCCTGTGCGAGTGCAACTGCAACTGCGACTCAAAGTGCAACAGCAACTGCAGCCTGCCTGCAGGAAGAAGACGCGAGCTACTGCGCCCGCGCTCACAGCTGTTCAAATGACCCAATTGCCTTTGTGTAACGCAGCCCAGCTCGACAGTGTACACTGTTTGTTTCTTAACAATATTAAAGTTAGTCCTTTGTTGTGCAGAAGAGACGAAGTCTATATGTCCGGATGGCGGATGAATAGGCTTGGTGACTATTAAGAAAATTAAATTGAATCGAAGAGTTCACGCTTCGCATTATAGAATTTTTCTCTTGTCCTTATTTCATATATGCTCTATAGAAACTATAAAAAATGTTTACTAAACAGCTACAAAAGTTTATAGATAGTCCTAACTCCTAACTTCCTGATAAGTTTTCTACAGATTAGCTTATAAAATTCAATTTAGTATGATGATCTTTTTAGCTTAAACGCCTATTTTTAATATATATGAAAAAACAGATAAGTTTAAGGCTTATTTTAGATCATATATGTATATATAAATGTTACCATAGCTATATATATATATATATTATATTATATATTTATCGTATTTAATTTATTTCTTTCGTACTCAAAAAAATTTCTGCAATTTAATTAAATTAAAGATTTCGTCCTAAAAATCGAAAAAATAATCGAGAAATCTGTTTAATCAGATGTTTCGATCTTATGCTATATATATATATATTGATTTGAAGCTGATATTATATGATAAATGATTAATTTTAAACATAATTGAAATCTTTTACTCTCTCTGCTAGTTATGTTGTTTAGGCTGTCTATTCCCATTTATTAATAGAGCTTATCCTTTACCCAATTGCTTTATAATTCTTTTTTACATAAACATTTTCAAGGTTTCTCTCTGCTTTTATATTCAGCTGTGCAGCTCTCTTTTATTAATTTCATAATTAAATTTTAATATGCTAAAAAATGACGTTTATAATTATTCAATATCCGATAAGAGCAGACAGGAAAATTTATGTATAACTAAGTGCGAGCTACACTGAGCGAAATTATTAGCTAGAGTATATAAAAGAAATAAATATAAATTTAATAAGAATAGAAAAATATATATATTTTCTTATATATGGTAATTAATATTTTATATTTCATTTTTTTAATTTAATAATACAAAAAATATATAAAGTAAATAATAAACAAATAAATTATTAAAATATTAATTTATTATATTATTTTATTATTTTTTTTGTTATATTTATTTGTTTTTATAATTAAAAAAAATAAACATTTTTTAATTTAATTTAATTTATTATTTCATTTGATTTATGTGCACAATTTTTAAGGATTTCCTTCCCATTTTGGCACGTGTATTTTGTGGCAGACATGACTGCTGCGGCTTGCCGCATTTCACGATGAGATGCTGTGGCTGTGGCATGCCTCAGCTATGCCGACGGCTTGTGCACTGCCTATAGCTAAAAGCAACATTGTTGTTGTTGCTGTTGTTGTTGCTGCTGCTGCTGTTGGGCTACTCGTATTTTTCACATTTTTAGCTTAATTGCATTGGCTGGCCGCACGTTCCACTGGCTATTGCTGCTGCCACCCCAAGGCCCCCGCCACGCACAGCCAATTGTTTGACTTTGCCCCACGTGCAGCAGCAGCAGCAGCAGCCGAAGCAACTGGTATTTTCAGCAGCCAACTAAAGTAGCTAATAGATGCAACAGACAGAGAGAGAGAGAGAGAGAGAGAGAGAGAGGGAGAGGGAGAGAGAGCGACTTTAGTTGGGGGCGCTTGTGGCTGTTTGGGGGCAAGTGTGGCAGGTGTGGCAAGTTGTTTGCCTGCTTGCAGGTGTTTGCCTGTGTTTGTGTTTTGGCTTGTTAAAGTCTAAGATTGTTTGATATTGTCTGCCCGAAGTTGTTGTTGTTGCTGCTGTTGTTGCTGTTGTTGCAACGTGTTGTTGCAACGAGCGCTTTGGCGCTAAGCGACATGTTTCAATTATGATTGTTGGCGTGTTTTATTAATTACGTAGCAGCTATGCTCTGCACTAGGCCATTTAGCTAAGCATTTAGTGCAGCAGTACGCCAGGCACGCCCACTCGCAAGCGAACGCCCACTTTTGGATATGCTAAGTGAGTTCTAAGAGAGTTTTAGAGGGGAGTTGGGCGAGGGGGGAGGGTAGAGATGGGATATCTATAAGGTATAGATGGGATATCTATAAGGTATAGATGGGATATCTATAAGGTATAGATGGGATATCTATATCTATAAGGTATAGATGGGATATCTATATCTATAAGGTATAGATAGGATATCTATAGAGCATATTATAGACTATCTAGAGTATATATACATATATGTAGTATCTATAGCCTATATCTATATTGTATCCATATCTATATATGCCATGATAGGCCCCTATGCTAAACAGAATCAAAGAATCGTCATCTTAAGCGCGTCAACGGAGCAATCTAACTGATTGCTTACAAATGAATCTCAATTAAAATTAATTCAAAAATAACATGAACTGGGCATTATTTACCCGTTTGACACTGTGTGTGTGCAGTGGTGTGTGTTGCGTGTGGTTGTGTGTGTGTAAAGCGTGTTAGATATATGTGCCACACCACAGATTGACATACATCTGCTGCTCGATCAACTATGGCATTCATGACATTGTCGACGACGACGAGTTGAGTTAAAGAAAAGGCAGAGACCAACACACACACATACACACACATGTGTGTGTATGGTATCAGCATCAATTAATTTGGTATTCGTGATTCTACTTAACATCGATTGACCCTAACAGATTAGTGGCACCAAAGAGTATATATATGTATATAGTTGGGGCAGCTCAGCATTCTTGAGTAGGTCGAGCGCAAAAACTTGACAATTTGCTTTAATTTATTTGCTCGCTTTTCACGATTTTCATGCTCTATATATATATATATATATATATCTGTTAATTGCCCAATGCCAGCTTTTGTGGGCGCCTTCGACTATCTTAAAGCTTAATTGGTGCGATTGAATTAAAATCGTTTGCAGCCACTTGTTGGCTAACTATATAGATGCTTCCCCGCTACCCCTCTGCTCCTCTCCCTCTCTCCCCTTCCTTCTCTTAGTGTCGATTAGTTGCTCACAGATCACTTGATTGCTCTGATATTTGCTTAAATGATTGATCAATGAGACAATTGTCATGATGCGACAATCTCTCGAGACTCGCGTGGCGACACTTTTTGTTTTTAGCATTTGCATGTTTGGAAACGTGAACTGAAAGTGTGTGAGAGTGTGTGTGTGTGTGTGTGAGTGTGTGCGCTTGAGATCGTCAAATGTCGATCGTTGGGCAATCAGTGCGACATTCGCGTTATTGAATGTGGCATTATTGATTGATAAATAAATATATATCTAGTATATAATAAAGGCACTGATTGTGCACTAATTTTCATATATGTATAGATAGATAGATATATGTGTGGATATATTCCCACATGCGCCACAGGCGCTTATATAACGCATTTGCAAACTCGAGCAGAACTTTGTGCCAAGGCGATTGACAAGGTTTCCTTATGTAGATCAGCGCAAAAATATGAATAAATAAAAACTTGTTTACAATTTGTGCATATATTTCGTTTGACAGGCGAATATATTTTCATATTTCATTAATTTTTTAATCAAATTTAATTTGTAAATAAAATATATTTCAAGCCAAACATATTTGCATAGTTTAGAAAATTTATATAATACTTATTTTTATATAAATAATTTTTGAGAATTTTTGTTTATAAAATTATTTTTGGTAAAGCAAATATTTTAATAGCATTAAATAATTTTTGCAGCTAAAAATATTGCGAATTCTTCTTGATTCTTAACAAAAACTCATTTTCAAATATTTATATTTTACTTAATTTTTTCCCAATTAAAAAAATTTTTATTGCCAGAATTTACTCTGAATTAAATTTATATAAAGTAACTAAAATCCTCAGCTAACAAACATTCTTTCACGTTTCCTTATGTATACAAAATAATATTTTCATGAAATAGGTTTCCTTATTAATTATAAAAACTTTTTTGCATCAAATTTGAAGCTGAATAATTTTTATAAATTTTTAAAATTAATATATTTACTATATAATGCAAAAATATCATTTTACAACCTTTTTTATTTATATTAATTAATGGTATTTAAATGCCTAAGCTAAACTCTTAACAGACTCAGTTAGCTATTTATTTCCATCTCAATCTTGCTCAACATTCATAAAATACTTTAATAGCCAAAGTTGCAGGGTATTCGCTAGCTGCGCATGCCCCAGCTGTGTGTGTGACGGCGCTCACTCGAATTTGTCACAACAACATTCCCAGATCATTTTGAAATGACTCGCAAAGAAAGTGTCCTGTCAACTGTGTTGTGTTTAGGGGTTGCCAGCTATTTTCGTTTGATCCTTTTGATCCTGAGAAGTCAAGTCGACATAATAAATTTAGCGGCTGCTCATTCGGGCTTGACAAAATGTGTCCCTCTGCCTGTTTTTATTTCTAACTTGTATAAATGCTAACCTATTTAATTGACTTATAATTGGAGAAGCCCAAACAGACAGAGAGAGAGAGGGAGAGATAGAGAGAGAGGCTGACTTGAGCAGCATGTGTGTAACTAATAATTTTGGTTGCAAGGAATTCCTCAAGCGCAACAGAGTCAATTTTGTGAGAGGGGGAGAGTCTGGTGGCCGATGGACCCTCATATGGGCTGCCTCCGCCAGGATCACAGTCACATGTGAAAAGTTAGCGACCAGAAAAAGTTACAGTTGAACGAGTTTTCAGTTTTCGCTTTCGCCCGCAGCAAACGCAAATGCAACAAAAGGGGAAATGGAAATATATAGAGAGAGTATACTCTATATATATATCTGCCGACTAGGGTGCAATTTATGCCGCCCGCCATGTTGAACTTGAAATTGTAATTGGCATTGGCAAGGGCACCTACATATGCCGCAGTTGACAACTCGGCACAGGTATTGCAACCACCTAACTGCCTCAGTGTCTCTCTCTGTGTGTGTGTACCTGCCCTTTTCCTGTTCCACTGTTCGCCTTCGAGCTGTGCCCACTGTCAGCTGTTGTGCGACTCTGTTTAAACGGTATAAAGAGAACTTTTAGAGACCAAATGTCGAAAGTCGACTTTCGTTTGAGGCGCAATCGTTGCGAATCGTTGAGGAATAAGCTAAGAGCGTAATTAGGCATTGCAAGATGACTTAATAACTAGTTAGGTTTTGCTTAGTCACACAGTGTGTACTATGTGAGAGGGTAGTTTGAAACGTTTTGTATTACTGCAGGAACTTAATAACCAGATGATATAGGCTCCTTCGTCTGTCTGTGTGTCATACATACAAGTCTGTCCATCTCTTGAATTATACGAGCTGAAGACTTAATATTTTATACTTTGGTTCCTCTTCCGCCTCTTTCTGAATTTAATAAAAGAAATAATAAAATTTCTAAATCTTGCATAGAAGTATTTTAAAATATTTCTAGGTGATATTACTGAAATTTTAAGCGTCATAAAAAAATTTAAATAATTTTTATATTTTTCAAAAATTATTTTAAGTGCCAGAATGCACTTGATAAATATCTTAAAATATTTTTCAAAATATTACAAATGCTTATTGCATTAGCAAATATATTTTATATTAAATATCCAAGCTTTCAAAAATGTTTTTTAATAATAAAATAATATTTAAAAATAATAATTAAATATATTTATTTTTAATATCTTAATATTCAAATTTATTCTAAATGTTAAGCTATTAAATATATATTTTTAAAATATTTTATTATTTATTTCATCCAATCTTGGTACCTACAAAAATGACTTCTAATACCTAAACATATTTTTTGTATATTTAAAAAAAAAAGTTAAGCTTGCCTCTTAGCACTCAAAACTCTTACTTTATATCATAATCTCATTTAAATTTAGTTAATGGCATTGCAATATAATTGAGAGATCATTAGCCTAGTTTAGTGCAGCTCCCGTCCTTTGTCTTAATAATTAGACCCTACGACGACTCGATTCGCTGTTTGGCCGGGACGTGTTGTGACAAAGTGTTAAGTTAATAATTTGCCAGACTGAGCGTCTGCTTATAATTGAAAAATGCCAGCAGACATTGCGCTATGGCACGAGAGAGCTTTATTAATTTTTGTATTTAAAACATTTCAAGCACTCGACACCTTCTGCAGCAGCGGCAGCAGCAGTAGCAGTAGCAGTTGCTGCTGCAGTTGCAGTAGCTGTAGAACCAGTAGCAATGATCTCAAATTAATGCCCAGCGAGTAGAAATAATGAGCCAGCAGATGCCTGCAGATGGAGTCAGAGTGGGGAAGGGGGCCCCACTCTGCAATTGGGTAGCATAATCAAGGCTTGGACATGGACATGGACATGGACATGAACATGAACATGAAGATGGACAAGGGCATGCCAGGCAGGCAGCCAGTGAGCGAGCCAAGTCGATTGGGCCAGCTCGTCGCTTGCCTTTATGATTATTGTTATTATTGAGTGTATTGGCCGGCGATTCAGGGCAAGACATCATTAATGCAGCCGAGCAGCATTACCAAAAAGCCCGGCACTAAAATAAAATCGAATGAAATATAATTAAATGTCGCTGCAGTAGCTGCTGCAGCTCCTGCTGCTGTCGCTGCTGCTGCTGCGTAATTTGGTAAACATTCTTTTGGCTGGCTATCGGGCAGCAGATCGCATACCAAAAGCTGTGTTCAAGCATTTTGTCAACCGGTTTGTGCCTCTCTCTCAGTCTCTCTCTCTCTCTCTCTCTGTCTCTGTGAGTCTTTTGCTTATCTGCGGCTTTGTGGCATCTTTAAATGGCGTTTTTTCGCACTCGCCGAGCCTGGGAGAGCGCGAGCGGCGCGGGCGGGCGAACATCGAAGCCCGATCCGATCGAGGAAAAACGCACGCTGATTTTTAATTATTTTTGCGCGATGTTCGCCATCTCGTCCCAAAAAGTAGTTGCTCTGGCAATCAGCAAGCTGGGCCTTTCGTCACTTCAATATTGAAACACTTAATCACAATTTCGTTAAGGGCATGCCAAGGAGCTGGGACTGGGGCTCTCTGGCATATGCACATAAATGGCAAATGTTGAGAAATTCCAAATATCTCATACAAATTACCAAAAGGCAAAGCTGACAGCAAAACAGAAACTGAAACTCTGTACTGAAATGATATTTTGCGCCCCAAAAGCCAAATGCCGCATACCCATGCCCCAAAAAGCTGCCATCGATGCGATTGCGATGCGAAGGTCTGGGTTGACCGCTTGGGAATTTTCGCTGGCTGGCTCAAAGCTCCACGATGATGATGATCATCGGTGGCGCGTCGTTTGCCAACGTTGATAATTAATAACAGACAGAGCCCAACACAACAGTGGATAGCATAAAAACGGGCCAACACCCAATCACAAAAAGCGCACGCTACAGCCGCAAAAGGCCAGAACCAGGCAGCCAGCCAATGGTATTGGTATTGCGCCGATCGTGCCGGCCCATTGGCCACAAAAAGTGAAGCCAGCCACGTAAAAAGTAAACCAGAGCCAGACAAGTCTAAAGCAGACATAATCTCAGACAAGCTGGAATGTCAATGGAACTGGTAGCCGCTGCTGCTCGACTGCCAACTTGTGCGCGACACAGCGATTAAGATCACAGCGATCGGCGATCGACGCGACGATCAGCGATCGGCGATCGGCGATCAACGCCTACTCCGGCTGACAGACGACACGACAGCAACACGTTAAGTGACAGTGACAACTGTGCAATTAGAATTCATGTTAGCTATGACAACTAATTGAGGAACCCACACGATCAGACACAGATCACAGCTGGCGTCTGCTTAGCTGGGGTTAACTCCATAGCCTTGAGCATCTGAGTATGCTGCTCACAATTTGTTGTGATAGTTAATTAAAGAAAATACATCGCTTGATTGAACAATCTCACGATCAGACGATCACAACTAGATCAGCTAATCTTCGCATTTCATTTCATCTATTAGCCTACATCACATTGTATTAGCTTTGCTGTTTGCAGAAGCAGCACGATCATGCGATCTACTGCTTAAGCGATCACCAGCAACTCGATCAGCTTAGCTTTGCAATTAGCCTTGAGTAGCTGTGGTAACTGTAGAAAGGCAAGATCACTAGAAACTAGATTAGCTTAGTTTGATATGTCATGAGTCTGTCTTCATTAGCATAGATCTCAATTGCCCAGTTGGTAATCAAAGATCACTCATGATCACATGATTTTCAGCTTTTATAAACAGAAAGTTATATCAGTTAGTTTTACCTTTGGCTTAGATCACATTACATTTTATTGTAAATACCTATTTTATTCACTCAATCACATGATCTTTAGCTTAAAATATCAGCAAAAACTGATAGTGAAATGTTAAATATATTGATCATATCTAGATCACTTAGTTGATCTGATATAGTAGATCAGTTGATCTAGAGTAGTTGGTCAGTTGAGCAGATCAACAGATCAGGATAGATCATTTTCAACAAGCGATCGCAATATTTGATGCATTTCTATAATCCTTTGATTATTTAGATCCTACACATTTGATCATACAATGTAGTAATAGATCAGTGGATCAGTAGTAGATCAACTCGTATTCGATCAATGTGCAGATCAGCTTGTACTCGATCAATATTACTAGATCAATGTAGTACTATATCAACATAGTACTCTATCAATATAGTAATATTTCAATGTAGATCACCTACTCACAATTCAAATGCCAAGATCACCCGCTCCACGATAAGATCCATAATAATTTATGTATAGTCTGCCCTGAGAACAACTCTCGCAAAAAAAAACCTTAGGCTAATCTAACCGAAAACCCTTCGAACATCGTGTCCGAGCTTGTCCGTGTCCGATCAGTTCGCCGATCCGCAATTTGTAATTCGGAATTCACATCACGCAGCAGTCGCTTGAAAACTGATTAAATGACACAAAAACAATTAATGCCTATGGCTGGTAAATCAAATGATATTGCCAAGGACAAGGACAGGCTGGCGAGCGGGCCAGCGCCATGGTGCCAGAGTCGAACGATTTATAGCCCAATGGAATGTGCCACGATGTGCACAAAGGATCAGAGAGAGGGAGATGAAAATCGCCAACGATAATAAAAAACAATTTAGCGGGACGCAGTAGGGAAAAACTGCTGCTGCTGCTGCTGCTACTGTTGCTGCTACTGTTGCTGCAGATGATTAAAACACATTAAAAGTCCAGCAGCAAGAAGAAACAAAAGTCGAGAAGACGTCGCTGACGAAGCTGACTGCAGTTGAAAGAGACTAAAATTTCAGTTTGAGGACGCGACGTTGCCCAACTAATTTCATATTTTTCATGCAATTGCTCAAATTCCGTAGCGCCCAAAATGTGCGACGTCTCTCCGAGTGTGTGTGTGTCGCAATCAGATACAGTTTGTCCGTCCGGCTTTTTGATGGTTGGGGACTACCTGTTGCGACGTGTTATTAGGGCGACGTATTGACGACAAGCAAACGTCAACCCAAACGTCAGCTCATCATATCCAACGATTGATGCGAGAGTCCTACTGACTGGCTCCCCTTGCCCCACCTCCCATCCCCCCTCGTGAGCAGCACATTTTTTTTTCAGCTTGTTTTGGAATTTTAGCCCAAAAAGAGGAGCAGGAAAAAAGACTTGGCGAGTCGCCGACTAATTTTTGGTCAGGTCCGGACTCGGTCGAGGTGGTGATATTTCCTCCACTACGAGTGGAGATTGTCTGGCTGCCCGGCAGCCGCGACGCGTTGTGATTTTGCGCTTTAATGAGGATTATTAAATGCGAGATTATTATGTGCTGCAATTACTTTTCCAGCAGCCACTGTATGGCTGACCAGGCCAGGCCTGGCCCTGTTTGGATGTTGCCTGCTTGATTTATTTTATTGAACCATAAAAATGTAAATTTTTTTGATTCCCTCGCACAAAAGACAAAGTTAAACGTTGTCAATTATGGCCTTTGACAGGTTAATATTAAGAGCAGCAGACGAAGAGCAGGAGGCTGGGCAGATCTGGAGCAAGCTGATAGTAGACTAACTCAAAGATTAGCATATTATGGATCAGGCTCAGACTGAGGCTCCCTCATATATATAGATCTCTTACATTGTCTGTTAGCCGCTGGCAAAACAGTTTCCGGCTGTGCCCCAGCGCCAACTGAGTGAGAGAGAGAGAGAGAGAGAGAGCGAGGGGGGCTCTACCTCTATTAACATAATCACAACACGGAGAGCCTGCCGTCTTGTACCCGAAAATTACGCCGAGCGAGATCAATTTTAGGTGGAGACCGCATCACTGCAGGGCGATCAATTAAAATTTTGATCGAATTTTCGTCAATTTTTTGACATGTGGCCAACAGAAGCCAACAATGGGGCGTGGCACCGTACGCAGTCGCAGTCGCAGTCAAAGTCGTAATATGCACTCCATGCACCAAAGATCAATGTAAGCCTGAAAATTGTCGGCGGTTGCCTTAGGCTAAAAATTGCAGAAGCCATCCTTGGCCACAGACTCGAGTCTCGGAGTCTTCAGTCTCGAGTCTTGAGTCTTGAGTCTCTTCAGTCTCTGCTCTGAATGAAATTGATTAAAGCGTAAATGAATTTTGCGTTGGCCTCTTCAGGCTCGCCTCTGACGATGATTATAACACAAGATCGATGGCTGCTGTCGCTGATCGCTAACTCGATGCGGCTACTGTAGAAAGCAGACGCCGTCGATCGTCGCTGTCCACTTGATGACGCTGCGGCCGAGGATGTGCCTGCTGCCACATAGTAGCTGCCGCTTATTAAATTCCATAGCCACTTTATACCCTGCACAAAAATATATGAAAGAAATATTGATATGAAAATGAAGACAGGCAGTTGCTTAAAGCTTGTTTGGGGCAGCATTTGGGAGTGAATTCTGTAGAGAATTTTTAAATGTATTTTGAAAAAGGTCAAACCTTTTTAAAATATATTAATATAATAAAAATTTTAAGAAATATATTTGTAAGTAAAATAATATTTATTTAAATAACTAAAGCTTTTAGATATATATATATATATTTTTTGACTATATTTAATTTAAATTTACTGTAATCCTTTTGGAGCTGCATTTTGTAGGAAAATTTC
This sequence comes from Drosophila pegasa, assembly GCA_035046225.1. Classification (NCBI taxonomy): domain Eukaryota; kingdom Metazoa; phylum Arthropoda; class Insecta; order Diptera; family Drosophilidae; genus Drosophila; species Drosophila pegasa. Next base: position 2,709,619 of record JAWNOD010000076.1, read on the forward strand.
GAATATATTTAAAAAAAAGTCAAAAATTTTCAAATATATTAAAAAAAATTAACATTGTATAAAACCCTATATTAATTCAAGAAAATTAGTAATTTAAATATAATTAAATATAACTCTAACGAGTAGTTATTAATTTTGTTTTGTTTTTTACTATATTTAATTTAAATTTATTTTAATACTTTTTTTTTTTAATTTTCAGTAAGGATATTTCGTAGTCAATCACTCTCTTCTTTAGATATTATATTTTTGACTATATTTAAATCTAAAATTTACTTTAATCCTTTTCTAAGTCGCCTTAATTTTTTCTTTATATTTTTAGTAAGGATATCTCATAGTCAGTCACTCTCTATCCCCCAGTTGCCACACATTTTTTGGCAATAATTTTTTTTTTGTGCTTTGCTTTGGTTTGTCTGGCATTTGACAAACTAGCCAGAGGCGAGCGAAGCGCAGGAGCTGCAGCAGCTCGAAATGAAAAGAGGTTCTGGTTTAGGGCACGGCATCGGCTCGATTTAAGTTTATCCGCACGATCAACGATCAGTGATCCGTAATTTGTGAGGAAAAAATCGAATTCGGTGCGTAGGAATTCCTTGCGTGCCAGCCGCAGATCGGGGCGAACGGTAAACGGTAGCTAAGCTATAATTGAGGCTGTCTCAGACTCAAATCTCGATCTCGATCTCGATGCGCCAAATGCCACTCTTATTTATTAATAGTTTCATATCGAAAAGCCTCGACTTCGGCCGGGGCGCGAAATAAAGGCCAAGTCTAATGGCCGAGGCGAGCGAACGAAACATTAATTTAGTTACGCTCCGCTGAGCGCCACAACTGTCTTGGCTATAGACTCTCTACACATATATATATATAGACTTTTTTTAAGCCTCGCGTCATTAAAGACAATTTCGTGATTCGCCAAATTACCTGGCCAAATTATAGAAAGCAAACAAACGAGCTGCAAATCAATAGAAATCAACGCCTGTCAGGCGCTGCTGCCAGCTTCGATGAGAGCTGCGGCCCATTGTGAACTTAATCAATATACAATAAAGCGAGAAGAAGAGGAAATAATGTATTTGGGTTGTTTAGTTTGGCGCTCAAAGTGAAATTCGTGCATTGTAAACGTCTCAACACTTAGCTAAACAAATAAACAGAATCGAGACTCACTTTTCTCCCTCTCTCTCTCTCTTTCTCTCTCTCTTTGTCTCTTTCATGCACAGAGCCAGGCGCTGGCGCTGACCCGGGCGGCCAATGCGGCGGCTGTGGTGGCCGCTGCCAACGTCAAATCGCCATCGGCCGCCGCCAGCCTCATGGACATGGCCGTCAAGAAGGAGCACTCGCTGTCGCCGCCGCACAGCGTCCTCCCCGAGGACTCCAGCGTTGGCGCGGCCCTTGGCCAGCTGCAGCACAGACGCAGCTCGCTGCAGGGCGTGCAGGAGAAGCTGACACAGCTGCAGATGCAGCACCAGCATCATCAACAGCAACAGCAGCAACAACAGCAGCAGCAACAACAGCAGCAACAACAGCAACAGCAGCAGCAGCAACAGGCTGCAGCAGAGACAACAAATGCCGCCGGTCGACGGTCCACAGAGGGCAGTCCGCCGGCTTTGGGCCTGCTGCCCCTGCAGCACCAACACCAACAGCAGCAACAGCAGCAGCAACAACAGCAGCAGCAGCAATCGCAGCAGTTGCTGCTTAGCGCCGAGTCGGGCAGCGGCGGCAATGCGTTGTCCTCCTCGGCAGGCTCTAGTCAAAATGCCTCCTTAGCGGCGACACCCAAGAGCGAAAGAGAACGCGAACGCGAACGTGAGCGTGAGCGCGAGGAGCGCGGCAGCATCTCCTGCCTGCCGCCCGCTGCACTGGGCATGGCCGTGGGCGTGCAGGCGCAGCAGCAGGCCGAGAAGCTGCTCAGTCATCCAGCACTGGAAGCTCGACGCGACTTCGATGTCAGCAAAGTAAATCGTGAGTAACGAAGAAATCTTTATATTTATATTTATAAAAGTTAGTTAAATATATATCTGGAAATAAAGCTGTAAAGAAAATGGAGGGTAAGACATAGAAAGAGATAGAGAAACAGCTTAAAAAGTGAAGAGCAAAAGAGAGCGGAAATGTAATAGGTTAAAGTAAAATAGAGTAAAACCTATTAAAAAAGAGCTTAAGAACTAATTCTTTAGCTATTTATAAACTGGACAGCGAGAAGGGTAAAGAAGGGAAAAAGAGTATAAGAAAAAGACAAGAAGAGGCAGAGACAGAGAAGGAGAATCTAAGAATATCGGTTTATAGAAAATTAGATGAAGAGTTAAGTGTAGAGTTAGAGAAAAGAATTAGAGATATATGTTATAATATAGGGAGAAAGACATAAAGGTTAGGGGAAATGTCAGAGAGATAGGAAGAAGCAGAGATATATTAAGTCAGAGAGACAGCAAGCTAAAGAGAATAGCAAAAAATATTGAGAAGAAAAAAAGTAGAATTATAAACATAATTGAGAGATACTTGATAGATAATGGAACGATATATCCATAGAAATATATCAATAAATATATATATTGAACAAAAAAAATTTGAAGAAAAGATGAAAGATATATAGTATAAGAATAGAGAGGGAGAGAGACCTAGTCAGTGAGGTGTAAACAGATATAGGAATATCAAAAGAGAAATTTCTATAAAGAATAAGAACATGAGATTAGAAATATGTAGGGGACAAATGTAGATACAGAGTGAAAGATAGAAGTAGATATGAAATTTGATATGGAGTGCTATATAGATTTTTTGTGTTGAAAGGATTTTTTGTGTGTCAAACATGGATCTACTATTAAATTGATAATAGTAGATCCATGTTTGATATAGAAATGAAAGAAAAATAGAGAAAGAAAGAGAAAGAACGAGAGTAGAAGGAAAGAGTGAAAGAGGAGCGAGAAAAGTAGAATAAATCTTTATAAAGAGTGAGACAGAGAGTGAGACAAATATATCTATGTCTATCTCTACTTATAGCGACAGAGAGGGAATTAAGAAATTAACCAATAAGTTAGATTTAATCATGGACAAATTATAACATACCTCAAATTTTTCCAAAAAAAACCCAAAATAATTTACATAAATTTGCTTAAATATTTTTTGGCGAAGAATTTAGTTTTGAGCCAAACCTAGTTTAAAACCAGTTGACAGATATCATATACATATTATTATAGTGCAGCAATATCAAATTTCCCCACCATGAATCACCTAAAAATATGCATAGTTCCATATTAATATGGATAATTTATATGCAGTTAATTAAATTTAGTAAATTTCACGCGGCTAAATTGAAATTGAAATTTCACGCGCGTCGCTTGAATATTTTGGGCGCCCACAAAACTGATTAAGGGCTCTAATTGCAATCGAATTTGGGGGCGTCGAAATTGTTGCATAAATCACAGATAAATCCGAAAGCGAAACTAAATCCCAACTAAAGAAGTTGAGTTGAGTTTGGGTGGATCGCTTTGCTATTTGTGGACCAGTGCACAAATACCCTTAATCCGGGGCAGTGTATCGACGGCAGCAGCGTCGGCAGCCTCTGTGGAGCGTTCAATAATAGAGGCAAACCGCATCATTATAAAAATGCCAGCCTCACAAACTGGTGATTATTTGTGTGCGTGTGTGTGCCCCATGTTGCATGGCAGCTTTAAGGATTTGTGCAACTTTAACCAGGTTATAAGCAGACATTGTAGCTATATATATAGCTAGCTATATATATATATGTTTGTCTCTCTCTCTCTATATGTAGACATTCGCATCTTTGTCAGTGGCCCTGCTGCGGTAATCTTGTTTAGTTCATCAATACTAGTTTAGCCATGGACAAAGCGTGTAGCTGAGTCACACACAGACAGCATACACACACACACACTTAGGTATATAATATATATATATATATATATATATATATATATATATATATATATATATATCTAGTTACAGTTGCAGTTGCTTGCTGTGGCTGTTGTATTTGTCAGCTAGATTGTCGCTTGCCGAATCTAAAATCCTTTTGCATACCAATACAAACACACGTCTGTTCGATGGCTCCCATTCAAATTTCACACACACACACACGCACACACACACACACTCATGCAGCACACACTCATCGCATATGCATCCAAATCCCCTGGATTAAGCATATGAAGCATTCATAACGTTTATTTTACCTTCCATCTGGCATTCGCACCGCCTCTACCTCTCCCTCTCTCTCTCTCTCTCTCTCTCTCTCTCCCTCTCTCTTTGCTGTGTGCAAACAAACATTCGTTTTGCTTTCGCTGTGGTTGCAGAGAGCACGAAAGGACACACACACACACACACACTCACTCACTTACACCCACGCACACACTCTCCTGGCACGCTCGTTTGGTCTGTTGCGTCAACACACACTTGTGGAGCTATTTGGGCCATGCGGCTGTAGCTGTGGCCAATGCAGGATAACAGCTACAACAACAACAAGAGCTACAACAACAACTCTGGCAGCTCTGTGTAGGCGCATTTGAGTTGATTCCTTGGCTCTTACTGCCGGCACTCGCGGCGTATACGCAACGTATTCGCGCTGCTCACTTTTTTTCCTGTTCTGCTCTGCGCTGTGAGCTCAACAGGTTGTTTTTGGTATTACGTCCAATTTATGGCCGCGCTGTGCCGCATGTAAGTTTTCAATTGCCACACGCGCAGCAGACAGTGTCTGCCATCCGTCTGTGTCTGTCTGCGCACCGTTGACGTGGCGAAACTTGAATGTCTCGGGGCGTTTTAGTTGCAGCAGAAAATGTGTGAATATATGAGACGTCTAATATAATATAGAGATTGGAAGAGCTGAGCTTTGGAATTTATGGCCGTTTGGGGAAATTATATAATTAATATTTGAAAATTATATATAATTTTTAAAAATGTATATTTATATTATAGTATATAATTATATACTTTCCAGAAGATTTGAGTACCTTTTGGCTTTTATTTTGCATGAGCAAATTTCTTAAAATATTGAAAAATATGGTTCAAATGTTTTTTCTTCCACTTATCCTTCAGCTTACACTTCTGACAATTTTTTAATTAATGAAAAAAAAAAAAAACGATAGATAAAAACTAATCTAAGAGAAACTATTAAATTTTCTCATAAAATCATAGCCAAAAATTATTATTCAAGTATATACTTTTTATTTATTTTTTTTATCAAATTTATTTATTTATATACATTTAAAATATAGTAATTTTTAGGAAGAAAAATATTCTTTAATTTTTTTAAATTTTATTTAATAATTTTTTTTGTGTTTTGTATTTTTTTCTAACTTTCAATATGGTGTAATTTTTTCCCCCTTATACAACATTTCGTCTCTTCAGCATATGCAAAAGTCGTTTAATATTATGTTATTCATCACATCTATAGTCTTATATAGCACATATATCTTGTCTGATTTCTCGATTTATCTATCCCAATCAATCTCTTCCCATATTTCCGTTTCTTTTTCAAAATTTTATATGCGTTCAGCTGAAAAAGATATTCATCTGATTCAAAGCAGCCATTCTTAACTATTCTTCATAGATTTACAAAACTTTGATATTTTCGTCCATATATATTATATCCAACATATATATGATGTATTGGCATCAGTTCGCAGTTGCATCCACATTGAAAGCACGTTACGATTAGAGGCAAAAACTTTGCTGCTGCTGCTGCTGTTGTGTCCTGCTTGATTGTCCCTGTTGCTGTTAAGCTGCTGGCTAAATCGTTTTGCCTCTGCCCGGAGTTGAAAGGCAGCCGACCCAAAATTGGGAGGTTAGACTTACGAAGGGCTGTGGGGGCGGGGAGTGGGCTAGGGCGGGGGTGGGGCGTGGCATGGCACAGGTGGGTAGCATGTGCATGATAGTTCGGATAGAAACGTGCGTTAGATTTGAATTTTGTTTGAATTTGTGAATGGCTCAATACAATATGAATGTGTGTGAGAGAGAGTGAGTGTGTGTATGAGTGTGTGTGTGAGTGTGTGTGTGTGTGTGTGTAATGTGTTTTGTAGTGTATTTTGAGGATTTGCACAGCAAAACGGCATCAAGCGAATATGCGAGAATGGAAAGGTTATTGTATCCTTGTTGCTGTTGTTGTTGTTGTTGCTATTGTTGTTGTTGTTATTATTGTCATTTAACATTTCCTTGCCATACGTTTCGCAATTGTATCTGCAACTGTCTGTATGTCGCGCTGGCACTGTTTATATGTAAATCGGTTTGTTTGTTTTCGTTTGCGTATGTTTATTATGCCTAAGCTGCTCAACGACGCAACACGATATTTATCCACCCACTCACACAGAGAGAAAGAGAGAGTGAGAGGAGCCACCCCCATCTATATAACAGTTTTGCAAATGAAGCTGTTTTTGCATTTTTGGGCAATTTTTATTTGTCGCATTCGATGCGATTCGATTTATGCAGCGTTTAGTATGCAAAATTTTCATACGTTAGCCTTAATAAATCCCCCAACGGCCGCACTTGTCAATATGCAGGCGAGCCCCACACCCACACACGCCCACACGCACAGCTGTGTCAGTGGCACCTATAAGCTTATGCACACACATACACACACGTGCCACACACACACACACACACACGCACACAGAGCGAGAGTTTTGTGTCGCGTTCTGCAATTGAAAATCACTGCGCCTTAGTTAACGACACGTTTGTGGATCAACGCGTTCACCAGAGCAGCTGCCCCCAGACCCCCACTCGGCCCCCGTCTCTTAGCTTTGCCCTCGCTCCTTCTCTCTTACTCCGCCATGGAGCTGCTCATAGCCTCCAATTGACCTCCGCTCGACCATTGTTGTTTGGCCAGAGCTTTGTGCAGTGCAGTTGCCAGGGTCAGCGGACATTTGTTGAGGCTGCAGCAGCAGCGACAGCAGCAGCAGCATCTGTCATAAGCCAGGCGGCTCTTTCGCTCTGTATACATAAGCACATACTCAGGATTCAAAAATGCGCGACTCACATTATGCATATTCCAAACGGATCGTGAAATGGGTGTGTGCTGGTGTGAGTGTGTGTGGCTTTCAGTTCGTTTCAATTTAAATTTGATGCCGCACAATTGATGAAAGGAAATTTAAGTGTTGAACCACAGATCAAAATTCATGATCTTTAAGTAATGCAAGCAGTAATCGAATGGTTCAAGAAAACGATTTCATATCGCGTTTACAATATATATTTAATAAAATATAAAGTAAATTTAATTTTACTGCAATGTAAAGCTGTGAAAGAATTTTCAAGGCATAGCACGAAGAAGAGCTAAAATTTAATGATTAAACGATTATTTAAATAATTTGTTGAACACGATTAATATTTTTTATTTAAATTACAATCCTCCTCATTTATTGTAAATTTTGTAGAGTTTTTATCTCTACATTTCACATTCTTTTTATCCTTTTAAATTTATGTTTAAAAAAGACTTTTTTTGGTTTTGTTATTTAAAAACATTTTGTTGTTGAGAAACTATATTTTTCTGGATTTTGTTTGATTTTGTAGAATATTTATTTCTATGTTCACAAATAAACTTTTATATAATACCATATCATTTTTGATATTTTAGAACTTTTTTGGGATTTTTTTCTCTCAGTTTTGTGTTTAATCTTTTGCTTTTCCAAAAAATATAAAATATATTCTAAAAAAATTATTTTGAATTTAATTTTTAAGGGCTTTGGAATATTTTTAAATTTAAATTCAATTATTTTTTCAAGTTATTGTTTGTTTCCTAGTATTAAACTTCAAAAGCTAAAAATGCAAATCCTATACCTTAAATATGATCTATAAATAAATAAAAAATAAATAATTTAAAAATAAATAGTATAAATAATTATAAATAATATAAATATATAAAATATGTATTGTAAACAATTCCTAAAAAAAAAAGAAATATTGAAAATCCAATCAATTTTCTCTATTAGACTTGACACCCTTTCCAACTATCTCCAGTTCCTTTCAAAGTGCTAATTGTATCTCTATAAAAAAAAAAACTCCTCTATTTGCTCAGCTTTTGTACAGCACGCAAATATCTTTAAAATGTTTATCCAACTGTACATTACCTGTCCATGGGGCCAGGGCCAACCATGTGTTCTGCAACATTTCGATAATCCAGCCAGGCAACCCCCAAAAGCCAGCCGGCCCCCAAGGCCGTAGCCTAATACCAGTTACGGGGTAACGAGTGGGGGGTAACGGGCACCCCTTCCATGCCTTCTGTGTTAAATCATCAAGAGTGTCGCCCGAGCTTTCTGGTAATCAAGCGATACAGAGACATGGGCCGATGGCAGGGAAGGAGGGGATGGGGGAGCTCGACTGTGGCAGGTATTTTGAAGGCGATTGTCGTTGGTTGGGTTGTTCGCTTTAGCAGTTTGTGCCACAAATTTCGCAATCAGTTGCAAAAGTAGCTGCTGCTCAGATACAGATACAAACACACAGATACAAATGCAAATGCAAATGCAAATACAAATACGTATGCGTATGATGATGAACGTACTCATGCTGCCGATGCCAAGTCCTGTTGCTGCTGCTGCTGCTGCTGCCGCGGTTGCAGCTTAAGTGTTAAGCGTTATGCACAGACAGAGAGAGAGAGAGAGAGAAACAGAGAGAGAGAGTGAGAGGGAGAGGCAGATGGAGCTGGCAGGCTGAAGCTTTGGCAATCGGGTCCGGTTTACTTCATTCTCGGATTTGGCCCCATCTGCCGCCTGTGGCACAAATTCCGAGTTGTGCAAAGGATTTGCGCCCCGCCCACGTCGCTCGGCCGCCCACAAAAAGGCATAACCCCATGATATAGACGCACAATATGTCGCCCGAATACAAATTCAAATAAATGCCAGGAGCAACAGGAGGCAACACATTTTCGGAATTATAAGCAAAGCAGAGCAGGCTAAGCGAAACAAAAAAGGAACTTGGCGCTGGAGGTGGAGCTGTAGGTGGAGTCGGAGCTACAGATGATTGCAGATGCAGTTGCAGGTGCTACCGATTGAGTTAAGCCAACATCATGTACTTCCTCCCTACGCTCTCAGCGTGTGTGTGTCTGTCCGCCCCGCCTCTCTTGGAGTGGAGGGCACAAATTTGTAGTTGTCTCTGTGTGCGTGTGCGTGTGTGGAACAGGAGCCAGTTAATCCTTATCTGCTACGCACTGGAAATTCGACAGCCTTTGCTTTGGAGCTTCAAGTTTTGGGATTTAAATGTACTGCAAAAGCAAATCGAATTCAATCGAATTGCAGCAACAGCAACAACGGCGGCAGCAACAGCAACAGCTGCAGCTCAAAACTGAATCTCCCAGCTGAACAGCAAGTTTATCCCCAGCCCCAACCCTAGACCCAACTCCAGCTCCAAGCACACATCCGCATCCACATCCTTTGGGCACCTTTTGTGTTGTGCATAAACTAGACAGTGCGCATTACGAACAGCTTAAAGTCTTCAGCGACGCATGTGGCCAACTTTCCACCTCCCTCTCCATCCCCCTCTCTCTCTGTAGCTGGTGCTCTCTGCTGACTTATAATCAAATAAATAGTTTGGGTCGTCGTAGCTGCCTTATACACACACTCGCCGCCACGTGATTACCGAGATACTTTGAAGCAAGCAATAATAACTAGAAATCTAATTGTATAAATGGATGAGTTACGATATTCGTGACTAGCAGATACTCAGTGAATGGGTGGGTCGAAAAAATGAGAAAGCTTTTAATACAACTCAGTATCTTTTAAGGTAAACAAAGATCTCTGATGTGGTTAGAAGCTTAACATGTTTCCTATATTTCTAATGTAAACCAAATATTTAAATAAGATCAGTTTGTAATTGCCATACGATATACGATATTCGATTTATAATATTCTAATTTTGTTATTCGATAAGCTTTATATAAACGATATTTTATCTGTAATATTCAACATGCGATATACGACATACGATATTCAACATACGATATTCAACATACGATATTCAACATACGATATTCAACATACGATATTCGACCTACGACATTCAATCTACTATATATTTATTTTTCAATATACATAAATCGATGGGATTCTCATTGTATTCATTGTATTCAACTTACGACATTCGATATACGATATTCTACTTACGACATTCGATATTCGTTATTCGTTATTCTACATATTTATATTTAAGTCAATATCTATTATATGAATTCGCTACACTATCAAGACATTCCACGCACGATATTCAATATTTAATATAAGTATTCCAAATTAATGTTGTATATGATATAGAATAGCATATATTGAATATAATATATTAAATATCTATTATCATAAATATATACCTCACACATGCTGAAGTTACCTTTGTAATATACAAATCTTAAGCATAGGCTCTATCCAAAATCAATTCAGAATCCCAACCCAAATTCAACTCTTCGTAAATGCTTACCTTTAAAGTTCCCATCGCCTAACTGCTTAATATATATACTAAGTTCTAGTGAGTGCTGAGAGACCAAAACCAAGTATGCTAACTGTAATGCAGAGTATAACAACAAACAGGACAACAACAGCAGCAACAATAACAATGATAAATCACTTACGATAACTTTGGCTAGCTACGAGTGTGTGTGTGCGTGTGTGTGTGTATGACTGTGTGTGTGTGAGTCTATGTGTGTATTGTATTAATACACAAGTGGAATTACATTTTGGGTTTCTTAAGCATATTTTGGCATATAGTTGTAATTAGGAGCTGCTGCTGCTCGAACTTTGGGCTTAGGGCCGAAAGGCCGACCAGGATTCTAGCCAGGTTAAGTGTGTGCATATGCGAGTGTGTGTGTGTGTGCACTCAGTATGTGCACACCCATACAGACACACATAGATTTCTATATATTATATCGTTCCACTAAGCTCTTTCCATTTAAAAAGCTGACGACTTCTTGGTTATTCCCTGATCGTTTCTTCAATATCGTTTCGTTGAGTAACATTTCGTAATAATCAGATAAGAAATTCGTTTCGTTCTGTGGACATTAGATTAATGTCTTTAGAGGCCAATCGTGATTCATATTTGGAAAAGTACATCTATTTTATGGTTATTATCTATCACACATGATAGATAATGTGGGGGGCTTAATGGATTTGCGAATCAGTTTATTTTTGAGCTGTGCGTAAGCAAAATGTTATTCATAGACATTGAATAGTAGAGTTAATATGAAATTCGATTAAGGTACATTTGTTGATCCACAGTTGAATTTATGTGTTGCTCTTTTGAGGTAGTAAAAGTACATTTATTTAGGTACTTTACATTATTTGATTGAAATGTGAATTTCAGTATTAGGTACATTTCTTTCATTGATTAAAATGTGCATTTCTTATAATAGCTACATATATTTATTTGATTGCAAGGTACATTTCTTGTTAGATACATTTATTTATTAAATTGATAGGTACATTTATTTTACTAGATATATTTATCTATTTTATTGAAAAGTACTTTAGGTACACTTATTTATATGACTGAATCGTACAATGTTGTATTAGGTACATGTTCTTATTCTTTTAAAAGGCACATTCATTTATTTCTTATGCACATTTCATGACTTACCTGAAAGGTACATTTTCTATATTGGTTACATACGTCTATTAGGTACATTATACATACTTACTTGTTTGATTAGAAGGAATATATGTATATTAACCTAAAAGGTACATTTAGGTACATTCTTCTAATTAGGTACATTAGTTGTTCAAAATATTCGAATTATGTATATACAATACTTTTAAGGTACATTACTACTACTAGATTGCACACATAGAGGGTAATTTGGAATACATTTGAGGTACATTTTGGTACACTTTAGGTACATTCCTTTATTCAATTGCAACTCATCTAAGGTACATTCCTTTAATCCTTTAATACCCATTTGCTAGGACAAATCCAAGTCCCTTAAACACAATCATCATCATCATCGTAATCAACGTGAACATCAGCAAAAGCTAAACGAACTACAACAACCACCAGCAGCAGCAGCACCACCACCAACCCCACTGCACCACAAAACCAAAGGACATTAGCCGTGAGCATCAAGTTTTCGACTTATCCACGACCTGGACCTCACCTCACCTCACCCTCTGCCTATCTCTCGCCCAGGGCTAAGTATCAAAAGGGTAGCTTCTGTCTCCGTCTCTATCTCTGTCTCCGTCTCTGTCTCTCTGTCTGTGTGCTGCCTGCTTTGCATGCGAATTTGGCGCCAAAAGTTGTCGAGCAGCAACAAGAAGTGCGGGCAAAAAAGTTTTGCCGCTGCGCCGGCCGGCCGACCGGGCACGCATTCCGAATTTGAAATCCTTTATCCCTTTATCTGGCTTTAGCTCTAATCCCATCAGGCACAAATGAAGAGAAGTTTCGCTGCTCGACGGCAACGACGTCGCCTGCTGCTAAGCTTTTGTTTTGCCCTCGCCCCGTGTGCCGAGGCGAAGCAGTTGGGATTAGGCTGCCAGCTAAAGTAATGCTCCCTCTCACTCTCTGTGTGTGTGCCAGGTGCATGGCGCTCTTGCTCTGCGTCTGGACTGCTAATCCCAATGCCAATTCCATCACCCGCACCACAAAGCTGTCCAGCTGTCTCTCTGTCTGCCTGGTTGGCTGTCTGGCCATCAGTCAGGCTGGCAGCGCTTTATTGATCGCCTCAAGGATTATCCCGGGGCAGTGCCCAATATGCTGGCCCCCACCCCCTCCCCACCCTTGCCTTGGTCATTTTCAATTTGCGCACAAAAAGCGAGGGTTTGGGGGCCCGAAGCTTTTGGCTCTGCTTGCTGTAATCCGTTTGAATGCCTCCCCAAGCCCCCAAACCCCCAAACCCCACTCACGTCAACCAATGCAGCATGCATAAATGGAAACGCACATGCCACATGCCACATGTTGTTGTTGTTGTTTAAAGCCAGCTGGCTTGTTGTTGTTGTTGTTGCTGTTGTTGTTTTAGCCTTCATATGAATCATACGCAACGTAATCCCAATTCGTTTAAGTCGCTACAATCCATGCCAACGCCAACGCCAGCCAAATTATTTGCCATGACTGGACAGGACGTGCCGCAGAGAGGCAGAGAAAGAGAGAGAGAGAGAGAGGGGAGTAAGCGAGAGCGAGAGGGGACACTCGCGTTGGTCGAGCATATTTTCGCAATAAAGTAGATCCCGCATTAATCCCAACGATTTTGTGCTCTTGCCCATTGCGTGCAGATGTGTGTGTGTGTGTGTGTGAGTGTGTTTGTGTGTGTGCGTGCTGGCAATGTTTGCGTCTGTGTTAATCCTTAAACCAGCAGCGCAGCCAACGTCGCAGCCAACTGCAGCGAGAGGCCCAAAAACAAGCTGAGTTGAAGCAGAGCCGTTGGCGGGGGTAAATGTGGGGCAGCTGGGGCCGCACCACACACAGCGAGGCGGCAGCAGCAGTGACAGCGCCACAGTTGAAGTTGCCGGATAAAATGACGTCGACGTCGACGGCGACGCCAACGCTGCTGCTGCTGCTGCTGTGGGGATTAACTTTTTTCCAGGCAAACACAGAGAGAGGGAGAGAGAGAGAGAGAGATGGGGAGAGGGGGCAGGGGGCGCGCATTGGAGGCCGTAGACGCTGTGGCGTTCAGCATTTCGGGGCTTGGGGTTTTGCGCGTGTGGGCGAGGGATTTAATTTCGTGCGGGATTATTATTTCGGATTTAACTCTTCGTTTTATGGATCGCTTGGTATTATAATGAGCAGTGGCGTCGTTTGGCAGCCCATTAAGCATCAGCAGAGGGGGACGGACGTCGGACGTCGGACGTTGGACGTCTGGCTGTGAGAGCAGCGTCTATAATAAGGTCACATTTAGGCGTAAATCAATTGCTGTGTAGGCAGTTGGCTAAATTTATACTGAATTCTTAATGCTCTACTTGAGGAGCTGAAGCATTATAGATGAGATAATTTGCATTGGGATTTGGCAAGCTTATTTATATGGTGATAGACTAGATAGATAGATATTATGTGTATATTTGTAAGAATAATTCTTAGGCACAATTTGGAATTTCTTTTCAGAGAAGTCTTCAAGAAGTCTCAATATATATTAGTAATCCTTATTGGATAAAGGGTTCAAATTCGGAAGAAACTTTAGTGAAGTTCATAATATCCTATTTATGATATGATATATTAAATATATTTATATAGGCAAAACTAAATCCTAAAGATATTTTTTCATATTTTTTAGGATCTCCAGACTTATAGATTCTAAATAAAACTTCGTCTTATGAATGAATCTAAAATATATTTTATAAAATTAGTAGATGCAGTAGAATAAATAAAATTATTTTCCTGATTTTTGATTATTTTTGAAGATCTTCAGAAATTTAAATTCTAGTCAATATTATAATATTACATATATAAAGATAATTTGTAGACGATAATATATTTACCTTTATTTTATACAACCCGCATATAATTTTTAATAATTTTACAGCTCAACTTATCTTCTATTATCAGCAGTTTTATCTGCCTGTAAAATTTTCGAAATATCCGAGCGCGCCTTATCCAATATCAGACGCGGTTCTAATCAATGCACACCTCTTTTATTATGTCTTACACTTACACACACACACACACACATGTACGATTCGCCGCCTATGTCTTATAACCCGCTTTGGCATTATAAACTCGGGTGTATTTTTTATAAACCAAAAAAAAAGACCCCATGGCAAATGCGGAAGGGGCGACTGTGGCAGCAGTGCGAACCTGAATCCATTATAGCGTAAGCTGTTGGCAATACACACACACACACACACGCACACAGAGAGAATTATCCGAAAACGAAATGACATCCCTTGGAAATTAATCCTTAATTCCATTCATTTCGTATAATCCCTGAGATATACTTTGATAAGCGTAATGCGGCCCAGGCTCAACGAACAGCGCTGAGGCAGCGCGAGCGAGCGCGAACGAGTGAGCGTGCCTGTGTGTGCGAGCAGTCAGTGTAATGGCAGAGAGAGAGAGCGAGCCACATGTTGATATCTGCGGCTGCCATTGTGTCTGTGTGTGTGTGTGTGTGAGTGTTTGTGCTCTCGCGCTCGCTCGCTCTGCCGCTCTCTTGCTCTCTGTTGTGTGCGTGTTTTCATTGCATGGGGCGCCAAAACGTGCTGTGCGCTTCGCATTGCTTTTTAGTATCGTGCCAAACATGCTGGAAGAAGGTTCGTCTTACACTTTGCTCTCTCACTCATTCTCTTTATTTTCGTGTCGTATTTTGACTTCGCGCCGGTTCTGCTTCCTCTCCATCTTCTTCTTCGTCTTGTTGCTGTTGCTGTTGTTGTTGTTGTTTAGTGCGTTGGTGTGCAATTGGATTATGCTCTGGCTGCATAACGGATTAGGCGTGCGCGCATGTCTGAAAGACAACTGTAACTAGCTAAAGTGCGAGTGACCAAATATGGATTGAGAATGAATGTGAATGCGAGTTATTAAGTGCCTTATAAAAGTGACCTATGCCAAGTGTTAAGTGAACCCTAAGCCCAAGAGGCAACAGCAAAGACCATGTGGAGCCGGCATGTGCAATACACACACACACACACACACTCAAACACACAGATATATATAGAGAGGAGATTTGGTTTGTGTCGCCAGACGAGATTTGCCACACCACTGTCAAGTCGCATTTGTCAACAAAGGCAGGCGGCAGCAGGGATAGCAGTAACAACAATGCCTCACACACACTCACACACACAGACAGAGTGGGACAGAGACCAGCTCACACACAGACAGGCAAACGCGCACAAATGAACTTAAAAAGCAGAGCGAAAGCTTTTAAATCTGTTGCTTTCGTGCAGGCTAATCCCTATGAAGTTCACTAGATTTTGTTTTGTGCTACTGTTTGGCATCCCAGTGGAGCTTACACACACACACACACAGACCGACACACACACACACATTAAGCTGGCAGCAGAGAGATGGCACAACAACAAATACAAACACAACAATGCATAACAATAACAACAACAGAGCCGTCGCGCTTTTGCACTCAAGACAGCGGCAAGTGCGCTCATCCTAGCGCCTAACCAAAGGCACACACACACAAACACAGACGCATGCTAAGCCGCAAGAACAACAACAGCAACAACAACGAGAAGAAGAAGAAGAAGAACGCGAAACACACGTAACGCTCAACAGGAATAAGGCTGTGAAAATAAAATAAAGGCTAAAATGATAAGTGAAAGCAGCTGACGGCAAGGGGCAAGGGAAGAGGGAACGGGAGCAAAGGGAAAGGGAATAGCAACTAGCGTTGCTTAGCTAGCAGACGCACGGTCTCTCGCTCGCTCTCCCGCTCTCTTTGCGTGTGTGTGTGTGTGTGAAGCAATTAGGATTCAAGCAGCAGCGTTTCACAGTTACTTAGTTAACCGTATGCTTACTTATTGCGCAGCTAATGATAGAGTCTGAACTGTGATTGGTGAGAAAAGCAAAATGCGATGATCAGAATGAAAGATAGTTGAATTCATTTGAAAAGATCGCTTAGAATTTTACTACTAATGGGCGAGGGTAGTTCGAGGAGTTTGTGAACTAACAAAATATATATATTTATTTATTTAATCAATATATATTTATATTTATTTCAATTTAGATATAATTATTTATTTAATGGATTTCGATATACATATAAACCAATTTATTAAATCTTTTTTGGGTTTAAATCTGACAAAATCTTTAAACATCTCTCATATATATGTAAGATCATCAATATCTGATGAATTAATCTATTATTCAGGCAGTCGAACGATTAATTTCTTGAGTTCAAATCGCAGACTATGTTGACAAAGCTCCTAAAATAGTATAGATTCGATTTTAATAGATCTCCAATATTCTTTGAATATCTATATACACTCATAAGATATTTCAGAAGACTACTATATGAATAGTCTATAACTAATCCAGCTATTTAGGCCCTTCATATTCCGAAACTAGTTTAAGGCAAGTCTTAACCCATAAATTTCTCTACTTCATATATGCTGTCTACCATAATATTAATTTATGATATTATTTTAATCTACCTTCTTCAAGATTTACCAAATTTACACCTAATTTATACAAATATATTATTTAGCTTCATTGCTTCATATCACATCATACTGATATGAGGTATTCTCTAGCACATCACTCTCCACATTTGTACGCTTCATGCAGCAATGGCTGCCTATACGATTTTGTAATTATTCAAATTGCTTTATAATTAAATGCTTAAGGCGTGTCTTATCTATTAACATATTTAAAAGACTCAAACCCCCATCATTTTGATAAGTTTTCTAGTTCATTAAATATTTTATAGTAAGGCAATCGCTTATCTTGGAGTAATTTCGGTCTATAGATTAAATATTTTATTTTTTTGTAATTATTTTCAATTTTAATATTTCCCGTTGTTATCTTAAGGCCGACAAAAAAAGAAGGGATTTCACAATTGTTGCTATCGGCTAAGTACAGAAAAGTCGATAAATGTTATTGCTGCTTAGCGATAACGACAAGAGCTGTAAATTGAGTTAACTAAATATTAAATATTTTGAAAAATCAGACAATAATTGCATGAAAAACCAAGAATTTCCCTGATTTGCTTACAAATTGCTTAAAATTCCCTTCTTTTTCCCTTTTATGGGATATTTTGCTATTTAATGCCCAATTGCCCTTTTAAGCCCTTTGCTGGCAAATGGCTCCATATGCAAGGACATGCTGCATTGTTGACTCCACAGGCGGTTGGCGCACACACACACACACACACACACACACACACACACACACACACACACACTTATAGCCATATGAAAAAGCCATGTAGATAAAAAGTTTGCTGGCATTGAGTGAAATCGCAAAAAATTAGCAGTTAATCCCCTTAAATTGAATACCGCAGATGGTGTTGATGTTGATGCCAGTGACAAAGAGCAACAACAGCAGCAACAGCAGCAACAACAATTCGCACACACTAAAGCCAGCGCTACCAACTAACGCCCCAAAGCGAATCGCCGCAAAAAAAAAACACACACACACAACACAAACAAATGTTATAAATGAATAAAGCTGTGTGTGTGCGTGTGTGTGTGTGTGTGTGCGAGTGTGGCCACGCTTAATGCGGCCTGGCAATTAGCCAGAGTTGGCCACATAATACGCGCGGATAAATGTTTAAGATTTGAAGAGCAGGGCAAAGAGCAGCGGAGTGAGCGAGAGGCAGGGTGTGCGGTGCAGAGCGGCAAATAGTGGAAGTGGTCGGGGGAGAGCAGCAGCGAGAGCGGGACAGGCATATGCATCTTTAGCGAGCTTTAGTTTTTGTTACTGTTTGGACTTAAGCTGTCAGAGCTGTTGGAGTGTGAGTGTGTGAATGAGAGTGCATGTGTGTGTGTGTGTGTGTGTGTGTGCTCTCTGCGTAACCCGATGCATTTAATCCGCGCAGCAACAACTAATCAATGCAAGACACTGCATTGCGCCTTAGCGCGCAAATCTCTACAGAAATTTGCTTAATCCCCAAAGGGGCAAGAAAAAAACGCAAAGAATAAGATGCCAAGGCATAATAATAATACAAAAAAAAAAGAAAAAAATGTAAAATGAAAAATGAAGAGTGTGCGGGGCAGAAGGAAAGAAAGAAAGAAAGAATTATAATGCCACAGCGTAAATCCCCTCCTCAAATTAAGCTCCTTGGCAGTCGGCGTATCGGCGGCAGCGCTGCCAGCGCACCCTTTTACGCTTTTGTGGTTGCTTTGCTGCTTGCCGTAGTTGTTGTTGTAGCAGCAGCAAAAGGTTACGCTTAATGCAAATACGCTTCTGCTGCCGCTGCTGCTGCTGCCACGCAGAGGATCAAATTTCATCCCCACCAGACAAAGCCCAAATACCCAAATACCAATGCGAAAACGGCAAATGCGACACTGACACCAACACGCCAGCCAGCGGCATCCACAATGACATCCACAATGACGTCCACATGCACAGCCGCATCCTTCTGCTCCGGGCTTGAGCTGAGTCGACGACGTTTGCCGCTGGGGCCGCAGGAGCCGCCGCTGCCGCTGCCGCACTAATAAACCCAGCCGAGGCTCAACTGACTCACGCAAGGCGCACAGCCTCCTTCGCCGGCACAGCCCCCGCCCCCGCCCCCTGCCCACTTCTCAGCTTCAATTCAATAGCAGCCAAAGCCGCTCATCTGGCGACCTCAGCAGCAGCAGCAGCAACGGCGTCGACGGCGGCAGCATTCGCAGTTCATTGGCAGCGGATTAAGCTGAGAGCGCACTCTCGCAGCGCAGCGCGCGGCACAAAGACGCTTTGCCATTGGATCGATTTAAAATACACTGAAATACTTAACAACAACAACAACAACAGCAGCAGCAACAAGGCACAAATCATAAGAAGCAGCCGCAACAGCAGCAACAACAACAACAGCAAAATATTGTTTAAAAGAAAAAGTAGCTACGCTTATTGGCAAGAGCAACTGACTGCGCAATACTCGCTCAGCTTTTGAAAATTGCAGGCAAAATTTATAGATATATATATATAGCTTGAAAAAATGCATTAAAGTATATATTAATATACTTTATATTAATATAATATATTAATTAATTATTCAAGAGAAAACTCTTGACTTTTTCGATTTACTTTTACATCTTTCCAAATTCTAGCCATTAAATTAGCAGTTAAACTAGCCTCTTCTAGCTATATCTTTAGCTGTTTAGCTATTTGACATGCCTTATACACGGCAGCTGACAAATTGCATATTTTTGTGCGATTTGTAAAAATAATATCAACTGATTATATTGATCCTTATGATCCTCGTGATGATCATAATGATTCTTAAATGATCTATTAAATTTTGTCTAATTAGATCTTAGCCATGCTAGAGTTGACTTGGCAATTGATTTGCATTTTGATATGCATTGATTTATCACTTTTATGATTTTCATTCCAACATTTTTTAATGACTCATAGGGGGATATAATTTATAGATATAGATAAATTTTAAAAGTATATGAAACACTTAACTATATCTTTACACTAATATTCTCTTTTTTTTAGTTAATTATGTCAGCAATATCTAATGTTGCGGGTTGTAGTCTATAGATCCAGTTCGATGTAAAGGAATTTCTCATAATCCCTTTTATAAATGCCAAAATGTCAGTTGATTTACATGTCCATAGATCCAGATCCATATTTTTTAAAATTCATCAATAAATTTCAATGAACGACCTAATATATAGGCTGTTCATAAAAATAGTAGTGCTGGATGTAAAAAATGTTTAATATAAGCTAAGCACTTCTAACTCTCAAGATTGAATTATATGTATATATTTATACATATTTAGAACACTAATCTGAAGTTTCAATAGCTATATGTATATATATATATGCATATGTATGTATGTATATATACATATATACCATCAATATAAATTTTCAATCACAACAAAGTCTACACCCCTTTAGTAGATCAGCTAATCCCAAATACTTCCTCAAAACAACTCCTCCTTAAGCAACATAAATAGCTCAAATTTTCGTTCATCCCTTTGCCAACCTATATACTCCATTGAAAACCCCTCGGCAAACGAGCATTTAAAATATGGCAAGAGGAAGAGAAAAATCATTTGCTTGAGTATTAATGGCCTCGATATGGCAATGGGTACGCTGGCTTGTGGGTAATATGCATAAGCACCATTAACTTGTACTTAAAACTGTGTGCGTTGGCGGACGGGCGGAAGGGCGGGCGGGCAGGTGAGCGGCGCCACGCCCCCCTGTAACTTAAGAGCGTGGCAGGGAGCGTCTTCAAGCGGATTATATTAATCAATGCAGCCGACAGTCGCGCATAACCAACTAGGCGTATGCGTGTTCAGTTACACACTTTTAAAGTGCACAGACCAGATATACTATATGGTATATATATATACATATATACTCTATATGTTTGCCTTTGTTTTGCTGTGTCTCTCTCTCCCTCTCACTTCTTAATTGAATCAATCGCGTGTTGTCTCTCCTCAAAGACTTTGTTTGGCTTTAAGCAGGAAGATTTAAAAGCAAATGTAATGCTAGAGCAGTGCACAACTTTTATCTGCATATGCACAGATATATATATATATATATATATCACATATATATACCTATATGTGCACCTATATATAGGCACATAATTCACTTGGACACACACTCGCTGGCTGAAGGTAGACTGCATAAAAGGCAAAGCGTCTTAAGCGTTAAGTAGGAGCAACGTAAATAAGTAATATTGATAACTAAAGTGATTAAGGTTGCCGCCATGTGTGGCAACTGCGATGACGACGACGACGACGACGATTCCCATTGCGACTGCGACGCCGACTGCAGCGCCGACTGCAGCCTCTGCTGACTGTTGCTGCTGGCCTGCTTTCTGCTGGCAAAGACAATCCGCAGCAACAGTAAAAATTGATTTTTAATTTGTTTATAATATAAAGCAGACATTTCCTTAAATAAGCCGATCAAGCTTCAAGGTTTAGCTTTGTCTTGCCTTAAATCAAAACACAATTTATAAACACTTGAAAATATTTATATTGCAGAAGCCGTCGGCAGTTTTGCATTGAGACAATTTGTGGTTGCCTAAGTAGACACAAAGCATAGCTGGGGTTGAGACTTGAAATAGTGGAAGTTATTTTTTTTTTTTTTTTTTTTTTTTATATATATATTTTATTTGCAATCTGTCTTGTACAAAACAATAAGCAAATCTTAAAACTATAACTATAAATAACCGGATGGTTTGAACTCCAACGAGATCAATCCATATATTTACATATTTACATATTTATAGCTAATCTACTAGTTTAAGTCTATTCTCTATTTGGCAAATCTAATACGTGGAATCTTTTTAAGCGTCGTTCGCTGTTATTTGTGTTGTCGAGGAGTCCAGAAGCTAGAGCATTGCAGTGGTCATGTAGCCTATTTAAATACCTCTCTGCGGTTTTTTGTATTTCCTCTTTGATAAAAGGAAGTTTGAGGTCTTTATGGATGTCAAAGTTTGTCATATACCATGGAGCACCTGTTATTGTTCTCAGTGTTTTAGACTGGTAACGCTGAAGAATTTCAATGTTTGAGTTACTGGCTGTTCCCCAAAGGTGCAACGCGTATGTCCATATTGGTTTTAAAACAGCCTTATATAGTCGTATTTTGTTTTCAAGGCTTAGCTGCGATCGCGGTCCTAATAGCCAGTACATTTTTGTTGTCTTGATTTTGAGTTGTAATTTCTTTGCATTTATATGCTGTCTCCAGGTAAGCCTCCGATCCATATGCACTCCCAGGTATTTAACCGTTTCGTTAACTGGAATGGTGATTCCATTGAGTGAGACTGTAGGACAGTTCCCGGGTCTAAGAGCGAATGTTACTTGCACAGACTTTTGGGCGTTCACCACGATTCTCCATTTGTTCAGCCAAGCTTCAATCAGACCAAGTTCCTCTTGAATTAGATTGGATGCAACTGTTGGGTCAGTGCTGGTAGCAACGACTGCGGTGTCGTCAGCATATGTTGCTAGTTCTACAGCATTAGTAGAAGGCAAGTCGGCTGTAAAAACAGTATAGAGGACTGGGCCTAATACACTGCCTTGAGGGACTCCAGCGTATGCAGTGCGTATACTGGACGATTCATCCTGCTCTTGGACGTAAAAACTCCTGTTTTCCAGATAGGACTTGATAATCAAAAAGTATGGTGCAGGCAACCATTTCTTAATTTTATACAGTAGACCTGCATGCCACACTTTATCGAAGGCCTGTTTGACATCTAGGAATACTCCTGTGCAATACTTTTTTGATTCAAATGCATTTATAATTATATTTGTGATGCGATGGCATTGCTCTATCGTACCGTGTCCTCTTCTAAACCCAAACTGGTGTTCGGGTATGATGTTTAGTTTGTCCAGCACTGGTAACATTCTTCTTAAAAGTATCCTTTCGAATACTTTAGAGAACGTCACCAGCAAACTAATGGGACGGTAGGACGATGTGCAGCTTTCCGGCTTGTTGGGCTTAGCAATCATTATTACTTCCGCGCATTTCCACTGACTTGGAAAGTATTCCAATCTGAGCATCGCATTAAATATATATGTGAGCAGACGAATGCATTTTCTCGGGAGATACCTAATTGTAGTCGCGCAAATTTTGTCGTATCCTGGGGTCTTTTTCCTATTTAGGTTTTTTATATTCTCTTCTACTTCAGAAAGAGTCGTTTGGTATATCGGTAGACTCATTTGACAAGGTGATTCTAAAAAATGTTCTACCATTTCTACAGTTTGAGTATCATGTACATCATTGGGCTTAAACACCGAGCTTAAGTGTTCTGCGAATGCTTCAGCCTTCTCAGAATTATGTCTGCAGCGTTGGCCCCTGCTGTCGACAATTGTGGTCATTCTTCTGGCCGGTCTCTTCAAATATTTCGTCGCTTTCCAGAGACTATATTCTGTGTCTCTCGTATATGGATCAAGATTCCTTAGATATTCCGATGTCGCTTCATTTTTTATTTCCCAAAGTCTCCTGTTTAGGTCTTTGGCAGCCTTGTTGAATCTGTGCCTGTCAATCGGGCTTCGAGTTGATTGCCATATTTTCCGAAGTCTTCTTTTTGCAGCTATTTGTGCTCTCAGTTCTAGTGGCAGAAAAGTTTGCTGATGAACATTTGAATTTGGTGGTGGTGTGAACATGCATCCAGCCACGTGAATTGAGTTAGTGAGTTTTTCAATCACAGATTCAATTTCATCCCCTGACTTTAGTGATATGTCTAGACTAGTTCGTTCTTCAAGCCAGTTCTGAAATGCATCTATGTTTGTTTTTGCATTAATGATCCTATAAGGTCTCTGCTTGAAACAAACTGTAGAGCCGTAGGTCACAATAATTGGTGAATGATCAGAGCTCAGATCGAAATTCTCCTCTATTTTGAAATTGTTCTGCGGTAGTCCAGAGTATACAATAAAATCCAGTAAATCTGGGATTTTATTCAGATCACTAGGCCAGTATGTTGGCTTTCCGGTAGATAATGTTGAATAGTTGTTATTTTGTATACATTTATATAGCTCGGCACCTTTTGGGTTTACCAGCCTTGATCCCCACCAGGGGTGTTTTGCGTTGTAGTCGCCACCAGCAATAAACTGTCTACCCAGTCCTTGAAAAAGTGTGTTAAAATTATCTAACTTGCAGGGATATCTAGGTGGCACATATACTGCAGCAACAGCGATGTTTGAATGCATACATTTTATTTGAATTGTTGCAACTTGCATTAAATTTGTGCTGATGCTGTCCAGAGTTTTATAAATAAGTGTATTTTTAACTATAACAGCACTTCCTCCTTGTGCTCGGCCAGATGGGTGATACGCATTTATAATATCATACCCTTTAATAACTATGTAATTTTTCTTTGTGAAGTGAGTTTCTGATATTAATAATATATCAATGTTGTTGTTTTTAATAAATAAACTTATTTCATTTCGATGATTGGAAAGCCCATTGGCATTCCATATTGCTATACGAAGATCTACTTGCATAGTTTGTTTACTAACAACATTATCATGTTGAGCAAGTTGGTTGTAAGTTCTGATTGTTTTATTAATAGCTGTTCAATTCTATCTAATGCTGATTTTTCTGGTATTACAGTCTCACCCTTCAGTGCTTGTGCATAGCTAGCTTGATTTGTGTACATATTTTCGTGATTATGGTTTGTTGGAATGTTTAATGTTGGGCGGTTAGCCGATAGTGCTGGCCTGCTATGGAGTAAGCTCGACTTTTTTTTGGTAATTTCCTGATAGATTCTGCAGCCTTTGTAGCTGGCAGCGTGATTTTCTTGGCAGTTGGCGCAAGTAGCTGGTTCACTCTTTTCTTTAGGACAATTAATACTTAGGTGATTCTCAGCACACTTAACACACTTGAACCGTTTGTTGCAGTAAGATTTGGTGTGTCCAAATTCTTGGCATCGGTAGCACTGCACCATGTCACTAACTTTCCTCGGTGGTTCTATTGTTACCATGGCATTGTTAATATGTTTTATTTTATAGATCTCATGGTTGTTCTTATTCGGCTCTAGGTCTATAAAGAACATAGGTAGTGGTTCCTTAGTGATACGGCTCTTAATATTTTGAATTCCTCTAACAGTGTGGCCTTGCTGTTCAATAGAATGTTTAATTGTTTCAGTTTGTGTAGAGTGATGTATATTTTTGGCTACAACTCTAAATAACTTTATCAATCTTCAATATTTTGATGATGTCCCTATATTTTTCAATATTTTTCACCATGATGCGTATATGACCGTCTCGTTGGGATTTATATGTAAATTCAGTGACATCTAGATGTGGCTTAAGATATTTTAACAAACCATTTATATCACTGACATTCGACACAAAGATTGGCGGCGGCTTTTCAGGTGTTGTTGTTGTGTTGTCGCTTTCCATTTCGTCATCCAGTGTTGGGTTGAGAGTGGTGTCCTTCTCCGTATCTGCCAAGAGGGCAAAGTGGTTAGCCGAGCTAGAAGGTCTGTCTATGGCCATGACTTTTCTCACTAGATTTGGAGAGTTATCATTTTTTCGTTTATTTATGCGTGGATTGGTAGGCACCTTTTGCCACGCTAAATTATTGTTTTCGTCGTCTAAAGACATCGTTTTTGCTGCTTTACAGCAGCAAAAGTGCAGTCGCTTATCAGTAAATCTATTTATAGATTAGGCGGCCGCTTCTTTGCTGTAAGTAATTCTTGTTGTTGTTGTGGTTGTTGATTTGACGCCGTTATTCGTGCACTGTTTGTCCGTATGAAACGAGAAAAAAGACACGAGAGACACAGCGGTGCCCACGTCCGCGCGCAATGATGAGAAAAAGCGAACTAGTGGAAGTTATTGATAGTAAAACTATTAGAGAGCATGTTTAAAGAAAGATTTATATTTGAGATTGGCTTTAAACATTTTATATGGTTTGCAGTTGCCTATTTTGATACAAATATCAATTATCAAATATTAACTAATTCAATTTTTTTAAAAAAATTTTTTTTGGTGTAAAAAAATTTTGTTTATATATATTCTTATATATTTTCCTAATATATTTTATACTTTTTGTCATAGCTCATCTTTGTTTTTAACACAAATTTCTTCTTCATTCATTCGAAAATCATGAAAGGTCAATATATAAGAAAACATTTGAAACATTTTAAATATCATATTGAAAGAAAGCCTTATCATTTAAATTTAAAAGAAGTAAAATATGCTTTGCAGAAGGTAAAACCACAATAGGACTATCACAAATTAGGAAGGGTAAGGGTACTATTTACATTAGTCTTTCAAAAAGAGAGAAAGATAAAGCCTAATGAGATGAAGCTTTCTTGGCTTCTTATTCGGATTTGGCACAAAACCTTAAGAAATCTAGTTAGAGATACTTTATTTTGATTCAAAGACTGTTTGTTATTGCTCTCTTGCTCTTACAAAATTAATTTGCAGGCCAACAATTTCTCTCAGTGCAGTTAGTTGCAGTTATGTCATGGCACCAATAGCCATAAAGGATCCATATTTCAAGAACTCTTCACAGCTCGCCTCACAAGCTCATAAAATACCATGTGAATTTCATTCTCTCTCCAAAATTTCTCTCAGTGCACTTTATATAGGCCGTGCCAGCTTTAGCTTCAGAATATATCCCTTAAAAACAGAACTCATTGCTGCTCTAAAATTTCTCTCAGTGCATTAGCTGAGCCGCCTCTCACAATAGCTCGTCCTCGAGAAGATGTCCTTTAGCAAAAAGCTCTGATCGATTTGAGCAGCTGGCAAATAGCACTCGTCGCATCGCGTCGCAGCTTGAAAAGCGTATGCAAGTGTGATAATGTAACTTGACATTTGTGGCTGGCAACATATGTGTGTGTGTGTGTGTGTGTGTGTGCGTGTGTGTGTGTATTGTTAACTCCTATTGGCTGGTCGGGGGGTAGGCAATGAGAGAGTTTTGTGTGTTGGTGCGCTTACTTCTGGTTGAGCTGCACGTCGCAGTCGATTTTTTGACATTTGCGCAAACATTTGACTCGCCACGGCGTAGTCCTTCGATTATTGTCCTTGTGTTTGCCAACATTATCGACATTTAAATCCCACTCAGCGCTGCGGCAGAACAAAAAGAGGAAATCGGGCCATGCCAATAGCAGCGACAGCGGCAGCGGCTTGTTCTCCACTTGATAATATTTGAGAGACTCCAAATCCTTTTTGTGACCGGCATTTCTTTTGTGTGGCTAACTGAGACTGCGACTGTGTGTGTGTGTGTGTGTGTGTGTGATCACACATGACTGCATATATACAGACAGCCTGCTGCCTGCTGCATTTCGGTCTGTCTGTCTGTTTGCCTTATCCTGCGCTCATAATTTTAATCCTTTTTCTACATTTTCGGCTTATTTGCATTCATTGACATTTTCCTATATTTGTTTTGAGCACTTGAAAAGGACTTTGCTTAGGTCCGCTGCCGCTGCTGCAGTTTGTTTATACGTCAGATCTGTATGCGATTAATGTAATGTCCTTAAACTGATTAGAGAAGTCAATGGAAGGAATAGATAAATAGATAGAATGATAGAATGGAAGATGGAAGATAGAAGATAGAAGATGGAAAATGGAAGATAGAAGATAAAAGTAAAGAGATAAAAGACAAAAATACAAGAAAGATGAAGAAGAAGATAGCGAGATGTAAAAGACAGAGAAGAAAGATAATAAAGAAGAGAAAATATCGAAAATATATAGAATAGAAACTTAAGAATTCGAAGCAGAGAAGAGAGGTGAGAGGATATAGAATAAAGAAGAAATAAAGGATAAAAGAGTAGTGAATATAGAGACAAGAGACAAGATAGCTAAAGAAGAAAGAAGAATGAAAAAGTGAGGAAAGTGAAGAGAGAAACGAGAAGAGTAAAAGTGAGAAGACAGCAGAGGAAAATGAGAAGACAAGAGACTCCTTGTATATAGTAGATAGAAGAAAGAAGATGAAAAAAGATAAGAGAGAAAGCAAGAGAGAAAAGAGGGAAGAGAAAAGGAGGAAGGAAGGAAATAGACGTTAAGAATAGAGCAGAAATCACAAGATGTATAAAAGAGAGAATCTAAAATATTTATAAGATTTTATAGTTTCCTCATAGACAAAGAAACTTTTCTTCTCCTCCTCTCTCTCTCTCTCTCTGTTCATTTCTAGGACATTTCGTAGTCATAGCAAGAATAGCTTAGCTGGCACTCGTCTAGCTGTGGCTCAGCTATGCAGCTGCCTGTCGAAATGCGATACTTAAATGTCATCAATTAATCAATGGACTCCTTTGCACGCTTTTATAAAGGAATTCGAATTAGTTCCGAGCACAGATTACATTTCCATTTCCATTACCATAAACACATAAACATATAAGCAAATGTATATATGTATATATAGATAGATAGGGAGGGAGGGAGAAAAATCTGTACACTCAACAAAGTCGTTTGGCACTCATCAACGTGCTTTGACCAAAAATACACATCATAATCCTTTTGTAAGGATTTGGCAACTTCTTGTGATTTTGTGGGCCTTGCCCACTCAGGCTGCAACGGCTGCCCCTTTTTCTGGCCGGGTTGCTTTCTTTTGGGTGATTTGCAGGGGCGTTAAGGGTGGGGTTGGGGATGGTGGTGGGGGTGTTGCGTAGCCAAGGCTTTGCTTGCATTCAATTATCGTGCGCAGTTGTCCATTGTCTTGCTGCTCGGTGCGGATGTCCTTGCTGCTGCTGCTGCTGCTGCTTGTCTTCGAACTTGGAACTAATGAAGTGCTGCAGTGCCTTAAGCAGCTGCTAATGCCACTAGAGCCGGAGCTGGACTCGGAACTGGCCTCGCACTCGGAGTCGGAGCTGGAGTCGGAGCGAACTCGTTCAGCTGCCTGCACTTGAAGTCGAACTCCCAGCCAGCCACTTGGCCGCATGTATAAGCATGTTTTCTGGTTTGCTTCACAGACAAAGCTTAGAACCACTTAAGAAAATCCATTCAGAGGACTCTCGGGCTGGTTTAGTTTTTCTGGCCTCAGCCGCCTGCCCACCTGGTCGCCCAAATCAACATATCTGCAAGTTTTCTCCATATATATATATATATTTTGTTGCCAACAAAGGGATTAAATCTAAGACAGAAAACAGAGAGTGAAGAGAGAGGGGGGAAAGACTGGGCTCACATATGCATAGTTTTACATGCTGTAAAGGACAAAAAATGAATTTATTACGCAAGCAAACAAAAGTTGAGACAATTTAAATGCCTTTGCCCGGTAGCAGAGGCCAATTTGGCAGCTGAGTCCTGGGCAGCTGAGGGGGGCAGGGGGTTTAAATAAATTACCGCTACGGGCCATGCTTATTTCATTAGGATTATTTTCGACTAACGAAGATGCTCGTTGTCGCTGTCGTTGCCCTTGCTGAATGATTCCTTGATTTCCGGTTATGTCTTTGTTACTGACACACAAAAATGCCGTCTAAACACCTTCCGTGCCAAGAGGTGGGAGGAGGAGGCAAAGGGCTAAGACTGCAGCTCGCGAAAGCGTAAAGCGTTAAGAGCAAGAAAATGCTCGGGTTGGCGGCATTAATTATAAGCCGCTTAAAAGTTTTCAACATGTTTTCCCCATTCGAAAATACCAAATACCAAAATGCAAAACAACAACAACAACAACAGCAAAAAAATGTGCTAAATAAACAAAGACAGATATATACATAAAGATATGTATATATAGGCAGCATTTCGATCCGCTGGCTATAATCAATAGTTAACTGAAGCCCTTAAGCCAGCTTAACCTCTCTTTGCGGCAGTTCAAGCCGAGTTCACACATTTCAGCCTAACAATAAGTTTTTCGTCTGTTCTGCTTCTGCGCCTAGATCACATCAAAGTCTGCGCTAAGTTTTTAATTTGACTGCAAAAACTTCAAATCTTCATGTCTTTACACTGTTAGCGAGAGTTGTTGGAATTTGTAGTGGGTGTTTTTTTTAGAGGCTCGCTAGTTTGAGTTGGAAATGCTGCTTTATTAGAGAAGTTATTAAATAGTTGTTAATTGGGGTTTGCTGAGTTGGACTTGACATTTGATTATGGAGAGATATATTAGACATTAGGCATTCGACATTAGATATTAGATAGTCCTTACGCTCTTTATTTGTTTCCAAATAATGTTTCAATTCGTTATCATTCACTTGATCCATTTTATGTCGCCCCTAATGATGGTCCAATGGCTACATAAATAAGCAGAATTGTTGCATTTGTTGTGGGGATAATCCACAAGCTTTTGTCGACATAGAATTACAGCCGCAGAAAATTAGAGCCTGGTCTGTTTTATGGACTGCCCGACTCACAGTTGTTCAAAAGCGATGATTTGATGCGATTGATTGTAAAAATTAAATTTCCAGAAAGCGCCTCGGCGGCCACATGGCACAAAATTCATTATTATATTATTATTTTCATTAAATATGATATTCAATATAGCCCATTCTATTGATATTCAAGATATATTCCTTTCAAATCTTCTTTTTTAGATATTATAACTGAAAGTTGCTCGACTTTTATATTTTTTTAAGGTTTTCATTAGTTTTATTGACTGATACGAATTTGTAGTACATTTTTCATAATCTTGTCTAGGATATATATTTACTGTATACTCATATCAGAACTAATTAGCATTTATATAAACAATTTAGGCTCGAAAATATTTTCTTATATTGCCAATATTTTAATCATCAATTTGAAACTTCAATTGAATTGCTGAAAAAACTTTAAAGGAATTGAGATAGATACAAATATTTATCTATAATTGATATACTTATCTATCTGCATATCTAGCATACTTAGTCTACTATATCTACGGCATTTTGTATATCTTGCTTATTTAGTATATTTATTATTATTTATTGTAGTATATCTAGTATATTTAGTCTACATCATCTTTCATTTGAAGCTCTAAATTGAAAGAAATCAGAATTTTGAGCTGAAAACAATTAATGAAATATAGCTATGAAACAGCTCAGATTTATATATATATTATATAAATATAACTTTATTATAATTGTTAAGCAATATAAAATGTCTTTAATAATATTTCCCGAATTCTTTTCGCTCAACTTTCACTCATAATTAAATTTCCTACCGGCATTTACTGCTCTTTGAAGTTCATAGAGCATCTCAGCTTTCGGCTTAGCATATTTTTCCACCAAGTTTCTCTTAATTTTCCTAGCGTTCCTCGCAGCTTTGCCAGCTTCAGCAGCTTCAGCTACAGTTAGTTGATTTTCCCTTTGTTGTGCTGCGAGTTTTGCTTTTGCAGCGTGTTGCAAGACGCTGTGCGAGGGCAGCGCAAGTGGCAGGGCTTAGACAAGGATATGCAACGTCCAAGGTGTGAGAAGTAGGCAGTCATGCGTAAGGCATGCCAGTGTATGTGTGTGTGTAACTGTGTGTGTGTGTAAAGTTCTTAAGTAGCCTCAATGGCTGGCTCGGCATTATAAATTAAAATGCATGCATTAAAAATTCTACTGAAAAGAGTTTGCAATTAAGTAGGACTTAAGTTGAAGTGTAAATAAAAATGCACACACACACACACACACTTATGTAAACTTAAGACTTGCTGTGTGCGTAAAGGACATCAAATTGCCTGCTTCGTGGCAGCCAAAAAACTTTGTGGCAATTTCCTTAAGACTATTGCTTAATTTCCGGTCACTCTTACTTTCACACACACACACGTGCACACACACAAACACACACACATGGACAAACATGCCTGACACTTAAGTCCTTTAAAATCCTTAAGATTTTTCGTGCAGCTCTGAGCACTAAGACATTTCCACTGGTCAACCACTGATAAGCAAATTCAAACAGTTCACTTGGCTTAAGCCAAAGGACCTTTACGTCCTGGACCCCTGTGTCCTTTCGCACATTAGGCAAATATCCTTTACGGTTATTAAAACTTTGGCTCTGTACAATTTTAATTTTCATACCCAAATCACTCAAATCATTTTAATAAGTAAATTATGAACATTTCCTTATAAATAAACAATACACAATTCCGTCCTGGCGACCCTGGCGAAGGATGCGTCCTGCCCCGGGTCAAGCAGCCGCAAAAAACCAGCTGAACTACAAATATTTGTTGCTCCAAAAGATATTTTCGTAAACTTACATAATCCTTGCCCGGCAGTCATTCAAATTGCTCTGCATGTGTCCTGCCACAGCAGTGTGTGTGTGTGCGTGTGTGTGTGAGTGTGTGTGTGTGTGTGTGTTTCTTAGTTGGGGATTAAGTCGTTTTGATGTTGTGCGTAGGCGATTCATAATTATTGCTGGCTCTGGCCGCTGCTTGTGGTCAGTCAATTGGTCAATTTCTTAGAAGAAAGCCAAAAGCGCGCACACACAAATACACACACACACACACAAATACACACACACGACACACCCACACACATGCAAACTCTCATATTACAATAAAATTTCAAAACAATTTCTATTCACATCAATGCTACGAAAACTTTACAAAGATTAAAATCTTTGGAGCAAAGGAGATTGGGAGTGGGGAAGGGGGCGGGAGGGGGATTTCTGTGCGTGCGCTTAGCTCTCACCCCTGCTAATTGGCCGCCTCTGGCTGTTGCGTAATCAGCCTCAAAGCGCACGGATTGGGGGTGGTTCGAGAGCTTAGCTGACGTCACAAGCCAGCGCCGGTCGAAGCCCATTTATTTGAACTTTCAATTCAGATTGCGATAAGCCAAGCGCAGCAGCAGCGTAGGGTAATCAAGCGCCAAGAAACCAAAGTATGCAACAGTTGCAATGGCTAAGCAAAGGTCAAGACTAGCAAATACCCTGTAAAAAGCAGGGAGTGATTGTTAAAGAGGGCTAGAGCTTGAGAATAAATCTTGATGCAGGCCTGAGTTGTATATATTTTTTGATAGACAATTTTTTAAGAAGCACAACTATTATATACCCTGTAAGCATATTCAAATTGACTTAATAGCTTAAATGCTTATTTAAATGTACTATCTATCAATTTTTATGTTAAATATGTCATTTTAATATCATTTGCTGTGGAAAAGGTCATTCTGCTCGTCTAAAGCATACCCTGCAAATGTAACAAGTTAGTTCTACTCACTTAAAATCATACAAATGTGTCTTAGACATAAGCTTCTCAAGCTATATAAGCTCTATTGCCAATGAACATTAACGTTACACGACTTGAAATACCCTGTAATGGGCAAAATATCTACTGCCTATCATACATTAACCTAACGCGACTTAAATTACCCTGTAATAGATCAAATATTTAAGTTCATATAGAATTTCCCTATAACCGACTTACATATAACAAAGCATAGTCATAGTAGCTATTAAACTGCCTTTACTATCCACCCATATACCCTGCCTTTGATTAGCATAGCAACAACTTGACTTACCCTCGCCACATTTAACACAATCTATTTTCACTTTGATCTCTTTTGCGTAACTAGGCTTTAAATTCTTAAATGTTTACATAATCACACACAGACACACTCATACACTCACACACCCACACACTTACAGGGTATACAAGATGCAACACAATTGAATTGAATGTTTGTGTCCTCAGTCGACTGCCAGCCAATTGGCAACTTCATTATTATTTTTTTTGTGCGCGCGGCAGCGCCATCGACGCAGGTTAATAAATCTTAAGCTGCGACACAGGGCAAAAAAGCAAGAGAAAATGGAAAAGTCTGCGACAGAGAGAGGGCAAGAGGGAGAGAGGGGGAAGGAAAAGCGACGACAGCGTCTAAGCCTATGCAAGTGGAGTTCATTACAAATCGTTTGTCAGCTTAGGGCAACTGCTGCTGCTGCGTGGCTTTCGGCCAGCCACGGGGCTGGGGCCGTCTGGCTGGCTGCCTCGGCTGAGATTTAATGCCTGAAACGTTTTTAATTCAATTTGCTGGCTGCGCGTCTCGATTATTTTTTGGCCACTGATAATGCTAATAAGGATAAGCGGCAGTCGCTCAGGGCTACTTAAGCGCTGCCAGCAGACAGCCCTGCCCCATGCCACGCCGCACGCCCCCACACAGGTAGAGGCAGCCATTTTTCAAACATTTTTGAACTGAGCTACGCAACAATTAGCATACGCACACACTCACGCACACACACACACACGCACACACTCACACTCACACACATATGTGGATGCGCGTAAAATCCGCTTTTGTGTTAGCCCCCAAATCATGGGGCAGGATAATGGATTTAATGAGTTTATTATTCGGTTGCAGTAGACGCATTTTCGCTGCATTGTTCGTGGCAGCGCTAATAGCTGCCACAAGCGCACCTCGCTGCCACCTCGCAGCAGCAGCAGCGGCAGCACACGCCACGCACTCACAATGCCCAGTAAATGCCAAAGCCAAAAACTGGTCAGCGACTCGGCCAAAAGCCCCTCGAGCCACTCCCGCCGCTTTAATGTCTATGCGAAAATCGAAAATCGTAATTGCGTATATTACCAGGTCGAACATGGGTTAAGCATATACATATACACACACACACACACATATATATGTATGTGTGTGTGTGTGGCATTACGTTTGCCTCCTGCTCGCAAAGGTCTGTCGCGCTTTATTGTTTAAAATTTCATAGAGTTTTACGAAATTAACTGAATTTTATGAAATTAAATGAGCTGATATGTTAATATGATATACATATATATATACATATAATTTATAAATATATACACCAAAGATTATATGTTCTATAAAGGCAGCTCATAGATCTGTGCGCTGATAGGGATATGCTTATCTGTCATATTTATATGCCTTTAACTTGTGCTGGAATTTCTTATTTAGCTCAAAAAGGTATTATAATTTCGTTATGAAATATGTCTTGGGCATAGATAGGGATGTCTTGGAGTGTATATATATATGTACCTTATCTATATGAAAAGTCTAGGCAATTTAGCTGTGCTTCCTGTTGCCATATAAGCAAATCTCTAAGCATAAATAATAAATTGAAACTGCTTCATGTGGAGGAATTAGTTAAATCGAGCAACTAGATTATATATCTATCATTGACTTCTTCACTGTTCAAAAAAAAATATTAGTGTGATTGAATGCTGGACAACAGAATTTCATGATAAACAAAATATGTTTTATATTAATTTCATAATATCTATCATTAACTTCATTACTTGATCTTTTTTTATAAAAAAAATTGTTTTATTTATGAAGAAATCTGGTTGGAATTTGAAATTGACAAAATTTTATAGGTTTCTTACTATGTTAAAAAAAAAATAATACAGCGACTAAACACTAAATATTTGACAGCACAATTTAGTGATAAACAAAGCATATTTCATATTTATTTGATAATATAAGAGATGTATATTTCATTTGTGTTCAAAAAAAAAAATAGTAGTGCCGCACTATTATTATTTTGAACACAATTGTGTATAGATCACATTTGAACTATATATATAGATTTACAATATAGTCTAGCTCTCATCAATTCATGGTGAATTACTATACAGTATATCACTATAATCCTTATACACATATTAAAATGAAAGAATTATTGTATTTAGTGGCTTAAGAATGATTGGAAGGTTGAACAAATATTTGAGAACTGAGTTTTGGTATGCAAAGCTTTCAGGTTTTTTAAGATATTCTTAGAAAATGTTAAATGCAGCAGCTTAAGCATTTTTCTACTAAATTAAATTTGATCAATATTGAGTAGTAAAATAGATATATTCGGATAAAATCTAAGATTTTATAGGATAATTTATTTTTAATTTAACTGAAATTTGCTCTATATTACATTCAAGAATCTTTGCCATTTGAAGGGACATTTCAAGTTTAGAGTATATAGACTTCCACTTCGTCACAAATAGTTCATCTGTCTTGTCAAGTTTTTAAAATATTTGTGTTATATAAATATATATACATAAAACGATGTACATATATATATGAACATATATTTCATTCGAGTTGATTTTCACGAATATGCTCGTACAATTGATATATTTATTTTTAATGCGCAATGAGGATTTTATGGCAATTAAAAGATTTGCAGGCGCACACAAACAAACCCACACACACATGCATAAATATATATATGCGTGTGCGTGTATTTATTTATAGTAAAAATCGCTCATAATTGTGGCAGTAAAACTTTTGGTCGACGCGTTCTTTGGGCCGTTTTAAAACCTGCCCAAATGCCAATCGGGCAGCAATCTGCGCTGCTTACAATTTTTATAATTGGAATAATTAATAATACCATTATGGCAGCAGCAGAGGCTGTGGGTGTGGCAGTGGCAGTGGCCGTGGCCGTGGCAGAGGCAGCGGCAACAGCAGAGGGCGTTAAGCCTATTTGCAGTTGATGTCCAGATCGCAGACCCCTGCAGCATCTCCCACCTCCCAGCGGCTCGCATGCATTTTGCAGCTTTGGATTGGGCATCGGGCATTGGGGCGCGTATTTGCATTTGCATTTGCTATTGGCAAACATTTTTGGTAAATTATTTTTAAGCTCTGCATAATTGGTCGCGGCGAAAAAGTTTTTGCCCAAAAATATTTAGAGCAAAAGGGCTTAGGCCACGCGTTTGACTGATGGAAACGGAAAACTCTCTCAAGCCAAAGCCAATCAAATGGCCAACTAAATAGTGCTCCAAGTGCTAACCGCATTATGCATAAATAATTACAATATATATATACATTATGCACACACAAACGAATATTCATATTCATATTCATATTCGTAATCCTGCTCGATAGTGGGTAAGCGGCTAAAACCATTTTGTGGCTAACCGCAGCATGCAATAATTTATTTAAATACTTGTGGGCGGCACGGGGGGGCGCAAGGGGGCGTGGCAGCAGCTATATATATATATACGTATATGTGAAATATGTTTTAATTGCTGATTTTAATTTGAGCGATTTGCACTTGGCGCCATTTGAAGCGTTCGCAACGCATTACTAAACCGATCAGCTACGGCAGCTGCAGCGGAAGTTGGCCTGTAATTAGAAGTGTGAGAGCAGTTGACTGACTAGAAAATACCCTGCCTTAACTTGAACTTAAATGAAGAGTTGGCTAGTTTATGAGTGTAGTAGGGTATATAGCAATACATATAGAGAGCTGATCAGTGAGAATGCCTTATTAGAGTCTGAGACTGTAGAAATAATATCACAGCTGAAGGTGAGCTTTCTGATGAACGAGAATTCCCAATTTGAGGCGGTAGGATATTCATGTATTGTGCTCTGTTAGCTGTCGACTAGAGTGGCTGGATTATGATAGTTTAGATAGTATAAACATTATTCTCCCCATCTCCATCAAAGCAAGCAGAAACTTTTAGTATATATTTGGGTATTTCGGATTTAAGCCATAGCCAATTAAAGTTTCTAACTAGAATTGTATAGTACTTTGCAAAATGAGTTGATACTAGTTACTGGCACTGTTTTAGGGATCAGAAAGTTGAAGAGGAGCAATAAGCTAAACTTGATTATCCATATATGAGTTATATTCATAAATATTTCCTTCTATTCATTCCCCTCTGAATCACATGAACTGAGATAAACAGCTCTAGATTCTTTCGCTTTTAGCTCCATTTCTATATATGTATATCTATTATAGTTGTTGAATAAAGGAATGAAATTGAACTGAAACTTTCGCTTATAAAAATAATGAGCTAGTTCAGCAAATTGAACCGGAACTTTCAGCTCTATTTCTATCTACCAAAATGTTAGCTGATAATAAAATAATTATTGAAATCTTAACTCAATTTCCTTTAATAAACTTACGCACGTAATGCGAGGTGGGTCTAATAAGTTGTTCGTATTGATAAAAAATATATAAAATAATTAATATAAATTAAATAATAAATATATTAAATAGTTCATATAAATTTTGATATATGTATGATATATTTCCATAACTGAATAAGATATTCAGACAGCTCTCTTATATATTCCACTTCATATCCAAGCAACTTCTCTAACCTCTCTCTCACCCTCTCTCTCCTTGCAGCGAAATCGCTTCCGCTGCACTGCGTGGTTGAGTCTGTGCACTCGCTGCACGCCTCGCTCACCATCGACACGCGCCAGCCCTGGAAGCGTCGACCCAATATTGAGACGGACAGCTATGTGATCATTGCGGCGGCCACGCCCTGGAGCGAGATCGTGCAGACGGCGCTGCAGCGTCTCGGCTACTCGCAGGAGGTGGCCAACACGGCCAGAGGTGAGTGTTGAGCAGGAATGCCCGACTAGGAATACCCGAACTAATATCAATCTCTCCCTCTCCTTCTCTCCCTCCCGCAGGCTCTCTCATCATTAAACACTGGAAGCCCATACCCTTGGAAAAGATCTCTGACAATCCGGCTGTGCCGGTGAGCGACATCGTTGGCGAACTGACCTCGGTGATAACGCTGCGCATTGTCATCCTGCGGCCGAAGACGTCGCCCTTCGGCGAGATCAAGGACAAGCTGCTGAAGCTGCTGGTGCTGCAGTCGCACGCCCTGCTGCGCTCCACCGGCTGCCCCCTGGACGAGGTGAGTGCCGTGCTCTAATTAGAGATTCACTTTGAACTTGACAAAAATTCTATAATGATGCCTAAGCGGTTTAGCCAGAGCCTGGCCCATTATACATGTCCTTCGAGCCTAGGCGGAACGTAAGCCGCAGCTTAAAGTGAAAACTTCACAGCCAAAAATCTCAAACCGCTAATTTGCGTGAATTGAGCGAGTCTCTCTCCCCTCTCTCCCTGTCCTTCCCTCATATGTGATGCCTTGGCAACAAAAGTTTTGCGCCCTTTCTTGACTGAAGTCTGCCTGACAGCCTGCCTGCCTGTCTATATATATATTTATTTGTCTGCATATCAAAATGTTGCGTACAAAGAAATGTTTTGTTAAGCCGAGTTCATTTGCTTCGGTTCACTTAACAAATCCTTTGCTGCAATAGTTTTCATTTTTAATCAGCTTTGCGCTTATCGCAAAACAATTTACAACTACACACACACAGACACACACACACACACGTACGTTTCTTAGATAGGTTGAGCTCATTGTTTAGGCCAGGACTTAGTTGCAACTGTTGGATCATAGTCTTAAATGGGCCGCGCATGACCCACATCGAAATCCCCCAACCTGTTGACAGTCAGTCATAAATCATGGACTTATATACACACACACACACACATATATATATACACATATATATATGTGAACATAACACTATCGGAAATCACGACCGAAATACCCTTCAATTGATATTGCGCCGGACTTTATTGGCCCTGATTAATATTAGCAAAGCGCTTGGTTCTAATCACATGATAAGCATATATATTCCCATAATTCCCAGCGCACACTCGCACACATGGCTTCTTCGCGATATGAAAATCAATTTAATAATTGCTCCAGCTCCGCTCCCCCCCCCCCCCCTCCAGCTGCTGCTGCTTCTTTTAT
The DNA here is from genome assembly GCA_035046225.1 of Drosophila pegasa. Taxonomy (NCBI): domain Eukaryota; kingdom Metazoa; phylum Arthropoda; class Insecta; order Diptera; family Drosophilidae; genus Drosophila; species Drosophila pegasa. The sequence continues at coordinate 2,748,895 of JAWNOD010000076.1, forward strand.
TTACAATTAGTTGTAGCCTCGCCCCCTCTCCCGCCCCACTTGTCTTGCAGCTTAAGTGATTTGGGGCGCCTCCTTAGCTGATAGCACGCAGACATTATCTATTATATGGCAGCGCACGTATATAGCCGAGACGTGCCCGCCCCACCCCCCGCTCCCGCCCAGGCCCCATCAGATATGCCCGCCCGAATTCGTTTCTATTTCTGAGCATTAAATTCAATTTTAATCGCATAAGCTGTTGTCGCTGCCTATCGGCCGCATAGGAACTATCTATTTATCGCGCCCTAGCCCCAACTGCCCCCCCACGCCCCTCTTCCCCTTACCTTCCTCTGCTATCTGCGCAGCGGCAACATTTATGGCTAAGTAAATCCCGTCCACTTGAGGCAGCCTTAAGCAAACCCAAGCCAACCTGGCCAACATGGCTTAGCGAACTGTGATTTTTTACGACAGTTGGCGACGGTGGCGACTCCCAGTCAGGTGACCGTAGAGCCCCCACTCAACTAGGCCATAAATCTTTGATTTCCTCACTTAGTCATCACTCTCCCTCTCTCTCTCTCCCTCTCCCCGCAGGTAACGCTCTCGCAGATCTGTCGCAGCTCACACCAGAACACCTATGCGCTGCCCGGCGGCGAGATCTCGGATGAGCTGCGTCGCAAGTTCGACCAGTGGTGGTCGAACCAGCTGTCGCCGCAGTCGGCGATGACGCCGAAGCTGCTGCCGTTCATGTCGGCGCCGTCGACGGTGCCGGTGGTGCCCGGCGACATGGACTTTCCCGTGGGCACGGCCATGGCGGCGGCGGCGGCAGCGGCCGCACATGCCGCCGGCGCCGCCGCCAATCCGCTGGGCGCCATGGGCAGCCGCGAGTCGCTGCTGCTGGCCAACGAGGCGGCGGGCCACCATGGCGGCGCGGCCGTGGTGGGGCAGGCGCAGGCGGGCGGGCATCACGGCAACATGCTGGTGCATCCGATGCACGCGGGCATGCACCATCATCATCATGCGGCGGCGCATGGCGGGCAGTATCCCAGCCAGAAGACGCGCATGCGCACCAGCTTCGACCCGGAGATGGAGCTGCCCAAGCTGCAGAAGTGGTTCCAGGAGAACCCGCACCCGTCGCGCCAGCAGATCCAGACCTACGTGGTGCAGCTGAACGCGCTGGAGTCGCGCCGCGGCCGCAAGCCGCTCGACGTCAACAACGTCGTCTACTGGTTCAAGAACGCTCGCGCCGCCCAGAAGCGCGCCGAGATGCGCGGCGGCAGCCTGGGCAGCGCGATGAGCGCCCTGGGGCACGCCGCCATGAACGGCTACCTGAGCCAGCACGCGCCGCTGGGCCAGAACTCGAGCAGCAGCGCCGGCAGCCAGCCGCTCAGCATGGGCAACCTGTCCATGTCGCACGACTATCTCAAGAGTCCGATGAGCCTGAAGTCCGAGGACATCGACACCATGTCGCAGCACTCGGACGAGCTGGAGGAGGAGCCCAGCCGCCCGAGCACGCCCCAGCTGCCGCTCTCCCTCACCACGCACGAGCGCCACCGCAGCTCGCCCATGCTCGAGGAGGAGGAGGACGACGACCAGCAGCAACAGCAACAGCAGCAGCAGCCGCGCTCGAAGAGCGCCAGCAGCGACGTCGTCAATGGCGTCGAGGAGCACGACGAGAAGCCGCTTGTGCTCAAGGCGGGTGAGGCCACGGAGCAGCCGGATCACCACGACAATTCCAGCTCCAATGCCAATGCCAGCGCCGCGGCAGAGGCCGCTGGCAGCGAGGAGGCCGGCGCCGGCGCTGCCAACAACAGCAGCAGCAACGCCAGCAACAACAACAGCGGCGACAACAATGAGCCGGAGACTGGCGGCAGTCCGGCCAAGCGCAGCACTCCCAAGGAGGAGGAGGACGACCTGGACATGGACGAGGACGACGAGGAGAACGAGCAGGACACCAGCCACCTGGACGAGTTCCGCTCGCCCTCGCCGGACCTGGCCGGAGGCGTGACGCCGCACAAGGATCAGCTGCCCTTCCCCATGGTGCCCAACTCGATGTTCTCGCAGTCCTTCATGTACATGAGCCACTACATCCCGGCCTTTGGCCAGGCCGCCGCCGCCCACCCGCACGCCCACCACGCGGCGGCCGCAGCGGCTGCGGCCGGACTCCAGCCGAACGCGCTGATGGGCGGCGCCGGCCTCAATCTGTCGAGCATCTCGAACGAGGAGCGGCGCAAGCGCAATCGCACCTTCATCGACCCGGTGACCGAGGTGCCCAAGCTGGAGCAGTGGTTCGCCATGAACACGCATCCCTCGCACAACCTGATACTCAAGTACACCGAGGATCTGAACACCATGCCCTATCGGTAAGTAGAGCGAGTCCTTCCTCCCCACTGCTATTCTTCTGACTCCCTTCGTCTCTTCTGCCCCTTTGCAGCCAGAAGTTCCCTCGGCTGGAGAGCAAGAACGTGCAGTTCTGGTTCAAGAATCGGCGCGCCAAGTGCAAGCGGCTCAAGATGTCGCTCTACGACAACAGCCAGTGCGGCCAGCTGGGCGGCCTGGGCGCCTTCGTGCCCAAGTACGAGGAGCGCGACTAAAGAGAAGCAACTCCCTCCTCCTGTCCCCCTCCCACTCCCCGTTTGTATATATTAAAGAGAAACTAACTTAGAGTTAACTAAAATGCAGCTATGACAAATTGAGCAAGTTGAATTCCCTTAGGCTACCTAGTTAAGCAACGTCTCTTCAAAGTATTATAGCCAGAGCTATCCATCTAGACCCAGTAACCAGGCCCAGTTAGCAGAAGAAAAAGAGAAAGAAATAAAGAAAGAAAACTAAAAACTTAGTTAAAGAATTAAAATTAGCTGAACTAAACGTACTTTAATTTATCGCAGGAAAAGCTAAACCAGTTTTGTAGCTCGTAGCATCATGAACTAATCAAATATCTAATTATACAAATATACATAAATATATCTATATGACAGTCTAAATATATCGAAATAAGTTGAACTATTCAAGCGATTTGCAAAGTTAGGAATGCAACCAAAGAGAGCCAATTTCATGTGTAAATACATAAGTTATATATATACCCATATCTATCTATCTATATATATATATGACACCCACTATAGTTTGACAAGCATTGGGAATTTCTTGTTTCATTTAGTTTCGCCTTATTTCCTCGTACGTTTTCCAGCTTAGCACATATCTACGAAGACAACAAGCAAAATTAAGCAAAATTAATCTATCTGGGTATTTAATACCCCTGAACAGCAGCTCTACGACATGCCAAAGGGCATTACTTTTTCAGCTGAAAATGCAGCTGCAATTCATTTCAATTTAACAACTTAAAAGCAAGTAGATTCACATTTATAGCCACACTTGAAACGTGTTTAATATGAATTGTTCCACTAGATCCATAAGCAAACAAAATCAACAAAAAAATATAAGATAATATATATTATATATATATATATTGAAAAAACCCAACTAAATTTACTTGTAATTTATTGAAAGCATAAAACACACACACAGACATGCACACCCACACACACACACACATATATACATACATTATATTATAATATGTATTCCCAGCAATTATTAAATAATTAAATAAATACAATTTTAAATGTCAAATTTTTGAGCTAAACTCGAAGTGTTTTTTAAAGTACATGGAATGGATAAACGAAGGAGCGGAGGGAGCTCTGTGTGAGGTATAAGTATGTGTGTGATATTTGGAGATAAGTTATATAGCTTCTGATACAATAATATACTCAAATAGACAAGTATATATTATAGTATATATATTTATAATTTATTCTAGAAGAAGATTCAGACTCTCAAGGCTTACCTGACAGAGTTTTAACATAAAATTATCATAAAACCTTAAGAAGAAACTCTCTGCAAGGTGTATCAGACTAGGATATAAATAAACCTTAAGAATGCTATACTCGGGAGTGCACGACTAGGATATACCTGGAGTCCTGCGTTAACATGGCAATCAACACATGCCTGCGCTTCATCAGCTGCTCACAGTCTCTTCCATAAAAACTAACTCTACTCTCTTATCAGCTACATATTTATATGTCCTTAAAGCAACATATAACAGCATTCCCTCAACTAACCATGCATTATGGCCTCATCTATGCATATACCAACAAAAGAAACTCCCATAACTTCCATTTAAAGCGCAAACACAACAGAAACTAACTGATTTATACATATAAAAACTTCAACTTCATTACATGTTACTATTTTAACAGCGATATTTATTATAATTTCCGCTCGCATGAGCAATGGCAACAGGACTCGCATGCACTCATATGACTGCCTTCATTGGCTGCTGCTGCGTCTGCTGGGCTTCTAATGTGTTTGGCAATTTTTCATGTGCTACAGGACTTGCTTTGCTTTATTTCTTTCATTCCGTATTCTTTTTTTGTGTTAGTCGCTGATAAGCAAAGGGGAAATAAATATGCATATATGAAAGCAGAGAAAAGAAACGCCTCCTGCTGCCGCCGCCGCTCGTCCTGTTGGCTACGCCGCGTATGAGTTATCTGCTGTGGCGTAGTATATTAGCGTTGCCTTCAGCGAGATATGAAACAATTTATTAGCGCCAAAGTTTGCTTCGTTTCTTTTCACATTTCTTTTCGACCAGGACACACACAAACACACCCGCCCGCACACACACATATGCTGCTATAGATAGCTATAGGTGTTTTGCATGCGAGTGAGCACTGTGGACCAGCTCCTAAATCAGCAGTCAACATTATTTCTTATTTTAAGTACATATCTGAATGGGCGGGTGAGAGGGTGCGAGGGTGTGTGTGTGGGTGTGGAGGCTGTGCATCATTTGTTATCGCAAACTTTTAAATTAAAAATGCGAGGCTAAGGCAAGAGCAGGCAGGCAGCAGCAGCAGCCGCAGCAGTGGGCGCTTGGCAAATGGCATCACACAATTTATGAGCACAGCGCATATTAACTGGGCTTTTATTTATGAATATTAGAATGGAGAAATGCGGTCTCGGCGTGCTTATCGAGTCATTATATGAGGAACTGATCCATATATAGATGAGGTAGGTGTTTAAGCTATTATAAGGCATATTTTTGGTATATGTATCTAAGCAGAATTTTGCTGAGTTTGAGTTATTTAAATAATGAAAGATTTTCTATTTACAGACAAGGCATACAAATGTCCTTAAGGCTCAACTGAAATTCTCATCAATGACCACCAATGGGTCTTCTGGAATCGCCATTATTTTAAACCCTAGAAAATAGCTTAAATTTGTTATAGTTGATAAGCTTTATTAAATAAATAAAAATAAATAATTGAAAAACATCATTCCATTCTTTTTATTTTCTTTATTAAAAAAATTAAATAAATTCAGCGGTTGGGGCTTTCCTTCATTTAATTCTATTTTTGGGTCATGGCTGCCCTTCAAGGTATGCAATGAAAATTTGCATTCACAAAATTCCACTTAGCTGCAGCCATTGCTCTTCACCTGGTATTTCGGTCAAATTTTCATAAAAATCTCGCTTTCGGCCAGGGCTGCCCTTTTGTGTATGCAATGCCATTTAACATCCACAAAATTGCATCTACTTTTTGCCATTTCTGTTCGCCTGGTGCTTCAGTCAAATTGTCATTCAAATGCAGTTTTCAAGCTCGGCTGCCCTTTTGGGTATGCAACACTTTTTTGTATTTGCTCACCAATGAAGCCTTACATTTTAAGCCATAACTCGGTCATATCCTTACGCAGGAGTAAAAGACCTAGTTCTTTAGAATCGTAAGAGCCATGCTCATCGATCCCCATCAAAATATTAGGGGGTTATCTAAGAATCCAGGACTTGGTTTGCCGAGCGGCCTCGGCGGCTAAGGAAATCGCCCAAAACACGCTAAAACGCCAATAACTCGTTAACCACAAGGACGATTTTAATATCCTTTGGCCAGTTGGTAGTCCTGGTGACCCCATTTAGTTTAATGCCCCACTTGACAGGATACGCAAGGATACGGCCGAGCTATAGGCAATTCTTTCTACGCACAAAAGTCCTTATTTCTCAGCTGTTTAAAGGACTTTCGTCCTTCCAATTGCATATTCGTCATAAGTGCGCTAAGGACTAAGTTTGGTCCAAAGCACATGCCGCTAGTCCTTCAAATGGCCAAGTTAATGTGCCTCTTGGCCAGTTTTCGACCATATCCCTTGCAAAAATTTGAGGTGAAAATTTTGGTGGAATCCTGGAAATCCTTGAATGCCAATCGATAGTCAAGTTGATCACGAGCTCAGAAAGGTATGTCCTTACAGGATCCTTAAGGATTTGGCTGAGTTATGGCTATGCAAAGAATGTCCTGATTTAGAAAAATAACTCTAACTCGGTCATATCCTTACAGATTTTGACAGGAATTGCTGCGTTAGGATGAAAACAGCTAATTCTATTGTTGTATGCTAAAATATTATGGGGTCATCTAAGGATGAAAGGATATGATTATTAGAAAATGTGGCCATAACTCGATTGTATCCTTGCAGATCCTGGCGTGTCATATGGCAAAACAACTGTAACATCAATAGCTCATGGTCGGCCAAAGATCATACAGATCGTCCTTTTGGTGTTGAAGTTAAGCAGGACTTTGTTTGATATTAGCATTTGTACTGAAATACTACAAGTCCCGGATTCTTAGATGACCCCATATAATTTTGTCGCCAATCAAGGCCGCTGCTTCTCACGAGTCCAAAACACATTTTACTTTCGTCCTGCGGCAGGATATAGCTGAATAGGAGCTAGTTTTCTACAAGATTTTTTCTGGAGCAGCAGCGCCTTTTTTGCTCAGCACAGAAGTATGCAGCAAAAAGCGGCTATTACGCAAAATGGTTGGTGAAAAAATAAGTTTGATTATTATCTGTTGCAGCCTGAAAGTATGCAATGAAATTTTGATTGAGTTCTTTTGATGATCACTTAAAATTTGAATGTTTATTTGTTTCGTTGAAATGTTTGTCAAAAATATATATGATTATATGAATTATAAATGATATTTTATTTATAATTATTCAAATATTACAAAACTATTTATTTATTTCTCGTCCAATACAAAGTGAATTCTCCGAGTTCCTTTGGCGAGAAATGCTTTTGAATGCCCTCGAATCTGGTTGGTACAGTGTATAAATATTTAGATGCCTCTGCAGCAACCCCCTAGAAAACTAAAAACCAGCAGCCGACCACTGGCAAAAATTTGGTTAGAAGTGGAGCTGGAGCTGGAGCTGGCGCTGGAGCTGTAGCTGGAATTCCACAGAACTTTATCCATTAATTAAAATTGTTAACATTCTCAGTGCGCGGTTGGCTGCTAGAGCGAAGACACAGCGGCAGCCGCCATTTCGAGTGGCATTAAAAGTAAATACATAAACAGCTGCGAAAACATTTACATAGCTAACTGCGCCGCAACTCGCGGTCCGTCCTGCGGCCAGCCTTTTGCCAAAAACAAGAGCGAAAAAGAAACAAAAGTAAAAAGTAAATGAACGAGAGAAAAATATAAAACATACCTCATAATTTTCCTTGCTCAAGTATTTGCAGGTACTTACGTTGCATAAATCGTGCTCTACGCAAAACTTTCCCAAACTTGATAGCATAATAATGTTTAATGGCGAATAAATCTCGTTTAATGTTAACATAATTAAGTGCAACTGAGACTGAGAGCCACAATTAAGTCCGGCTCGAAAAAGAGGTGCTATGCGATGAACTACAGAGAGCTGTGGATAGAAAAGTTGCATTAAATATAGAAGGATAATATGCCAAATATGTTAAATAATTTTTGTATATGATTAGATGGGTATAATTAGTAATTTAGTTTGATTAATTGAATCATATGGCTGTAAGGCTTCATCTGGAATATACGTTGTAACATGTTGAAAGTTAAATATTCTTTTTAGAAAAATTAAATCGAAATGATGTATGATGTCTGTTCAAGAGTGTCAAGAATATTATATTTCTTCAAAAATTATTATTAATTTATCATATATTATTATGAAATCCAAATATTATATAAATTAATATAAAGACCAACATATCATAAAAATAGATGGAAAATTGATCTCGCCTACTATTTAGAATATTAATTTGCTAACGATCTAACACTATCTTAAAATATATATCAATTTACAAAATTAAAATACATTTTTCTAAATAAATGAAAATTATGAAGTATAGATACCTATTGACCTTTATGACGATTTTCTTGATGCTCTTACCTTTACTCTGTTTGTCAGATTATTTATTCATTATTGTGTAATTGATGTATCTATGTATTCCTTCCTTCCCATCTCTTCACATATACCCATTTCTTCCCTCTATTTTCATGCATATTTCCTTCCATCCGAATGTATCTACTTCCTTCTGTTTGTAGTCCTTCCTTTTCGCTCACATATAGCCTCATTTCAGTCAGCCTTTTTTTTGCAAACACTCCTCAGTCATAGCTGCTTCTTTTGCTGCTTATAAAACGATAAGAATAAACATAAATTATTAAGGCATTATAAATTTCCATTCCATCCCATCCCTTGGCTAACCTACGGCCATTCACCCACAAAACAGCACAGCTCATAGCTCACAGCTCACAGTTCACATCCCTCCGGCTAATCTGAAACTCTTTCAGCTCTGGCTAACCTTTGGACGTCTATAAATGCAGTTTGTGGCTTCATCGACTCCTAATTGGACTTAAGTCGCTCGAAATCTGGTTGTCTTTGTGCTTTGTCAATGCGATTTATTGGAGGCTTTGCGGGCGGGCGCCACTGCAACTGAGCAAATGCCACAAAGGATAGCTGCCAATTCATTAAAAGGACATTCGGAGCGACTTTTGCTGCGCAGCGCCACAAGACAAAGTTCTTTTCGGCAATTAATGTCCTGGGCAAACACACGGAACGGCAGGCAGTGCCAAAAGGAAGTGCACCAGTGGCTAGAGCTGGAGCCGGAGCCAGAGCCGGAGGCGGCGGCGTCTGTCGCTGGACCTGGACCGGCGTCCGCATAAATAGTTTTGCGGCTTTGACTGATATGCGGGCCAATAAAACTAATGAGCGTGCGAGCCAAATAGTTGGCGGAGGTTGCTCTCGTTCTTGTTGCTGTTGTTGTTGCTGCTGTGGTTGCGGTGGCGGCGGCGGTGGCACAACCATTTGCCAAATTGAGTGCGCAAACAAACAGAAGCGAAAACAAAAACAAAAACAAGCAACTCGAACGGGCGAACGGGCGAGCGAGCGAGCGCAACTCAAATGAATAAACGCAAGTCCAATTAAATGGTCATAAGTAATAATAATTCCGCTTTGATTTGTGACATTCGCTATTCACGGCGATTTCCCGTGAAGGAGGGTTCAGATGTCAACCCAACCACCACATCGATGCCCTCCGCCATTCAGCCCGGGCCGCTGCACTCGGAGCCAAATTAGTTAATGAGAGCACAGCCAAAAGGAGAAGGGGAAAGCGGGCAAAAGAAAGGGGATGGGGCTAGTGCACAGGGGTAGTTTTAACAGTTTTTTCTTTTGTAAAAGAAAGAGCTCTTAATCAGCTTCTGACTTGTATAACTATGTTAAGGCTTAGCTACTTTTTTAAGCAGGAATTTATTTCTAATCGCATTAATTTCAATAAGAGCAGGCAGGCATGCATGGATTTTATATGGTTATACATGCGTGCATATATATGCATGGACATACATACATACACAAAAGAGATAAACGAATGTACATGAATTTATTCATTCATAGATACATTACAAGTTACTTAGATTAATAGATACATATAATATATACATGTAAGTATACATATATACATACATGCGTGCATACATATATTCATATATATTCATATATTCATCCACACATGTATGCATGCATACATATCTTCATAGAAATATTGATTCATAGATACATAGATAGTAGATAGATACACACATACATACATACATACATACATACATACATACATACATACACACACACATAAATACCTACAATACATACAATCACACAATCACACAATCCTTAAGTCTTAAGCAATTGTGTGAGAATCGAATAGAAGAGGTTAGTTATTGCTTTTCAACTTAGATATATACAATTTTGTTAGTAAGAAATTTCCTTTCTTTTTACAAAATTTTTGCTTTTGTTTTGTGGGCTGTAAACGTTGATTTGAAAAATATTATTATAAATATAATATCGTATTTCAGGTGCTCCAAGTTCATATCTCAGCCATAGCTACTTAGTAACCTCTTAGGCCAAGTTTCCTCTCTTCAACTCTACTCAACTGGCGCTAGCTATATTAAGCTAAAGGCCAAATCTATTGACAATTGATGCTAGTTTTTCTCTTAATTGCTTACCTCTAGGAGAATGCCTCCATATCTCTGCCTCACAGTTAAGTTGGGTCAGCTGCCTGCCTCCGCCCCTGACCCTGCCCCTGCTGCTGCTGTTGCTGCTCTCAACCCCTAAGAAAGAGGAAGGAGGCGAAATAAAAGGCTCTCGGGCAAGCTAAGGGCTTATTAAACCTTTTGGTGTAACTAGCTAGCTGGATGCGCCATTAAATGATAATAATTCTTGTTGAAGGCTCTGCCTGGGCGGGATTTAGGCAAAAGTGAGCTACGCACGTAGCATGCAGCGTGCGTCCAGTGTGTGTCCTGCGTGGTCCTTTTTGCTGTTCCAGTTAAGATATTTTCTTAAGTGTATGACAACGTGGGCTTAAGTCAAAGGCGCCAGCTGACACACACACACACTCGCACACACACACACACACACATGTTTTGGTAGTTGTTGTGCATCGAGCGATTATTATTTATTTTCTTAATTACGTCTTAGCATCCAGCACAAAGTGGAGCCAGGCACCAGGCACCTGGCCTCGCCGTCGCCCTTTCCGGCTGGCTCATGTGCCCCAGACGATGTATGGGAAAAGCATTTTCCTAACGTGGAAAATTGTGCGTCTGCCGCCGTAAGCCCGAGGGCCGGGCGGATGGTCCACAAGCCCGCACATGCTACCAGCTACTAAGCCTTGCCCTGCCAGAGGAGTGCAGCCAGCATCTTATCCTTGCGCACGCCCCCGCTGTCAACTGTCGTTTGTCTTGGGATCGTAATAAAAAGACTTAACAACGCGAGTTGTTTAATTATTATTTATGGCACTCGGCGCACCAGATTATTGCCCAAAAAAAGGAGGCGAGCGAGGAGGAGCTTTTCATAGATTGAAACTCGCTTTGATTTAGTGGGCGCTGTGCCTTCGGCTACTTCAGCCAGGCTGCGACTATTTAAATCAATTGTGAATTCACATTTCATTCGCCCGGCTCGATCTCAATTCATTTTCATAAACTTTTTCTCGCGCATAATTTACGATGATAATTACGTTAGCTGCGAATTACCCCCAGGGGAGATGCGCCGCACTTTTGGCTTAGCTAAACGCTTTCGAGGTGCGCGCATCCTTTGTCCGTTCGCGGTCGGCCGTGTCCTGCCGCGTCCTGCCGTGCGGTCGGCAATGTAAAAATGATAATCCCATTGTCAGGCGATAATTCAAAAAGTTCCATTAAATATATGCACGGCCTCGCTGCACAGCTAAAGTCAGGCGAGAAATAAAGATTTATGCAAATTCTGCCGAAAAGAAACGGGCGAAAAGAAGACTTTGACTCAGCCTTGAGGTATGCAATGAATATGCATGCGTATCTTAGGCCTCTGTCTCTCTGCTGCTGCGAGTTCTTGCGAGGACACGGCTCAAGGACAATGAATTATGCCAAGTCCTCGGCCCGAGCGCGCTTAATTGGCAACGCCCAGCGCCTCGGCCCAGCCTTTTTCTGCTGATGCCGTTCCAGGCGCTGCAGACGACAAAACTCACAAAATAAAAGATTTGCTTATTAAATCGCCTACGAAATAACACGGCAAATGTTTATGCGCGACGAGAATTCGTGATAATGCAGGAGTGTAGGGATCGTGTAGTGTGAACAGGCGAAAAAATTTAAGACTTCCTTTTGTATAGTTGGAATTCTGCTGAAGAAAGAATAAGCTTAAGTTACAATTTTGATTTGGATTTTTAACTTGATTATTGAATTGGAATTTTAAGCTGACTAGGCAAGAGTTAATAGATCTTTATATATAAACAACGTTTAACTTTGTGATTTTAGTAGACTCATTAAATTAAAATGTATTTCTTTTTTTTATATCAATGCAGAATTTAAAATGGATTTTATTTTAAGCCAGTTGGAAATTTAAAATTTTATATAAATGTCAGGAATATGGCAAATCTATGGCGTTTGCCTTTGGGATGATCTCTTACTAAAAAAGTTAGTTTTTGTATAAATTTTTCCCTCCGTAAAAATTAATTTTCTTGTATGTAATGGGCAACATTTGTTTTACTTCTAACTAGCAAATCAGACCGTGTAGACAATACTTAGACCCTCATTCATATGCCATAAAATGCAATTTAAGACAGCAAACGAATTGATAAATAATTCGAAGTTACTCAAGTGTTATTAAAATTGCTCAAAATATTTTATATATATTTTAAAATATTTTATTTATATTATAAATATTTTATATATTTTAAAAATATTTTATATATATTATAAATATTTTAGATATAAATTTCCAGATACTAAATACCTTAATTTCTAAAAGATTAGCTTAAAAGCCCCGCAGCCTCATCACAAAATGTTGTCCATAAACATTGTAGCTGCCTGACTGTAATTGTGTATGTGCCCCTGTGTGTGTGTGAGTGTGCCTCTGCTGGTGTGTGTGTGTGTGTGACATTGCACGCCGCAGGTACACATTTCATAAAACTAATACGAATTGATTTATGGCGCTGCGGCTCGTCGTAACTGAGATTCTGGCTGGAAAGGCTTGCGGCACAAGCCGTGAAGCCAAGCAGAGGAGGGGGAGAGATAGGGGTAGGGGTGAGCGAGATGAAGGGGGAGAGAGAGGCAGAGAGTTGGAGGCGGAGGCAAGTCGCGTCTTAAAAATGTTAAAATGCCACTCGGCATAAGACGCTGAGCGTTGCCCCCAATTCAGCTAGAGGTGGATGGGGTAGGGGTAAGTGTAGGGGTAGGTTGTGGGCTGGGCTGGGCTGGGCTGGCTACTACTTTGCTATCAGTGCGAATAACAGTAAATGGCTGGCGTCTTTGTCTAAATCTTTGCCAGGCTGTCAGTGCGAGGCGGGGGAAGACTTTGGCGCTGGCACGTTGAAAATGCTTAAGGTGCACATACACAGACTGAAACGAACCCCTTCTCGCTCTCAGGGGGTTGGGGTGGGGGCTTGGGGGTGTGCGCTGCTTAAGCTTATAATTCATAAAGTGTACAAAAATCGAAATTTATTGCTATTTAAGATATTTGTGTTAAGCTGCTTGCCAAGGCTCTGGCGCTCCCCCTGGCTGCTGGCTAATTAAAGTGGCGGCAGTGCCTTTAAGGACGAAACAGGATATGCAAATGGCAAATGGCAAACGTAAGGCGGGAATGTGGAGCACAGCTATGTTTATCGCCTTTTATGCTCTCGTGACGTATCGTCGAGCTGATAGAAGTAAATTGTTTCTGCCACGCCCACACACACAACGGCCCCCGCATAACAATAAAAAAATATATATACATTTCTTTTTGAACATAATAAAAATCTGGAGCATTCAAAATTCTGATGACGATTGGCATGGCGCAGCGATTAGAGGCCACATAATGTGCACTCCACACTTATCTTTATGGCATCGCCAGGAGACGCAGTGGGTCACAGCCTCTTCCTCTCCCTCCCTCTCTCCCGTCCTCTCTTTCTCTCTTGCTTAACAACCTTTGCTAGCGCTAAGCTATCAAGAGCAGTTCTGGACAGGCACTGGCACACAGTTGACTTCCGCTCGGACGGAGTCGCACCTGGACACAGAAGTCAGGCGCTGCGCTGCGCCACTTGACAATTTTTGCTTTATCACAACGGCTGTCAGAGCTGCCGGCGGGTGGTTGGGTGGCTGGGTGGCTGGGTCGCCGTGGCATGCGCTTATCTCTGACCAGCGCAGCTGTCATTCGGCGAAAACTTTTTTTCGGCTGCACTTTGACTCGCTGCACGGACAGAGTTGGCCGAGCGGTCGCCCGCAAGGACTTTCGCTAAGTAAGTGACGCAATAAAAAAAAAAGAAACCGAAAAATAAATAAAAAGCACTTCTTTTCTTATTAAAAAGCAGCCAGAAATTGCCCATAAAAAAGGAATGTGGGGCGTGGCGGGGCGGGGTGTAGAGTCAACCAGATTAGATGAGTGAAGAAATTTGAAAATCAATCCATTAACAAGAGGACCAAGTCGGGGCTTGGGCGCGGGCATTAACTTGTGATTCCAACTGTGCGAATTCCCAACGTCCTGGCCAAGGACAATGCCGGCTTTGCATGGCCCGAGCCGCTAATTATCCCAGCGACGGGCGACGACCACGCCCCACCCACACGGAAACTGAGCTTCATTAAAACGGCAAAGACGTGGCGCTATCTCCCTCACTCTCTCCCTCCCTCTCTCTCTTTCTCTCTCTTTCCTTGTCATTATCTGCGCTGTTATCCGCGAGCGTCGCTGTCCGGGCAACCGAATTTGTCGCTTGACGAGCATGACAGACCGCATTCAATAGTTTAAAAGGAAGCAGCTTGAGCAGGAGGAGCAGCAGCAGCAGCAGCTGGAGCTGGGGCTGGAGTTTATACTGCCTGGCTACATCCTGTCAGCGCGTCTTATCAGCTCCAGCTGCGGCGTTATGCTGACTTCTGCATTCAACTTCGACATCTCCTTGATTTGGCTGGCCGTAAAAGCATTGCCTCAACTTATTTATTGTATTTGTTAATGTTGGCGACGCTTTCAAAAAATTACCTTCACCTTTCTCTCCATACACTCGCTAATTTTGAAGGTAATCCGAAAAAGGTATACTCGATTTATGGAAGCGTTTGGTTGAGGTGGAATAAGAGAGAGATATAAGAAAACGAGAAAGATTTAAAACTAATAGAAATTGCTTAGATATGGAAAGATTGATGAGACGGTGAGAGAGAGAGAGAGAGAGAGAGAAAAGAAAGAGATGGAGAGGAGTAAAAATATAGATGAAGTGAGAAACTCTTTATCTCTCTCATAGGGGACATAAAGAGAAAAAAGACAGAGTCAGTAAGAGTAAGATATATACGCCAAAAATAATTTTGTCTTTTAATTTTTTAGTTTTTATCACCATAAAAATGAGAAAAAAATTACTTTAATATTAATCTCAAATTTTTAGTTCGAATAGCCTGATTCAAATTCTATTTCTATATTGTATTATGTGTATTTTACAAATACTATATAGTTGCATCTTAAATTTATTTATGTTCATCTCAGTAGGTTAGTTTTTCATTCAGTCTTTAGGAGACTTTTATCCTAAATAAAAATAGTTATATTAGATTTAAAGCTCAATTAGTTATAAAATATATATTATCTATATCAAAGTTTTCACTTATCTACCATATTAAATATGATTCTCATTACACTATATATAATTTTTAAAGCTTTTACAGAGCATACAAAAGTCAAGTCGCAGTCATATTGAGCTCATTCATTGTCACCTTAGTTTGCTTTTTTTATTTCCTGCTGACATTGCCCTACTCCTGCTGCTCCCCCACCTCTGCCTGCTGCAGCCCTACCCTGGCCCTGTACAGCACAAATATGTTGCTGTCAACACGTCAGTTTTGGCTCGTTGTTGTTGTTGTTTGTCCGGATTTTTATTTGGCAGTGCATCTTTTATCGCTCTGTCTGAGCGCTGAGCAAGCGTCGTTTCTGTTTTGCGCACGCTTCATTACAATAAATCCGGTTAGAAGAGGTGTCTGGCAACGTTTTGCAGTCAGTGTTTGGTGGCTGCAGCCACAGCCACGGCCACATCCGCTGAGTGAGGGTAATTTTAATGCCCTATCAGTCGGTCGGGCGGTCGGTCGGTCTGTTGGCGAGAGTAGTTCCTGTCATCTCCTCCTCCCACACGCAGAGCGCGAAACATTTGGCGTAATTTGCAGTTGCACTTCATCACATGCCAAGTGAAGTCAACGTTAAACGGCGACACTCGCTTAAGCTTACTTATTTCCTATTTATTTTGCTTCTTTTTAGCAACTACTGCTTCTTCTTCTTACCAGCTGCTACCTGGTTTGTATTGTAAAGATTTATGCTTCACTTGCTGAGATGAAAGCTTCGCTGTATCTAGTATATAAGGAGTAAAGACTCAGAGGAGAAAGTGTTACACACATTGCACACTGAACGAAAGATTTTCATAGCAAAAACTAAATATGTCTTGATATATATAAAAGTATCTATAAAACTATAATAGATACTTTGATATATATCAAGACTTTACTTTGTTCAATATTTAATTCATTGTAGCGAAGTGAAGAAGTGAAGATGAATTGCTTGAAGTAGGGAGTAGCAATAATGTCATAAGAGAAATAGATCAAGTTCTTAATTAAATTAATTTTAAAAAAATGTATCTACACTTATGATATGTATATGCTATAGACAATAAGCTGCAACAATTTATAATTTATAAAAAAAATAAAATAAAAAAGTTGACGAAATAACGCGATAAGCTTATGAAAACTGAAATAAATGGTGATAAAATTTATATTTAGCCAAACTTGTATTACTAAATGGATTTAAATGCTATAAATTTTAAAACCGAAAAGGTTAACCCTAAAATCAACTTAAAATTGAATAAATAATGACAATTTATTCAAGCAAAATATTACAGAATATTTTGTTTACATAAATTATTATGAATAAACAAAAGCTCCCTAAAGTCACTTAAAGATTTCGACCTTAAATTGATTAAACATTATTAAATTCAATAACATTACTGATTATTATTATTCCTCTTCAAAACAAATAAATTATATTAATTTTTCCACAATATATTTAATGAATTATTTAGTATATGTAATTTGATAACCATTCTGCCTGTCAGACTCATCCATCAATCATAAATTAAACTTGACCCACTTCATTTTTTAAACTTTTTTCAGTATTTTTTTTGTCTTTCTCTGCGATATTTGAGCGGTTACCAACACCGACCGACACCGACTATCATCAACACTGCTCAGCCTTATCGCTGGGCTTATCTTATCAGTGTTAAGCGGTTCCCGTTGCCGTAGCTGCAGGTGAGTAATTTTTTATTCATTCACTCAGTATTAGGCGACATTGGCAAGAGATTGCATATAGGCAAAAAATATAGTTAAATATATGTATATATATAAGTATAAGGCACGCATGTGATTCGAAGGCCCTACCTAAAATGTAGACAACTAATGCCTAGAGGCCGTCCAACACACAAAGTGTTTCAAAACAGCAAAAGTTCCCTGAATTCATTACAAAAAGTTGCATTTGTTGCCAGTGCGCGAGTTTTGTGTTTGGCTTGCTCCACATTTGGAAGAAAAAAAACGTTGTCTCTCTCTCTCTGCCTAGAGGCGATAAGATAAGCCATCACCTTGCCTCGCCTCGCCTCGCCGCGCAGCATTGCGGGGATCATAACAACATTTCATAGCAGGTGAATAAGATACAATTGTGACGTCATTAACTAAGCGAACTCTTTATTAAATGCGAATCGCGTCTAATGAATGCGACGCAAATGCCAATTGCGCTGAAATATTCTATTTTATTTTAAAAGATCAAAAGATACCAAATTTGAAGCCTTCTTTGTGTGCATGCCCTGCATTTGGGCAAGAGTGGGTGCTATGCCTTAGTGCTTGTGTATGTAACAGATAAGAGTTTGGACTTGAAAGTGATTAAGCTAACAGATTATTGTTGTAGTTAGCTTCCCTTAAATACATAAATTGTTATATATATTTAAAAAAAATTTAGATACTCATATTCGCTTACATTTATATATAATCAAATCTATATGAAAAGAATATTTAAAATGTGTACACACTGAGCGATAATCTTAACGCTTTAAGAAAGTTCAAAAGACAAATACTTGACCTTCAGACCAAGTCACTTATATACAATGTAAATCCAGAGAAAAGTATATTAATATAGAGCTACCATAATATGTATATAGTTCATATATATATGTATGTATATATATTTATACAAAAACCTATAGCATACCACACATATCAATTCAAATGAGAACGTTTTATAGTTTTTCGTTTGCCTCACATACACATAGTCTGCCCACAAGAACAATTGACCGCTATTTAGTTGACCGCTCGTTACTCCCTCACTTGACAATCATTAGCAATTTTCGGTAAGCAATAAAGAGCGGACGCTGGTTTCACCCGCTCAACTCAACTCTCACCTCTCAACCGCTGATAGCCTAACGAGAGTAACAAGGTGAAGACAAAGTAGTTGTAGTTGCCGTAGGAGGCTGATAACAGAACCGGAAGGCTCTTGTAGTAGCTATACCGAAGAAGCAGCTCACATCTTGTAGAAAAAAAAAATATATTAAGGCCGTCCGTTCATCCAACCTTCCGTACATCTATCCGTTCGTCCTTCCACTCGATTTACCCGACCATGTTTCCGTTGATCCGTCTACCTTTGCGACTGTTCATCCTCCGACCATTCATTCAGCCGGCCATCCATTCGCCCGACTGTATATCTATCCAATCGGCCAACTCCCGGACCGTCCATCTACTGGACCTTCTTCCCACCCAATCTTGCATTCGCTCAAACGTCTATCTACCCGGTCATCCAGCCGTCCGTTCGTTTAATACTCTGTCCGTCCGCAACCTAAATCGAAACCAAAAGTAAGTTAATAGAAACCAAAGTATCAAAAGAAATTACTCATTTGCAGCAATGGCAACTTATATATATTTATAGCTCTTCACAGGGTATAAGCCCCATCAGTCCCCCCCATTTCTAGCATTGGCTTCCACTGTTAGCTGATAAGCGGCAATAAAATGCATGCGCAATAAACGGACTATCAATTGGGCAGGCAGCTATACAATAGGCTTCACAGCTCGACAGCGGATTGCGCTCTAAAAATTAATGAAGAAAATACAACAATTTCCCTGCTTTTCCAACCTTCCAGGTATTTTGCACTGCAAAATGCAGCTGCTATTGCTGACGATCATCGCAGTGGGACTCTTTGGCAGCGCCGCTGCTGTCGACTGTCCCACAGTGTGCAAATGCCGTTGGATCATCGATAGTCTCTATGCGAATTGCTCGCGACGCGGTCTGACCAGCTATCCGAAGTTCTTTAATGTGCCCGTGGAGCACTTGGATCTCTCCTACAATAACTTTACGGAATTTCCACGGCAGTATGCCGACATGGACTCGTTGCTGTATCTGGATTTGTCGCACAATGGCATAGCTAACCTAGAGGCAGAAGCGCTGATCGGCTTCACCTCGCTGCGCAGCTTGCTGCTGGCGAACAATGCCATCGTCGACTGGACGCACATCAATCCCAACGAGGCCTTCAAGTATGCGCCCAGCTTGAAGAGACTGAGTCTTAGTGGCAACAGCCTGGGCAACTTTGGCGGCGACGTGGCCAGCGAACAGCTCAACAGCCAATCGCTCACTGAACTGGATCTGTCCGCGGCACAGATCAGCATTGTGGGCGGCGATGTGCTGATCAATCAGCTGCCCAATCTGCAACGCCTCTCCCTGGCCAACAATCAATTGGGGCAGCTAACGCGTTTGCCATCGCGAAGCCTACTCGACCTGGATCTGAGCAACTGCGGCGTGCAGCGACTCAACTCCATGTTCATTGAGGCGCTGCACAACTTGGAAGTGCTCAATCTGTCCCATAATACAGCTCTGCAATTTGGTTGGGAAGAGGATCTAATTGTCGGCTTAGAGCTGCGCAACTTGGACGTTTCCTACTGCAATCTGGACCAAATCGACTTGAGTGGCCTGCCCGTGCTCGTGGAGGTGCGTCTGCGTGGCAATCTCTTGCGCTCCGTGGATCAGCATACCTTTGACAATAACACATTTTTGGAGCTGATTGATCTGTCCCGAAATGTACTGCGCTTCATAGGCAATGCAGCATTCAATCCACTGAAGCGGCTCAAACACCTGGACTTGGCCTACAATGAGATTGCGCATCTGGAGCGCAACCTCATCAGTGGCAACGATGTGCTCTTGGAGCTCAATCTGAGTCGTAACATTATACAGAAACTAACGAAAATCGTATCCAACTCGGTGCGTGTGATTGACCTGAGCTGGTGTGAAATCAGCGTCATTGAGAGCACGGCACTAACTGGCCTATCGGCCATACAGCGCCTGGACTTATCCAATAATCTGATTAGCAATTTTCCCAGTTTGATGCGGTCGGAGACGCTGCAACAGCTGAATCTAGCCAACTGCAGGTGAGTTGATTTATATAGACTTACAAAGTAACTATTGTTAGACCATATTTGGTCTAGGTCTATCAAAGATAAAGGATGCTATTTAGATATCCTTTATACTACTCTACTCCCATTCTGCGTGGGACTTGTCAGACTTTGAGTATTGTTAGGAAATTCAAATTTTGGCCCAGCAGTTATTGTTTGAGGATAGATATTCTGCGTAGAACCCATTTTAACAGACGAAAATCTGATCACATTGATATATTTAGTTAATCTAGCAATTTAAGTTCATCCTTCGGAACCTCCTTCTTCAGTAACTTCGGAATACTCCGGTATTTTTCAGCACTTCATTCATTACCGCCTTCAGTATCTCTTTGGTACCTCCTTCAGTACTTCCTTTAGTATCCCTTCGGTAGCTCTTTCAATACTTCCGTCTGTACCTCCTTTAGTATTTCCGTGGGAACGTTTGAATACGTCCTTCATCACCTATTTCTGTACCTCCTTTGGTACCTAATTCAGTACCTCCTTCGGTATCTCATTCAATATCTCCTTCAATATATCCTTCAATACCTCCTTCGGTGCCTCCTTTAGTTTTTCCGTGAGCACCTTTGAATAAGCCCTCCATCACCTATTTCTGTACCTCCTTTGGTATCTTCTTCAGTACCTCCTTCAGTACCACCCTCGATACCTCCTTTATTTCCCACTTTAGTACCTCTTCCGGTATTATTATATACAATTAATTAATTATAGTATTATTTTTCAACCTTTTAAGTTGATGCTACCATAATTTTCCTGTTCTTAACTTACTTTTCATTCAAATTCATCTGTTATCCTAAGAGCCTTATATCATATCTAAGCTCTTCACCCAATCTCTCCTCCGCTTCAGGCTATCAACGATAAGAAACAACAGTTTCAGCGGCTTTCCCGAACTAGCAGATTTACACTTGAATGGCAATCGCTTGATCAATCCCATTCCGCCTGGCCACTTTCGAGCGAACAAATTTCTCGATCAGATCTGGCTGGGCGATAATCCCTGGATATGCGAGTGCGAGAATCCGTCATTCATCGAGTTCTATGACTACCTAACAGCTAAGCCCGCGAAGGTAAGTCAGGCAACAGCAGAGTTTTAGATGTAGATCTAATATAAAGTCTTCCCTTCCTTAGCTCAAGGACCGCCATCATTTGCGCTGCGCCTCGCCGGCCAGCTTCTATGGCCAGCTGTGGGACTATGCCTGCCTCTCCGACTGGACCGTCACTGCGCGCAGCAGCAGCGGCGAGAAGGTCTGGTCGACCATCATGCTCTGCATTCTGGGCCTGGGCTTGTTGGCCCTCCTACTCGGCTGCTTCCAGAAGCTGATGCGCAAGCATAAGCAGCGCCAGAATCGCAGGGAATACAATGCCAACCATGACGAGCTGCAACGCATGTAAGAACTCCGCAATCATAAAATGAACATCCCTTATCTCTTCCCACTCCCATAGACGTGATATTAATGAGCGCATGCTGCGCGAGGAATCTTCAGCCACATTGCAGCAGCAGCAGGAGATTAGCCTGCTGCCTTCGTATGAGGATGCATTGCGTATGCCCAAGCTGGAGCGTCCGGCCAAGTCCATGCTGGATCTGTCCGCAGCGCAGCGCAGCCGCAAGCAGCTGCGTCGCAGTCAGACCCAAGCCGACGGCGGCGACTCGGCCGGCGAGGAGGAACTGCAGCTGGACACGCGTCAGCGCTTCCGCAGCGTCGAAATGCTCTCCAATCGAGACAAGGAGAGGACGGCCCAGTATCAGCCGCATCGTCGCACAGGCTACATGGAGTACTCTACGCAGTCGGGCAGTCGCCGCTTGAGCATCGAGGACTCGCGTTTTCCGGCTGCCCATCTGAAGCGGCAGAACCTGCAGAGCGCCGAGCAAATCGGCAATTTCCAGAGCTACGAGAACAGTCCGTATACGAAGCGGAAGCCGAAGATAGCCGAGATACCGCCCTTCAAGCGTATCAACATGATGGCCAACAGCGTCGAGTTCCTCACGGACCCCGAGTACGACAGCATCGACAGCAAGCCGGGCAGTCCGTTCGCCAAGCGCAAGCCGAAGCAGCCGAGCAGCGTACAGGTGAGCGCACAGGTGTACACGCTGGAGCACAGTCAGCCGGGCGCGGCCCTGCTCGAGCCAGCTGTGGAGGATTACTTTAGCAGCGCCCAGAAGAAGGCTGCGTCCACGTCAACCATAGCCAGTGACTTCCAGGAGGTTGCTCAGCCGGACATCGCCTCGTTGCCCGACGAGGACACCCGTTCGAATGGCTCCACGTCCCCCGTTGAGGTCGACCTGGAGCGCGGCATGCGCAAGAAGCGAAAGAACTCATCCACTCGACGGGTCAGCGGCAACTTTAGCGCTGCTGCCGCCGGCGACAGCTCCAGCTCCGCCAGCGACGGCGAGCGCAGCGTCCCAGTGCACAAGCCCATGCGGGAGACCCTATTCTAAGCACTCAAACCAGCAGAACGACAAGGCTTAAACTAATTTTTGTTACACTTTTGTTAAAACGTATCGTATTTCTACATCTAGCATTTAAGATCTATTTAAACTTCATGTACCGCACGCATCTATAGTAAAATATATTCGAACAACTTCATGTTTTACACAAATGCATAGTGTAACTAATATTTTGGACAGGGCTGTAGGCAGCTGAAGTGAAATATAGTAGATAGTAGAAGGTAAGCTGTATGTTATAACTAATATGTTTGTTGACTGCATCAATATTTTGACCACGAGTGTGATATGTAGGGCATTGATTGCAAGACTAACTAATGTTTTTAGCAGGCACATCACTATTTTGGCCACGAGTGTATGCTACTAAAGTGAATTCATTGCAAGCTGTGCACTATAATATAGTTAATAACTAACTAAATGTATTTAATAACTAACTAAATGTATTTAATAACTAACTAAATGTAGTTAATAACTAATAATCCTGCATTAATATTTTGGTCAGCAGTGTTAGGCTGCTTGTTTATATATTTAATTTTGTTAATCAGTTATGATATGTTATATATGTATGGATCTGAATAAGTATTATATTCAGGCGTGTCAAAAAATGGGTTAAAATATCAGATTTAGGAAAGAATTTTGATTATATTTTAAATATATTCGCTGCTCTTGGTATTAATAACAGCTGTTACTTTATATTAGCCACCACTGTAGATATGCTTAAATAAATATAAATATATATATTGAAATGCAGTAAATTAAACAACAATAACTGCAAATTTTCACTGCACTAGGGCTGTTGCGCGCTCAGCTGACACTTTATTTTCGCCCGCACTGTAACAATAAAAATATGTATCCAAGACAACAACCTAAATACGCCGAGCAGCGACGCGTCGCGACGGCAGAGGTTGTAAGCTTGACTAAGTGCAGAGGCAAAAGCTTTAATAGAAATTGAGCATCGCCAGGTAGACAAAAGGTAGTTAGATAGGTGTAAAAGTAGCTTATAAGAATTATAAAAAAAATAATAAACATTATTTTTTATATATTGTAGTTTTTTGTTTTTATTGATAGGCTTATTTTGAATTAAAAAGTCATTCACACGAACAGAGAGTAACACAATATAATTTCACAAGAGAATGGAGCTTACAAATTATATATATATATATATATATATATAAAGGCACACACACGTATATATATATATATGTTGTATGTATGTAGTTTTGTGTAGTAAGTAGTGTGTGTGTGTGTGTGCATATCACATGCACATGCACATGCAGTTTGCCAGTAGAAAAAAATAGTGTTGTAAAGTGTCATCAGCCCAAAAATTTGTTTTAAATTTTTATTTCTTTTTATTTAGTTTTTTTTTTCGTCTCGCGCAGCTGGAAATTTTACATTTAAGATATTTTTTAACTTTGGTATTAAACTAGATTTATGCTTAAGTATAATTAATTTACTTAATGCTAAAACTACAAAATGGTTACGATATATTTAAGAGGGGGAAGCGGGAGCTTAAAACGAATAGTTGTTGTTGTTGTTGTTGTTTACTCAAATTTGTTTGTCTTGCTCTTGTTAGGCAAAGCACCTTTATCGCTATCGTTTATCGATCATAAGTGTTAATCAATTATCGATCATCTCGCATCGACTCTCGACTGCTGGCCGAATCAATTAGCAATTATCGATAATTGTTTACACACCATAAATAATTGTTTATCGATTCTTTACTGCTGTCCGACCATCCATAACCGATTAATAATTATCGAAATTTGCCTTCAAATTATGGATAATTATTGAATCGATTATCATTTATCGATCATCGATCGCCACACTTTAAGCTTAGCTTATAGCTAATGTTGTCGTCGCATGTTCATCTTATTCTTCTTCTTCTTCTTGGCTTGTTGTTGTTGTTGTTGTTATCGCTTGGCACTTGTCTGTCACGTTTCACGCCTGACACATGGCTGTCAGCTGATGGGAAAGAGAATGGAGGGTGGAGAGGGGCTGTGTTTCTTTTTTTTTTCTGTCTGTAGGCGTGGCCAACTCAGTGTGAGGCAATGCCATTGACCTGATGCGTCGGCTCCAAATAGCCGCCGCCCTTCACGGGCGTTGTGATAATGTCGCCAGCATTGGATTTGCTGCGCGTGACCAGCATCGGAGTCTTCGGCTTGGGCGTCTCCGTCAGCTTGATCTTGACACGTCCAGTCTCCGGCGAGTAGACGGGCGAATAGCGTCCGGATTTCGGCGAGGAAGGCAAATAGGAGCCATCCGGTTCATTGTTGTTGTTGTTGTTGTTAGGCTCGTTGGCGTCGCCCTGTGGTGGATGCTGGGCATATTTGGAGGCACGCGGCGACTGTGGTGTGGGATAACGCGGTGTAATGGGATAGTATTCGTGTGGGGCTGCATCTGCACCCAGGGGCTCATTGATGGTGGGCACCTCCTTGGCGTCCCCGTTGGCTGTGCCATTGCCATTCAGCAGTGGCTGTTGTCCAGCTCCATCCTTGCTGTCGTACGGCTTCTTGCCCGATCCGTTCACAATCTGTGCATCGTCCAGCTTGGTCTTCTCCCCAATCAATGGCGAATGCTCGTGGCCGTTGCGTGCCAAGGGCTTGCCCAAGTTCTTCTTATCCATGTCCAGCAGCTCGGTCTGGCGCTGTGCCTCGGCATCGCGGGCCGCCGCATTGCTGTTGTACTTGCAGCGCTTGATGGCCACGAAGAGGATGAGTCCCAGCACGATGAGCGCAATCACGCCCAGCAGGAAGTAAATGGCATTGCTGTCGTCCTTCTTGCCGATCTTGGCGGACAATATGTCATCCGAGGTCTTATCCGAGTCGATAGGACCGTCTGTGACCACGTCGCCAGCTGCTCCCGCATCCAGCTTAGTCTGCACCACGGGCACAATGGCCTCCTCGCTGACCTCGTCCGGCTGCCCCTTGTTGGCGTCGTCGAAGATGCCGATGTTCTGGAAAATATCCGGCGATGGCTGTGCCGGCTCCTCCACTGGCTTGTTGTCGTAGTTGTCGTCGTTGTCGTCATGTCCCGACTCGGAGGAGGCGGGCGGCTCAAAGTCATCCGTTTGGACGTGTGCCGTGGCGATGTGGGGTATGATCAACATGCCGCCACCGCTGCCGGAGCCATCCTCCTCCTCGTCGTTTTCCGATTCGTCGTGCGGTGGCAGACCCACCAACTCCTCTGTCTTCGGCTCCTCGGCCACAACGGGCACGTGCTCCGATGCCTGCTGAGCGGCCACCAGCTCCATATTCATTTCAGTCAGGTCGCCGGAGCCCTCGACATCGCTCTCCACCACCGGTGGTGCTTCTGGCGCCTTTACCGATCTCTTGCCATCAATGACCAGATAGTCCTTGCCCAGTTCCTGCTCCTCTTCGTCCTGTTCGGTGGAGTCGGGCAACGGCTGGTCGCCCATCATCAGTTCGTTCTCATCGGCATCTGTGGCATACCAGCCGCGTTGTTCCTTCTCGCAAATGTCCGACTGCTTCAGCTGCAGCCAGGACTTGCCGCGCGCCTCCGCGGGCAGGCTACAGATGACCGGCTTCTCCATATACACATGTCGCTCCTGCAGCCAGTTGCGCACCTCCAAGGTACTGCACGAGCAATTGATATTGTTGTGGCCCAACTCCAGCTGCTGCAGATGCTGCAAGTGCGTCAGCTCGATGGGCAGCGTCGTGATGTCATTGTGCTGCAGGTTGAGCACCTGCAGCTGCTGCGGCAGCTTCAACAGCTTGGCCGACGTCAGGCGATTGTGTTTGACGTTCAGCTTCTTGATGCGACGACTCAGATGGCCCAGCTCGTGCAGCTCGTTGTGCGACAGATCCACCGAGGTCAAATTGGTCAGGCCGTCCAGCACATGACCCACACGCGTCAGGCCCAAGTAGGACAGGTCAATGGAATGTATGGGTATCGTGGCAGGCAGCGGCTTGTCCGACAACTTCAGCCCATTCGTACTGTTGCACTTGGCGTGCAGCAGCGGCTTGTGCGTGTGCTGCGACAGCGAGCAGCTGCAGTCGTCGGGGCAGTAAATGCCAGGATTACCCGCGGCACAGATGCACAGCAACAGGGCCACTAAAGCGAACAGATTCAAGCGCTCCATGGCTGATCTCTAAGGCTTGATTCGCTCTTGGCTGCAACAAAACGAAAATTGAGAATTAATTCAGGTGCTTGGCTTGCAGTTCGTAGAGTTCCGAGTACCGTGAAGCTACAATGGCGACTAGCTGTGTCTAGTCGATTCCATGAGCTTTGATCGTTGTCAATAGGAAATTGCGTGTTACGTCATATTTTATTAACTCTAAATAAGCAACTAGCCCTCGCTCACTCACTCACTCTCTCTCACTCTCTCCCTCTCTCTCTTTGATACTTTTTCTATATCTATCAGCAGTCGCTATCGTGCCTAGATTTCTTTATCGCCTATAGCTTGTTTAAGCTTCGCCAGGCATTGACAGCCTTATCTACCCACGGGTAATTAATATTTCTTTATTTCTCTCTCTCCCTCTCTCTCTATTTTTTGTTTTGCCATTTTTTTTTATTGATAAGTTCTTAAGTTCGACAAGATAATTTTGGGTGTGCAACCATTTACGTGGACTGTGACATCAGCAAACAACTCTGGCACCTGACACACTCGCTTCACTGCGACAAAACCGAATGAGTCAGTGCAAAGCACTTGGAAACGTTATTAGAAAATTGAAAAATTGGAACGAAACCAACTTCAAGTTCAAGTTAAAGTACCTCTTGGGAGTTACACAATAACATTGTAGATATAACAAAGACATTAATTTAGCGGGGACAGTCAAGAGGTTAACTGAGGTAGGATTCAGTTTTACAAGAGTTTTAAAGTCCTCAACTAAAATAGAAAATTTTGAAAGTGCAGAAATGCAATTTAAATAATATAATAATGGACATTTTGGAGAAAATGCCTTAGAAGAAATCCCGTAAACTTCACGTGATAAAATAAGCATTCGAGCTGTTCATTTATCAATCTAAAGAATACATTTTTAAAATGATTTTTTCGATGATTAATTGATCAAAAATTCACTGAATATTCAACTAACTTAATTTCAAAGAAATTCCTTTTAATTAATATATTTCAAAGAAATTCCTTGTTAATAATAATAGTTGACTCATATTAATGCACATTCATTTATTAATAAAGTTAATGAAGGGTAACCAAAATAATGTGCAGCGTCTCATAATGGCCTTACTTGTTCAAGAGCTCATAAAATATTAATCAAACAGAAATTTTAGGCGAGGCGTAAAAATGTGTTAAGTGTTGCATCAACAAGCTCAAGTATTTGGCTACTTTAATGCTTACTAATATATAATACTTGATCAACAAGCAATTTGTAAGAGAAGAGAAGTCACTCCTTCTCTCTATCTCTCTCAGTCTCTCTCTCTTAATTGTGTAAAAGCTCCCACTTATCTACAAGCTAAGTCAAAGTCAACTAACTACGCGCCAGTTGCTGACTTATCAATGAATTTTGTTGCCTACAATTTATATATAGCCTAGCGTTCAGTTTCATTTGTTGTAACTATTGTTATTAATTTTAAGCACTTGAATTTGATAAATCTTGGGCATTTATCACATGACTTTCACTGCTGCACACAAAGACAGGCAGACAAAAAAAAAATACTCTTAATTAAGTAAATCACCTGTCAGCAGAGCTTAAATGCTCAGATAAATATATATACACATAGATATATGTGTATAAATATATATAGATAAAGATCAAGCCCGTTTAGTGTGGGTTAAGGGGTTGAGGTCGAGGCAGCAGCTGCTACGTTTTGTCAGACTAACAAGCGGCGTGCTTTTAATCTCAAGTCGTTGTAACTGTGTGTAAGTGAGTATATATTTATATACATATACGAATATATATGTATGTATGTCTGCTTGTGAGCAGTTATTAGTTGAGCAACGCAAACTGATTGACGTCTGCCTCGTGGCTGCAATTTAAGCACAATTCGCGCTCTGCCATAGCCGCACAGTCTCAAGCCAGCCTCAGCTGATAAGCCGTGCAGCAGCGTCTTTGACCGCAAAAACGTCGCTTAGAACAATGGAACAATAATGCATACATATATATATTTATATATATATGTGTGAACATAGATATGAGGTATGCTGATTGTCAGGCCTCACAATAATCGACAAGACAAGTGCACTGGCAATTGCAATCGCAACTGCAACGAGCTGCTGCTGCTCCTTGAATAATTCAAAAGTTCTCTTCAATTTGCTGCCCAAATATGCAACTGAATCCAAGTTTTTTCTGGCATCTCAATTGAAGCGTCGCTTGTGTCGCCCATTAACATTTTGCTGCAGCTACAAACAAATATTTTTGTATTCATCTTTCATAGTTAACTATCGCCAGCGACAGCTTTCTGCAGCCTCATGCTGATTTCTAGAGATTAGATAGAACTTTAATTACATTTTCCCATTTTGAGTTGTGAATTGCATTGTGAATTGTTTAAGTTTAAATGCCCTTGCAATCTTAGATAAGAATAAGAAAGTGTTGGGCTGATGCTCATATATCAACTCATGCTTAAATAAATGTTTAGCATTCTTATGTAGACTAATTTGTTTATTACTGTGTCTAGAGGCAGCACAAAATGTAGGTTAGTTTAATTATTTGTTATTATTATATTGGGGCATCATAAGTCTTAAGCAGTTGTGTCTATGACATCTGTTCTGTCATGAACATTGAAAAAAGTGCAGACTCACAACAGTGATTCTACTTAACGTAAATATAAGCCTAGGAAAGTTTGTTGCATAAGATAAGGATTGATGGTTAAGCAGGTGAACATAGGGAGCACATGTCAGGTAAGAAGAAGAAACTAACAATGACTAGATGAATTATTTCTCATGGTTTTTAACTATTACGACTAGAATTCTATTCAATTTATGAAATAAAGTTTCAATTGAGCTCCAAATTATTCAAATTATATAAAATGTATCCTCTAAATATATTGAAAAATATATATATATATATTGAAATATATATATATATTGTAAAATACTGAAGACCTTTATACATACTCCTTTATTAGTATATATAAAGTTAAAATCCATTTTGAAGCATAAATCTGATGATTCAAGGCGCTCTTACTCTTTCCCACCTAACATAATATCAACTACAATCTTATGTATCTACAATAAAATTCCTCTTGATCAACATTGAAACATTTGATCGACCAATTCAATAGACCTTGTTGCTGTTATGCTTATTCGTTATATGCCCTCTCTTTCATGACATAGGCAAAATAACATATTTTGTGTAAGGGCAGGAACAAAGCTTTGCCACCACCCAAAAGCATTTTGTTTCCTTTGTTATGGGCAACTGTCTGCGCAGCGGCGCGCCAATATGCGACCAATTTATATATACATATATATTTGGCAAAAATAAAAAATAAAATAAATGCGGACGCATGTGCAGCAGCTGCTGTTGCTGCGAAGGGCAGCAATTGGTGGCAAGCATGCATAATTAAGGCGCAGAGTGGCGGCTGCTGTTGCAGATAATGATGCGGGGCAGCGCGACCAAGCAGAAAATGCCAACTGGAAATGAGGCGGCACACACACACACACACGGGCGTAGGAAGCGACATGCAAATTTAGTTGTAGATACAAATGTATCTGAAAAGAGTGTCAGGCTCAAGGTCAGGCTGCATTTTGAACTGTAAATTGCGGTTTTCACAAATTGCCACAGCGAATCACACATATCGTCATCGAATGACTGCCTCGCAATGAGCATGTAAATTGAGCTGGAGATACAAATGTATCTGAGAGCGTGTCAGGCTCAATGTCAGACTTCTTGAAGTTTCCCATACGATTTGCGGTCTTGACAAATGGGCATAGCAAAACCGAAATATGTTCCTTAGCATGAGCTATTGTGAGTGTAAGATACAAATGTATCTGAAAGTGGGTGAAGCTCAAGGATAAGCTGAGCTATGAGCAGCTACTGCTGCAGTTTGATATAAGAAATATGGAGTTTGCTGCATTAAATCATAGAAATCTTCTTTAAGATACAAATGTATCTGAGAGTGAGTCAAGCCTGAGATCCAGGTTAAAAAAAATTCACAGGAACCGCAACAAATCACAAATAAACACACAAATTGAGCTTGAGATACAAATGTATCTGAGAGTGAGTGTCAGGCTCAAGGGCAGATTCAACTAAAAGCAGCTGCTGCTGTGGCTGCCTCTACCTGTTGCTGCTGCTGCCGCTGCTTACATTTTGACATGTGAAATGCGGTCTTAACAAATTGTGTCATTGCGTTTGGTTAAACATGGCCAAATACAAGTGACAACCAGCAACAACAACAACTGCTGCCAGCAGCCAGCGCAACAAATCACAAATGTCTTCTTCAAATGGCCTGGTGTTGACAAATTGCCTTGGCCGAAAGACTTTCACTTCGGCTGGAAATGCTAAACCGCAGACACACTTGGCGCTTGCATTTATCAAAAAAATAAAATCTGTCAATTTTTGCCGGCAATTTTAATGCCAACTGCGCGCAACCAGTCGGGCAACAAGTTGGCGTTAAATTGCAATTAAATGCGCTTAATTGCATTTAAAGAGAGAGAGAAAAATATGTTTCTTATCATAATTTGATTGTGGCTTCACTTAAATTGATTCAGTTGAGAAAATATACACACACATCTTATACATACATGCACAAACAGGAAGTTAAAAATTAGCCAAAGTTTAGAATTTGAATGCGGGCTGAGTGCGCGCGAGAGTCAAGTGGCATTTAATGCCATCTCAACTTAGAACAAATATTACTTTTTTTTCGCAAATTGAAGGAAATCAACAACAACAAACAGGAACAACAACTACAACAATAGCAACAACAGCATTAGCCTTAGCATTTAGCTTAAATGATGACAAATGCGGCTAACCTTGACTCGATGCTTCCAAAAAAATGAAATCAAATCAAATGAGAAAGAAGCAAAGCACATTAACAAGAAAGACAACTTATCATTTGTGCTAAAGAGAGATATAAGCTATTAGATACCTTGTAAATGGTAGGCACTTGATAGGTATCTATGTATTAGAGTGCTTTAAAGGATTAATGAAGTACTAGAAGAGACGGGACAGGATACAGGTCAAGATAAAGGACTAAAGGCGATTTTCAGATAACGTGAAGATTAATGCCTAGGAAATACTCAGATCTCAGATATTTAGACAAAAGATCATATTATATCAACTGATATACTTAAAAAGGCTTTGACTCCTATAGAAAATGAGCTAGACTAGACTATAAATGCTTGTTACATACATTTCAAACGAAGCTTGACCTATAAGTAATGGGCGCAATTATAAAGAGTCTACGTACCCTGGATGCGAGTCAGATATTTATATATATAAATACATTTAGTGGACTACATTTAAGTATAAGCAATAAGCAGTCTGATGCAAGCACGACTTGCTCTCTATTATTCTTAGACGGAAATGGTTATATCGATAATTGAAAGTCAATTACATAAACTGAAAGTAAACAAAACTATTTTATTCTATACTTTAAGAACTTATATTCTTATGTATATTTAAGCAATAAATTTTCAAAAATATGTAATAAATAAATATATTTATATTTTTTTAATTTTTACTCAAAAATTTCGAATATCAACAAACTCTCCCAAATGATTTAATTACCCTAATAAATTGAAAGCAAAAATGTGCATAGTCACACTTATAAATATCTAAAATTAGAATGTTATTATGGCTATTATATAGACATCAGCGCATTCACATTATTTTATATTTAAATTTACGAAGACATATAATTTTATTGATTAATGAAATACGAAGTTCATTAAATCAAAGAAAGATGTAAAAATCCCAAAATAAAAATGATTTTTTATGCCTGAAAAAAACTGGTTTGCTGTGAATTGATGCAGTGAAATGCAGCTAAATGAAATCTTGATATATCTGGAGAAATTTGTAAAAATTAAAATACAAACTCCTTAAAAGTGTTATCTCTAATGGATATAGCTATAAATTCGCTTAAAATCTCTAAAAAAGTATACATACAAAACAAAACAAAAATGAAAATATATAGAAAATCCAAGGGGTATTACTCTTGTTATGCCAAACTCTAATTGACAAGCGTGCCTCTACTACCTGAGTCATAAAGTTATTCTAATACACACATGTACAGGGTATTCAAGAGGATCGTTCACTCTTCCACTCAACTCGAATGTTTGTCGGTCATTATTTGATCCACAAAAATCACAAAAAGAACAGAGCAAAAATAAATGGGGCAACAAATGATATATAACACAGATTCGTCATTTCTTTGTGTATATATATAAATATAAATAGGAATATGCATATATATATACAAATATATATATATATATGGAAGGGTATACAAATATATTGAGCTCTATATGCATGTGTATGTCATATGGCAAGTAGAATTAAGTGTTGACAAAACATAAAAAAGCGAATCGTAAAAAATCACATCATGTGGCGAGCGATTTGCAAAATTTCGCCAGACAAGAGTGTGTACGGGTGTGTGTCGTGTGTGTGCGGGTGTGTGTCGTGTGTGTGCATATTTAAATTTGTGGAAATCTCTTTTTTATAGGCACACTTAAATCGCGCTCACCGTGCGCCGTCACATAATAAAAGCTTCTTCTTTTTTGTTTGCCAATTTTATTTATCTAACGGTTTATAAATAGATAAAAAATGTATATATGTATATACATATATAAAGTAACTGAACCTTAGCTCAATTTAGCGGCTGCTTGATTCAAGTGTTTGCCAATTGGATATGCAAAATGAAATATATCTACATACACTGATCAACAAAAGTAGATATACAATTATGCACGTATGTATATACTTATATATATTCGTATAATTTGAACTGTAAAGTCAGCGCTTTACGATTTACCGTTAAGTCTTGGTTTATTGAACTATAGCGTTTAGAATTCTTTTATAGCTGCGCCTTTTTGCCATTTGCTTTCATTTTCTCTACACTCTTTCTCACCTACTCCCCCTCTCTCTCCCTCTCTTCTCACCCCTTCTCTCTCGCTCTCTTCTCGCCGTTTTCTTTGCTTCGCTTTTGACCGCGTTTACGCAGTCGAAATGATGACGCGCCGCAATTAAAACATCAGGTGATTTTTGTTGTCTTACCTGCGCGTGCATATACACACACACACACACATACATGCACATGCACAGGTAGACAGACGTATGTTTAGCGTATAAGACAAGCTCGTTTGTTGCCAAGATGACGTCTAAGCCATGAAACAAACGCCACAACTCATGACTCAGTCAGCTAGCCAAGTCAAAAGCCGACATTCACATTGCAAAAATTATAAAAATAGCAAAAGCAAAAAAAAACCTTTTTAAAAATAAAACTAAAATATATAAAATATAAAAATAGCGCGGCGTTTCATTCAAGACATCGCTGTGAATTTTTACACAGTCATGTCGTCATAGAAAACCAGCTGCGCGTAGTCAACTTGTGGGCAGATAGACGCAGACACATACACTCACACACAAACACATACACGCACACACGCGGCACACTAAAGACAATTAGCATATGCCAATTTTGTTTTGTTCTCGATCTCTAGCCTAGCTTTGAGCTCATTACCTCAAGCAACAAAGAAAGATAATGAAAGAATGCTGCAATTGGGGACTATCAACTGCTTGATACGCGTTCAGCATGGGAAAAATTATAAATTTAGTTGATTAAAAAGAACAATTAGTTTGTCAGAATAGAATAAGTTAGTTAAAATAACAATATATTCCGCTTTGCTGCACCTCAATAGGAAGAACCATATGATTTACTTGGGCAGTGGATTAACAATCCAAAGCTAGGAGGCTCTAGCTGAGCGATCTAGCAGGGGTTACCCATAAAGAAGCTCTACATTAGCTCACATGGCAAAAATTGGAGCTATAAATATAGCAAAAATACAGTTATGTTCGATATACCTAGCCTGAAAATATATAAGCTATGTAAGATCAAGGGCTTAAGTGCCCCATATATTATATACATATAAAATTTGCATTCCACAGAAGCCAATATACTCTTTATCACTTAATTTCACTTTACTCGTTTATACTCGAACAGCCATCGTTGTGGGGTCTAATGACCCAATTCATTGACTAGCTCGCCTGTCCCCAACTTGCCCCCCTTTGGCTCTGTCTCTATCAACAAATTATCAATATGCCAATTTTGCAAAGACGACTTCAATTTGCCAATTAAGCACATTTCACTCAGTCTGGCAACGCCAAGCGAGTGCAAATGAGCCTTACACAAGAAACTGACTTAAAAAAAAAAAAAACGATTTTTATTAATAAAAAGCCGAAAAAAACCTCAGCTCAAGTGTTTTATTGATTTCCACGAAACACCAAAGTATAAAACGAAACGAAACCGATCTTTAAAATACACACGTAACTTAAATTTGAGTGTCGAGCAGCCAGGCAGCAATGGGGCCAGCAAATCACAAAAAAGTGCAAAGCATAAGCGAAACAAATTATGTGAAAAATGCAAAAAGTGTACTGTGCTCGATAACAATTATATATATACGAATATATATAATATATTGAGCGTAAATAAAAGTCAAAAGAACGTGGCCTCCACGCCTGAAGTCAATGCTCCAGAAGAAAGAAATTGAAACCCCCTAGGGCACAGCTCGGACAGCTGCTTGGCTCGCATTACGCATGCGCCCCGTTGCCAGCTGCTTGAACATTGTTAGACACAGAGAATTTCCATTGAACTTGAAACCGTTAAAGAGAAACCAACACAAACCCCAACACATTTGACCTCTTATAGTGAACTCTAAGCGCTCTATGAACTCCAAGTGTGGTATGAACTTTCGACTCTAAGGCTAGACAGACGTTTGTGTCTGTTTGTAGTAGACTATACTCTGCTATCAGATATAATTGTATGTAGCTTCAGCTTCAGAAATAAATGAATAACAAAACTGTATAGCTAAACAAAACATTTTTAGATCAATTCTAAATGAATACATCATAGTAAAATACACTTTACTGCACAATTAAAACAACATTCAAATAACTAAATATTGTAATTATTTCAAAGCAATAACATCATTTCCATAAATTCATTTCACATTCATTTCAATAGCAACATTTGTTTTTTTTTTTTTCATTTCATATATTTACATTTCGCATTCGCCCCGTTTGCCTGCCTAGTCTGGCCGTCCCATCAAACGATTTGTGTTAGGCACACTGTTTCCATTGAACTTGAACCCAATGAAATGAAATCAAGAACGCGCTGCCAAATTTCAACAACAACTGAAAAACAACAACACATTTCCCCCTTTTTCCACACTTGGCGTTTTGGCCAGCTGCCAACGGCCGTTCAGTTAGCAAGTATATTGACAATTCCCCATAAAACTGATTCACACCAGATATTTATATATATATATATGTACATATTTTAAGGCATTTCTAAAATCTCAATTTATGATCAATCTATAAACCTGTAGCAGGGAAAAAACGTGTCGGTAAATGAATCATATATTACAAAATGCATTTTAAAAGTTCAACAAGTACAGAGCGAGCGGAGATGAAGTAAAAATAAAAATGGAAAAAAAAACCAAAACATAATTCCTGATTAGTCGGGAATTAACCGCAGAGAAAGTCAAGTTGAGTCGAGCAATTAGAAAGGTAAATGTAAGCGCAAATTTGCGTTTTGCTTTTCTTCTTTATTTTTACCCCTCACATTTCACAATTTACATAAAAGTAAATAAAAGGAAATAAGCTAAAGCTAAAATACTTGCTCTATGAGTAAGACAAGACTATGAATGATGCAGCTGAAATATATATATTACTATAACATAAGATATATAAACGCAATTTAAACGGATTTTCCATAAGAAAAATATAATTTCCATGAATTTTCAATATTGCAATGCTCAATCAATTATATATTATAAATTAATAAGACTAAAAATTCCATTAAATTGAGCTATTATTCCAATAAAACATAATTTCTGTTCCCTAAAAATTTAAATTGAAATTCAATTTGATTTTATATTATATATAATTCAGTTAAAAAGTTCTTGACCAAATTCTTAGTGCATATTAATTTGTATTTAATAAACAGCTGCTAGCACAGTTTATCCATGATTTAGATTTAGATTCAGATTTGTTTATGATTCAGTTAAATTATTGGGCCAATCAAATTTTACTCACAAATGTCTGTTCAATTAAATTTTATTTTCAATTTGATTTCTTATTCAGCTTCTACTATAAATTAAGCAAATCAAAAGTGAGGCAGTGTTAAATGTGCCTTTGCCTTGACTATGTCAAATATTTTCAAGCATATTTCAATGCATTTTGCTGTTTTCTATTTATTTTCATTTTCATTTTCTTTTTATTTACTTTATAGATCATATAAATTTCTTGCATGTTTTGCCTGACAACATCTGCGACACATTTGAGAGAAGGTTTGACACTGGAGACACGCAAGCCATTTGCTGCAACAGGCGAAAGGCAGCTAGAAACCCAGTCAACAATTCAATAATAGACATAAGTAAGAGTGCGCTAGCTGAGAGTAGCCGACTAGGAAACACCCAGATGGCAGTAAGGAGAGAGTCCTTCCTCAAGAGGAAGAAGAAATACAAACGATTAATATACTATATATAAAAATTATATTCTTTAAAGCAACAGTTTTGCTTCCATTTGCCTGTTACATGCCTATAAACACAATTAATATACACTGTGTATAACGTATGCAGGGTATAAAAACCTCTGATTATTTCTTATTAATTCAGTTTTGAACAAGAGTCCGGTTGTGGCTACATTTAACTATATATATATATACATATGCAAAAATATATATGTTTGCAAATCTGGCGATCAGCGGACAAACACGAAACACCCACACCAAAGTTTTTTTTTTTTTTGCTTTTTGGCGCGTTGAGACGCCAACGTCTCTCATTGTCATTGGCATAGATATATTCGTATGCACAGATGATGATGATGAGGCTGATGAGGTTCATGATGATCATCATTGTTGATGATTTGTTTGTAGACAAGAGCACGTTGATTAGTGCCAAATGGGATTGCACTCTGTGTCAGACGCTTTTCCGCGAAACTTTTCAATTGGGCGCCTAGTCCGATCAGACAATTTGCTGTCTGATCATCAAGTTTCATAAGCCCACCTTCTAAATAATACCCCCATTGTGTGCAGCTAGGGTATTAAAAGCGACTTAAGCATCATAGTCCATATGGCAATCAAATGCTATAAAGATTTGAGCCTAACTGGCTACAGCTAAAAATAAATATATATTTCTTTGTGATTCTATGAGCACAAAATGGATTCACGCTCCTCTTTTTCTTAATATACACAATTTAATTAATTCTAAAGAGGTCTTAAGTGTATGACTTGTATTACGCAAACATTTCATAAGCTGTTTATAATGGTTCCTCATGTAAGCTGATTGATATGTACAATACCTATTTTATTTTTAATTATCTCTAAGTTTGTTGCCTTATTTAACTAAAGTGGGGTGATCTTATCTTAAAAGCAAAGAGATATAGTATAAATATATATTTATTAACTTGCCAGATAAGCTGTGATTGTATGAATTATCAAGCAAACATTATATAAATTCTGAATCTGCAATATATACTAGTTTGAATAACCGGCTCTAATAAATAGATAAGATTTAGAATCTGCTCTTAGATATTGTCTTAAAGATGCAAAATATTTTAAAAGGTAATCAAAGCTTGTTGCTTGTTGTTGAAAAGTTGCTCCATATATCTATAAATTATTGATATCCTCTACGCGGAGCGAGTATGATTGCGCTAGTCGTAAGTGCTCGACTAGTAGATACCCGGAACACTTGAAACTAATACATTCCCACAAATGCATTACACCCTGAACTCTCATTTTCAATGCATTCGCATTAAGCAAACCAATCTAGTAAATGAATATGATCTTTGCCATTTTAGAAGTCTACCGTAATACCCCTTACATTAAAGGATTACAAATAAGTTATTAAATATATACCTGAATATATATTTTAAAGCTTGTTTCTCAAACGGCTTCCTCAGCTCATAACTAATTAGATTTATTACTTAACTCAAAGTTCAATGTCAATGACAATCAAGCAAGTAATTAGCCATGAACGTGTAATCAATCGAACTATCGCTGCGTCTATCTAATATTGTCTAAACTGCATCTAAAGACGATATTTAGTTTCTCAATG
Organism: Drosophila pegasa; assembly: GCA_035046225.1. NCBI lineage: Eukaryota > Metazoa > Arthropoda > Insecta > Diptera > Drosophilidae > Drosophila > Drosophila pegasa. The sequence goes on from JAWNOD010000076.1 coordinate 2,787,749, forward strand.
AGGGAAGTGAGCTGAGCGCAAATTGATATTTCATTGAATTTTTTTTTTTTTATAATTAAAAACATGTTAATTTTGAAATGATCAGTTGGTCAGTCGATCAATGCTATTTAATTGTTTACATTTTCAACAAGTTCTCGAACGAGACTCGCTACGTAATAGAGAAGCACGAGCTAGATACAGATACATGCAGCCGCTATATATTGCTAATACTAAATAGTTAAGCGCTAATTGGCGAACAACGAACAGATGGACAAATGGAGAACAGCTTGTGGTTAGATGATCGCACACATTGTGCTTCCAGAGATAACCACGTTTTCGGGCTTTTCGGTTTTGGGTGACATTTATTACGAAATCAACAAGTTTAATTGACAAACGAAGAAGAACATTCCAAACGGGTGGTAGCAACTGAATGATGCTCTTTTGTGGTCAGGAAAATTCCATATAAATTGTGAGTTCTCTTTTTTGATGTGGGCGGCGCACAATCATCGTTGATTTATGATTTCCTTTGATTCCAATGAGAATTTCTATCTTTGTCTATCTTCAGATAAGCCTCTTAGTTACTTTATACCACTATCAAAGCTACAGTTTTTGTACTTTTTACGAATATACATATCAAATATCACATCTTATGGCTTAAAGGTGTATCTCTATCTCGATTTGCCATATGCCCATTGAGCGTATCTCAACTCTTATCGACACATAATTATATACACTACTATTGTTTACTTCCTCAAAGCTAATATACTCACTTTCACTTCATAACACTCGCATAACACCCAAAAAAAAAAAGCAAAAACCTTGCGTGGGTTTTATTATTATTATTAGCTCTTTCTTTTGGAGGGAAGTTCGCTTGAACTATTACGTGGCAACTATTTATAGCAGTTACCTAGCTGGAAGACCTTGTCACATATCACGAGATAAACACTTCAAACTGTTTCCGAACGAAACGAAACGAATCGAATTTGAACCAGGTCACATCAGCTAGTTAATTATCGAGGTTAATGCGGATTGGCAAATAATTTGCGTACTCATTGAGGAGGCAAAACAATTCTAGAATTTGACATTGATTAATTGCATTTTGTCGCAGCAGGCGAATCAACTAAATTCGATTTCGATATCAATATTCAATCAACAGCCAACGACAACAGTTGGTGTATGGCAATAAAGTTTTTCTCAACATGCCATAAATATTTCAACTGCAGCGTGAAATTATTCGCCAATTGCACCTGCCAATGCGTTCCGCCGGATTCGTGTCTGTTGTATTAGCTGCCTAGATATATGTCGATACTTGCATGTGGGCAAACTATGCTGTGAGTGAGTATGTGTTAACCACTGTGCAACATTGTGTAACACTAAGCTGCATACGAAATGGAGATGGTAGAGCAAGTGGGCTGTATAGACTTGAGAGTTGCATTCGATTAAAGAAGTGAATGAATGAATGACTTCGATGAAATTGTATTAATTAAATAAAGTAGTTGGATAAATTAACTCCAGTATGATATATTTTGAAGAATATACATTTTGCCTTACACATTTTTAATAGTATTCTTAGCTTTACTTAATCTAAGGAAACTCATGAATCATAAATCATGATCATTATCCTTTAAAGATCATCTCAACTCACTTACAACCAGTACAGCCCATATTCAATGGGTATAGGCATTGATTAAGATGATGCAGATGCTTTCTTCGCCTTTCGTTTCTTTTGCTGATAATCAGTTGTTTCTGCCTCATTGACCTAAGTCTCCATCTTCTTTATTAACTTTAATAAGGCTCATCCTTCATCACGTATTATGAAAGAAAATGAAGGCTACGTTCTAGGACATAGATGAATCCATAAATAAGCTTAATAACAACAACTCTAACCTCTGTTTAAGTACTTTGATTGAGTTAAATAAAGTTTGGTATATTTTTAAAGCAAGTTACGCTATTTTATATAAATTACAAAATTATTAAAAATGATTCCCCACAACTAAAAACTTCAGTTAAATTGATTATAAAAGAAAACTGCATTTAAACATAAAACATTATGATATTATGTAGCACAGTGTAGCTGCAAAACACGTGCAGACAATGCCGCACGACTGACCATTCGCTGTGGCAAACAGAAGTAGAAGGCCAGCCAGACAAACAGCCACATCAACTGCCAGGCAACACAAACACACACAGACAGAGTGAAAGAGCGAAAGAGAGAGAGAGAGAGAGAGGGAGAGAGGGGCAGACCAAGAGGGAGACTGCAGCTGAGTTAAGTGTGGAGCCTTGGACAAATTAGCCTGCGGTTAGGTTTTAGTAGCATTTTAATAAACTATGCATAAATATATATGTATACACATATTGTATCTGTATCTGCATCTGTCGAATGCAGTTGATGATGCCAAAGAGCCGATCGAGGTGGCTGCTGCGGCTGTTGCGGCTGCTGTGTGGTTGCCTCCTCCGGCTGCTGCTTGACTTGCCACTTGGCAGTTGACACGTTAAGAGCACGCACGACTTGGCTTGGCCATTAAGGTGGCTAGGAAGTGGAAAGCAGGGGCAACAGCGCAGCGAAGCACGAGGACGCCAATTGGCCGGGGCCAGCATCATTTGACAGTTATGACCACTTGTTGGCCAACTTTTTTTCGCCGGCCGGCCGGCCGGCCCGTCGACTGACTGCCTCGATCGGGGGGCGGCATAACAAAAGCAATAGCAAAAACTTTTTGCTTAGCTGTCTGGTTTTTGTGGCCAACTGGTTTTTCGGCCCAACGATCATCAAGCAGTTGCTCATAATCGCGTTCATGTGTTGCAGTTGGCCAGACTAACGATGCGTTTGGAGTTGCTACCAAATTGGCAAGACGCGAGATTTTGTTGAGTTTTTGTTTTGCTTTGAAAATTTTGGCAAATGCCAATGCCAACAGCTCAATTTGGAGATGCGAGATGTACGTGTATGTTTATATATATATACATATGTCTAAGTGTATAAATAAGTGCATATACGTATGTGAAGTATGCTAATATGCTAGCTAGTTTACCTCTTATAAGACATAAATGGGATGCCATTCCCTAATTAGGCAAATGTAGCGAAAATAAACAAGTAAAAGTGCTCGCCTCGGGAATATTCGACTAAGAAATACTTATACGGAACTCAGGCGAAACAAGAAATGGGAAGGTTTCTTTAACCCAATCAAGTCTTCAACAACTTTATGAATTTCGATCACACCTCTTGCTGCCTATCAAACAATATACCCTTGTTGCCCATTTGCAGTGCGGCGTACGATATAAACATGTAAATTCCGTATGCACACAAATCGAAAGTGCAAGCACATAGGCCATCGGGTATATGTAGTCTATATATAGCCGCAGACAGTTGTTTTGCATTTTGCATTTCGCAAATGACTTGCACAATGTGATTTGATTTTCTTATATATTTATATCAACTGTTATTATTTTTTGTGTTTTGCTCTGTTGCCTGACTTTGATTTTAATTGTGTATAATTAGCGCTTTAATTGCAAGCGTCTAAATTCATTTTTAACGAACTTTGTCGTTGCTGTCGACTGCTGCGACTGCTTCGAGTGCTTCGACTGCTGACTACGACTACTTTGCAGCTATGGCGCTGCCTTCCATTATTAATTTAAGCCATTTGCAAATCACAATTGCTTGCAATCACTTTTGGCAATGAAGTGTGAAAGTTTTTTTTTTTCGTGCACCAAAGCAAATATCATTACAAATGGGAGAAAATTTACTTAGAAAGAGAGAAAAGAAGAAAAAATTAAACCTTGCGCTACACGAGCTCTATGAGCAGGCGAGGAGAGCGTAGATGTGCTCAAGGAAATGTTTTCCAGAATTAATTTTATTTATTAATTTTTATAAATTAACTTTAAGCCTTTTTTTATGCTTATGAGTCGACGGTTAGTTAAGCTTGTTTATATATAAAATAACTATATATTGTTAAGCTCAAAATTCTAACAAGCAATTTTAATAGCACTGCACTTCCAACTACACAACTCTTTCTCTACTTTATTGATGCCGCCAAATGATGAATGTGAAATGATAAGTGCTTAAGCAGCCCATTTGCTGTGCGTGGACACAAACAATAAAAGAAGCGAATGCATTTTCCATACAAAGCAACGCGCTTAATGAGCTGGGTGAGTGTGTCTTGGGCTTGATGCCTGAATATTGATTAATATGCGTTGAGTGTGCCGAACACATATTGTCACGTAACATAAGCGACAAACAGCAGCAGCAACAACAATCGACACACAGCCCACCCTAGTGCTGATTAATCATACGCCGCGTGCAACACCGCAGACCCAAATGCAATCGATCCGCATTATTATCAGCGAGCGGTGCAGCCAACGCAATCGTAATACCAGACGAGGTCGTACATACGCTAAATATTAAAAAAAAATACACTATATATACATATATACATGTGTGTGTGTATGGATGTAGAAAAAAATTAAAAGCATATTTAAAAAAATAAAAAATAAATAAACGAAAAACGCGCCTCATTCATGTTTGCCTTTGATTTGCCTTTGCCAATTGACCAAATTGTTTGGCGTGGGCTATAAATAGCCGGATGCAAATTTATTTCACATTGATGAACTAATCAAACGGCAACAGCCCAACACATCTCTCCAAGAGCCACCTGTTTTCCAGATGTAAACTAAGCCGACTGCTTAGCGTTTTCAAATAACAATCATAAAAATAGTTTCAACAATTATTTTTTCGCATTTGTTTACATAGAGCGGAAGAGGAAAAGAGAGAGAGGTGGAGAGAGAGAGATATAGAGGTAAGGGCAGAAGGTAGAGCGACGCCACGTGTTTTGCTCAAGTATTTGCCAATGGGTAAACAAATATTTCAGAAATGAAAGTATATTTCTGTGCTAAGGTGCTATCGCAGGGTATTTCAATAGCATGACAAAAGCTGACAGCTTTGAACATAAAACTTATATTTAGAATTGATCGGTAATAGCTTTGTTCATGGAACTCGAAGACTATGAGAGCTGGAGACCTGATATTTGATATGTATCTTCTTGGAAAAGAAATAGTTTATAAAATTATTACTTTGTATAAATATAATCAAGGGACTCAGATATTGTAGAAGATGATATTCTGAACAGTGACATTTGGTGTCTTTGAAATGAAATTAAAATATATTTTTGAATAAATTTTATTTTCTTTCTTTAATAGAGCATCTAGCAGTCGAACAGTGCCCTTTCTGCTTGTTTTCCACTATCAGCGCACGACTCTGCTTATCTTATCGTATTTGGGGGGAAACGCTAGACAATTGCTAATTATAGACATGCCTGGCAACTCTAGCCAAGTCATGTGCACTTGGCGCTAAGCCCCTAGGAATATTTGTTGCCACCAAATTAAAACTCGAATGACAAAATGCACCAAGTAGACCCATAAACACATATTCAAATGAAAGCCACTCGAGCTGAAGCATTATTTTTATGGGATTTATCCGAGTTCTAATTATTGTTGTTTCTATTTTGTATTGTGAAAGCGCGCTTTGCTTTGATTGTGCGCTGATAAGTGCGTGTTGTGGCTCTTTATCGATAAAGACATATGTAAGAACCCCAATCTCTGGAGTCTTTTTGTGGGTGGTTGCTCATCCCAGCTACGAACTGTATCTAATGGGGACAAGGTTGACATATCGACCGAAATACACAAAAAAAAATACTTGTGTTTACACAATATTTTATTGCAGTTCCATTATTTTTGTTGTATTCTCTTTATGTTTTTGCTGGCGACTGCATAGAGTTTCGTTTGGCTTGCGGCGCTCCGATTGCAAAGACGCAATGGAACTTTGTGGAAATTCGATGCTTCCAGACTCTGGTAGGCGCTGCGAACGGCATGTGCGATAATCGATGGCGCCTTCAATTATATATTGGATATACTGTATATATATTCACATACTATAACATAATGTACTACTATATATATATAATATACTATATGGCATAAATGTTGTATATATATATACATATCGTGTAGCAGTCTATCAGAGACTTTTATTTAGATTAACTCCAATCATCAAATTTACCAAAAAATGTGTATAAATATTTTCTTTAATTTCAATTACTTTCCTGCTTCGACCTTTGCTCCCAAACCTTGCTAACATTTAACTTGTTCTTTTTTTTTTAATTTCCCCTTCAAACAGACTTCCGAAACTACTTCATCAAAATGTTTATGGCATTCGTCATAACTGATCGATCCAATAGAAAATATTCGGTATACAAAGATAACAGAAAACAAGCAATGACAAAAAAGAGCAACTTCTTGAAAATAGTATCAAGTATTTGTTCATATTTACTTCGAATTGTAGACACGAAAAGAAGAGGAAGCACAAAGTAAACACGAAAAGCTTTTGCGATATTTAATACCTGCGCATGTTATATAAGCTCTTTAAATGTTCGAAAATTGAAGTAGATCCCCTCCAGGAGAACCACAAATTCGTCAATTAGCAACTCTCTTCTAGATCTTAAAGTCAAAGAGTGTGCTGAAATTTGCACTGCCAAAAGCAGGCAACAATTCAGCGGATGTAAACGCATACTTTGCTTTGCGGCTCATTTTCTTTTACCCATTTTTAGCAAATATTACAAATGGCAAAGATAAGAGATAAGTTAAAGCGTCGGCGTCATCGATAACATTTTCTTCTTCAGCTTTTGCTGCTACTTATATAGACGAATATGTTATATATATATATATGTTTGTATATATATTTTTTTTGCAGCTCTGAGTTATTGGCCATAAAAAGTTTTCGTTGAAATTTGAACGCGTACTCGCACATTTCTGTGAATTATGCGCCACACAAATTAGCACCTGCCTTAGACTCAGCCTGTATTTCACATATGTATGTGTACTTTATATATATATATGTTTGTATATGTATATGTATATATGTATAAATTACTCGCATGTTCCAGTCAACGACAACTGTTGCGTAATTTCCGCCCAACGCCCACGTCACATGTAAAATTTACAGTGTCTTGCATCGAATTCTCAAACGGTTTTCACTGAAAGTGTTACCAGATTTTATTATCTGCACAAAATGGTTTAGCGGGGTATATTGGTTTTTATGAATAGGTATGAAATAGTCAAAATAAGATATGGTTAACTTTATAAGGTCATATATCATTGATCTGAAGTAACAGCTGAGTTGATCTAATCTCAGATCTCGAGCTGATTCATCTGAACTAAATTCATCTGATCTCTAATCTCTGATCTCTGGCTTGTCTATTCATCGTTCGTCCGACTATCTATCTATACAAATGAAATACTTCGATCTCTGTTAACTCATCTCTTGAAATCTTAAGTATACACAGATACAAAAATATTCCACATAATAGTATATTCTCTGTTTCCCACAAAGCTCAGGGTATTCCCCAGTCAGGCATGCCATATACAAAGATAAACAATATTTAAATCCTTCACTTCCCACAGACTTCAGGGTATTCCCAAGTCATGCGCATACTTAGTTATTTATATTTTGTTTAAGTGCTTAAAAAATGGCATAAACTGAACTTTTATTTATAGGCCGCCAATAAGTGTAAACAAACAATTAACAAAGTATTCTTAAGAGTGTTTTGACTGCAAGAATGCAAGAATTGTTTGCGTCTTGGGAAATAGAGCCAAAGATACAACTGGATAAATTGCTGTAGCGCCTACACAATCTAAAGCTTTTCTCTATCTATATCTCTTTAGCTATTTATGAATGAGTTTTAGCTTGAGTGCATTCAAAGGGTACTCATCATAAACGCGCGAATAGCTGTGCAAGATTTCACAACGAATCTTTTATTCCCACTTTTTTTTTTGTAATTGCGAGAGGAATTTTTTTTTATTGTTGCTGCGGCGCTTAAGTAATTTTAAGTGGCCAAGTGGCTCGGTAGGGTTAAAGCGGGTCGCTTTTTTATTGAGCGTCGTCGTTCGTGTGGTCTGCTTTCGTGGCTTTTTGGCAATTATATAACTATAACTGTTGCTGACGGCTTGAGAAACAGGGTCAAGTTTGGCCGTAGATCTCAGCGCCAAAACCGCAAAAACCAAAAAACAGAGCTCAAATGAAAATTATAGGTAATAAAAGGTACAACTGCAACGGCAAATTGCATAAAGCACAGATTTCGAATTACAACTTGGGCACATATAACTCATATGTGTATATATATATATACATATATTAAAAGTCTCACAAAGCACTCAATTTATATGCCTTATCACGCTTTGACCGAAAGGCTGCTGATCCATTAGCAGGCAGACCTTGATCTTAGATAAGACAAATGTTTTCAATTTTCAATGCTTCGCTTCTGTTTGCGCTTTTTTCTTTTACTCACACAAAAGTTTCATAAAATTTTGATTTCGATTTGAATTTTGATTTGATTTTGCACACTTTTTGTTTTCTATATATGCTTAAGATACATTTGTATCTGAGCAGCGCACAAATACGCGCACACACAACTGTACATATATAAATATATATAGCAAATATATATAGGTATATATCTTTTATATTGCACCGGCACAATTTCAATGATCTTTTATTTCTTTGTCTTATTATTCACAGAAAGTCCTTCAGCCGCGTTGTTCAACTCTTGAAGATCTTTCGTGCTGGCTGCCTGCGCAACGACTGTCTCGACTATCAAATCTTTTTTTCGTTTTTCGGGCCGCAAAAAAAGAATTTCGAAAACGAGTCTGAAGAAGCAACAACAATAGCAGCGACAGCAGCCGAGAAATGTCAACGAAAACTGAACGAAAAGCGAAAGAACAAATAAACTAACTGCAGGCACATAAATTGGCTCTAAGTGTGCATAGGTGTGTATATGTGTGTGTAAGTGTATGTGTATGGGTGTATATATATGTCTTGTCTTTGATTTTGATTTATAAATTATAAGTACACCTTTATTAAACTTTAACTTTATATATATATATTTTTTTTTGGGTATTTGCATTTTAATTACCTAACACAGAGCGAAGTCGGCTGTGAGGATCAACACTTGGGGTGGACGGGACGGCGGCGTTCAGTGGGCGGGCGTCGCGTGATTTTAACGATCAGCGGCCAACAAACAACGACACAACAATAATCAAATCTATATAGTCCGATTCTATGCAGTGCTTTTGTTGACTGTCGCAGCTGCGTAACGCGGCGAAACTAACTGGCCGTAGCAGGCTGGGCTGGCTAGCTGGCTGGCTGGGCTGTCTGGCTGGAACAGACACACACACACGCACACACACGCGCACGACCGTTCGATGGGAAAGCTTAACGCCGAATAAACGCAACGCACAAAGCGAGCCACTGAGCAAAGCGAAACTGAAACTTCACCACCGGTACGCACACATATAAATACAGTTTTTTTTTGCGGCGAGCGCATTGCACGTTCGCCGGCTGAGCGAGAGAGAGAGCGAGGTAGAGAGCGCGAGCAGCTGGAGCTGGAGTGAGCTTCGATGAGCGCGAATATCTGCTCTGCTGCTGCCGTTGATCTTGCTGAGCGAAAAAGTTGTGCCGTCGTTTACCGGTGCGCTCTTTGCCGCAATGGAAACACGTGGAAGGCAAATACACACACACACACACACACACACACTTACACACTGTAAATTATGAAATTTCAATAGTTACTCATGAGCAACAGTAGAGTTGATTTATGAATTTGCCAAAAAGCGAGTCATAAGGCGTGTTCCGAAAAAGTCAAAAGCTTCTGCACTCTTATCAACAAAGAGCGGAAGAGACAGATAGTGAGAGAGACAGAGAGAGAGAGAGAGTGGGAGAACGCGTGGCTGTTGAGCTTTTTGGCAATGTCTGTTATCAATTCGTTGCTCTGTTCAGCTCGTACCTTATATAAATACGTGTGTAGTTGGGCATATCAACACACCTTTATCATATCTTATCACTGTCATATCTTGCACTGATAACACACACGCATACGCCAAATATTTCAGTTGCATTTTTTGGTGCTACAAAGAGTTTTCTGTTGGGTTCGCGTGCTTAACCGTTATGTCTGGCTAATTATGCGAAATGATTCGCTTTGAAGTACACAAACAATGGATCGCAGCTCTTTTTTGTGCGTTTTATTAGGTTTCTGGGTCAAAGTTTAGGGTTTATTGTGGTTAAGCATATTGTTCATAGGAACTTTCCCATACATAGCAAGGGCCGAAGTCACATTAATTTTTCTACCTTTTTTCGGGCGTATGCAATGTGAGTTTACTTGAGTGGCAAAACTTGTGTTAATATCAATGTTAAATATTTGATTTTGAATTTATCTTATCGCCATATCTTACAAGCACACACACACACGCTCGATGATATCACCCACAAGTCGCAACCATACCTCTTTTTTGAATGCTTCTCTCGGATTCTTTTGGTCTGACTGCTAATTAAATAGATTTTAATTTATTTAAATTTCAATATTCGCATCATTTTCTTTCGGGGCTTTGGGGCTTCGAGCTTATCTCATCCACAAAAAATTCTCATCGTCTTTTTATTTTAATCATGCTCATGAAGTGAGAAAGCAGAAGGCACTGCGTTTATTTGCCTTTAACCTTGCATGATTAGAATTAAACGCCACACAGTCAACGAAAATAAGATGTAGACATAGCTAGCTAAGGGTGTGAGCGACTATTAGATACCCTGTAATGTTTACAAACCAATTAAATTCACATTGCAATTAGGAAATGACCTTAAATTTAGAAATCTGAAATATTTGTATGTTTTTTATAATTAAGAACTTTCAGACTATTTGATATCCTGTAAAACATTAAAAATGTTGTAATATACAGAAAATCAACCCAAATAGATGTATATTATTCAAAATATATATTATCAAATAATATTTAGTATTAAGATACCCTGTAAAAATATAATATATTCAAATATACAAGCATTCTCATAAATTGAATTCATATTTAAAACACCCGAAACTCTTTTCTCACATAAAACTGTCCTTACTACACTGCAAACCAATCTACCCCACATTGATTAGCATATTCGTTAGCATTTCGCATAAACGTTTTAAATTTATATATGTATTTTTATCCATGGGCTTCTGTTTATCTTATTGTTGATATTTGCGAAAAGGCACAGAAAGCTAAAGACGCCTCACCTGCCCAGATCGTTCGGATAGCTATTTTTCGGGTATACGTCAATTGTATCGGAAGTGTCCAACAAAAACAGGTCTGATAAAAGCAAAGAAGCAAAAACAAAAATAACAAAACTGAATGAAATTCAGTTGAGAAAATCCAAATTCAAATCAGAAATATTTTAATTGCAAATGACTCTAGCCTTGAACAAAACGTGACGTCAGAGCCGTGAACTGATCACAGCAAAAGTATCTAAACTAGCAATATATATATAAACAGATATCCATATGGGTATATCTATATATGGGCGTTGTCGTCATAAAATATGATGATGTATACGAGCAGCTATAAAGCTGAACAAATTTTTTTGAAAGGTGAGCTAAGTGAGCTATAAAGAAGACTAAGACGGGTTCAACACGCGAATGAAGAAGCAGATGAGGAGTAGGTATACGTAGGAGAGATTAAGATGTGAATATATGAATATGTATTAATAAGCATATTCATGTATATGCAGCAAGTACGAACTATTGTATATGCAGTATAGCAGCTGCAAAACAGTAGCTGGAAAACAAATACGAGTGTTCTAGTTGAGATGTGCTCGACTAGAGTATACCCTGAACGAGGCGTGGAATTTGTAATGCAATCATTCTACAATCAAAATATCCGAGAAAAGAATGCATCTGTGTATTTCCTTACAGAAATCTATACAGTTAACTGAAATCTCTAGCTTTTATGGCACTCCAATTACCCATTCAGCGCATTATTATATTCCATTCCAGCAATTCCAAGCTAAAACTTAAAACTTTAACTTTCTTTTTACAATTTTCCATAATCTTCACTAGTTTCTCGAGAGATTCAGCTAAAAACAAATGCCTGATTAAAAGTTTTTCTTCAAATTCTGTTGCCCTGCGTTAACAGCAAATGTAGTATTAGCCAATATCTGCGAACCTTTAGTGTGAAGTACACTAGTATTTCTAGTTGTTTATTGTATTATATGATTGTTTGTCTCCAGATCGATGTGCTTTGTCGCAGCCTATTGTAGAGCGATATCAGGCCACGATACTTGCGTAACAGTCAGTGGCAAAAATATTGTTTGTACTGAGTCAACAAATACGTAGAGCTCTAGATATATATAACTAAGAAACGGGATACAATTAATAAACACAAACAGAAACTGAGGAAAAGTAAATTATTTCATCTCTTTGCTATTCACAACTAATTAAGTAAATAATGCATTATTTTAACGTATCGAATTGACTGGGCGAAAGAGAGAACATTTAACGATAAGATATAGTTCCATTCTTAAATAATATAGTTTATCAAGGTCGGCAAAGTTCTTTACTTTGATTTGATTTCATTTGATTTGATTATTTTGCTGCCGCTCAGCTGATTTGGTAATATTCCTCGATTAGATAGTCATGATATTTATTAATGCCATTAGCTTAAGTTAACGCACAAATAAATTTTGCCCACACTCCAAAACTTTTTCTTTCAATTATCGGGTAATCGTATATATTTATATAAACAAACTTATACAGAATATTGTGTTATGCAATCTGCACAGATCATTGTTATGCTCGTGCACGAAGTGACAAGAGTATATTAGCTTTGAGCAATAGTCGTCTTACGGTCCGTCTGTCTCTCTTCCCATTTGTTCTTGAACGTAAAGTATTTTGTTGCTATTGAATCGAGAGACCTGAAATTTGGAACATATAATCCTTGATTAATTTATATCCTATAAAATATTAGGCCTTTCCCGATATCTTTATTAGAATCGAGAAATTCTACATAATGAATGACTTCAAGTAGTAAGAGACTTGAAATTTGGAATGCCAACATAATCCTAGACCTAAGAGTTTACTTAAAAAGATGCAGAGTTAAACTGTATCCTCTACAGTCTTAAGATCTTTAAACCTCAAACTGCCAAAATTTCACAGTTTGTTTACTGACTTATTAGCCTAAACAGACTTTCCAGATCAAATTAATTCTTCAATTTGTTTATTTGTTTTCCAGGCCTAATTACGAATGGCGCTTAGCCTTTTCCTGGTTTCTAATTTCAAAAAGGCCAGCAACAGCTTTCAGCTGCACCATATATAAATTTTCCAGGTTTCTTTGTGATCTCATATGCTAGCTAAATTAAACATAAACTCTAGTTTTCTATAAGTGTTTACAGTAACAAACGCGTGTTTGCGCAGATTAGCAACAGCTTTTCTTTAATGTACTCTCTGCAATAATATCTGATATGTGCAGGGTAATCAAAGTCTGGCATACCCGCTGCTTGCACAACATATATCTAATCACATGACTAAAATTCGTCTGGAGCTTGCATTCATTATTATTTTTTCGCTTTTGCTATTTTATTTGACACTTTGCTGACAAAGCGATTAAATTTAATTTCCATCAATGTTGATATAATTTATATTGATATAAATTATATTGATATAACTTCAGATATGATAACGAGCAACTAACAAAGACTTTCGTTGCATTGGTTAATAATCAAGAAAATATGTATGATAAAAATTTGGAAATTGTTAAAAGAAACAGTGAGATCTTAAAAGAGGAAAAAGAGAATAGGAGAATATAAAGAATCAGGGAATGAAAGAGTTCACAAAAATATTTAAAAAGAAAGTATATAAGAAGAGGTATATGCAATAGAGAAAAAAGAGAAAAATACTCCCTCAGAGAACAAAAACAGTTATCATTACTTCAATAAAAATATCCATATTATCGTCATGCCTCAAGAGGCAGATCGTATGACATTGGAGAAGATCCAGAGTAATCCAGCTGCAAAATCTAATGATTCCAAATCGTAAACTGTAGACAATATAGCTAAAACTCGCAGAACTAGCGTTACAATTTCAGAAGATATAGGTTTCTTTACTGATCTGCCACGCTCATATTAGTCATATACAAGAAATGTTTAAGCTTTATCAAATGAGGTTTCACAAGTTGATATATAATATATTTCGAAATTCCACTTTCTAGCAAGATAACAAGGCAAATATTGCACACAACATATATGCTCTATCACACTTAACGAACGACATATAAAGTGACATATAAAGTATATTATATATAATTTAAAGTATAGTATTAATTTTAATTTTATTTTTATCCACTCCATGAACGAGTAAAGTATATATATATACGCTTCATTTAATTTCATTTATTATAAATTTTTATTTTAATTTTAGCCACTTTAAGCTGAGATCTCAATTAGTTCAGCGCTTTCTAATTAGAACTCATTAAGACCTTCCCATATTTAGCTCAAGTTAAATTTTCTGTATTATATTTTTCTAGCTTGCATTTTTTCTATTTCATTTCTCCGGTTCTAAAATTTTTTTGCGCTTTTGATTTCCGCATGAGGCAGTTAACCTACTTAATGGAAATACCAAAGTTTTTCATTGACTCGCCCGGTTTTCATTTTCATCTGCATTTCATTGACTCACTGACTGACTGCCTGCCTGACTGCCTGACTGATTGAGTGAGTTACATTGAAGTAGCTGCAGTTAGGCAAATGAGTTGCAGTGAACCGGAAATTTACAATTAACCAACGCAGGCCCGCCCCCTCGTTTCATAAGCCCAGCCCCGAATCGAAAACATTTTTGGTTAGCGCCAAATCGGAGACAAAGTCGACGTGCGACATGCAACGTTCCACCTGACTGAAGACTGGACAGAGCTGCAAGACTTCGCCTCTGGCTTCTTCAAGCATCAAGCATATAAACAAAATTTAATGTAATTGTTTCTACGTGTTGTTCTATAAAAGCTTGTTCATATCTCTCTGTCTCTCTCGCTGCAGTGGTCAGGCTATGGAATTATGATCTACCCAGGTACGTGATATCCATTTAGGGCCTTAAGGGCTTGGTAACCGCTTTTGGGGCGCTTACAGTTACGCCGACGCTGTCTGACGGTTCGTCTTACCAAAATGTCATGTGGATAGCTTGTAATTTAGTAAGTAAAACAGATAACGGTAGTTTCACTTTTTTGACTTTTTGGTGTGCCCAATTCCTGGAATGGATCGGGTTCGCCCAAACAAATTTTATCTATGCCTCGTATTTATGTGAAATATAAGCGTGCCTGATGAGCCAGAACTTTGCAATTTGATTCATTCAATTATCTTAGAGCCTACTTTAAACAATTAAGAGTGATCCAGTTGGGAGTGACCGACTAGAAGATACCCTGAAGCGTGGGCAGGAGCTTGTATGCCAAGCAATCTATGGGTTTTGACTTAAATTCAGGGTATAATAAGTAGGTGTAATGACTTTGCTTATAATTTGATCTAAAAATATATTAATAGTAGAAAGAAATACAGATATACTTATTAATTAATTTAAAGCTAAGATCTTAAAATCTTATATGCAAAATTTCACTTATCTTGGGTCCAAGTTCCCAAGACTTAACAAGATAAGAGCAATGCTCTTTCTTTGGGTGAATCTTATCACCTCATCGCCAGTTTCTCCATCTTCCAGCTGGCAAATTAATCAAATCCTTCAACAGATCTAACAAATATATTCAAGTAATCAGCAATTTGATTTATATCTATGGTTGGATGCTTAGCAAAGAGCTGTCTTCGTCGCCGTCGTCGTTGAATGTAAATGTGATTTGCAGGTGGTCGCTAATCAAGGGGCTTTGAGCGAAGCATCGTTAGCCAAACGTAGGTAAAGCGCTGCACATGCTAACCGGGCCAAGAGTAAATAGACGCAGTCAAGTTGCAAGAGCCAGCAGACAGCGGCCAAGAGGCAAGTTCTAAAGGCAATCAGCGAGGAGCGTCCACTGTGTGGCATTGCCTCACCTGGCCGGTTTGTCTACTAGGCAGCGCGTAATGAACCTGCCTTTACAGTTAGTCAACGCTGACGTTTAGCTAGGTCAAGGTCAGACAGTTTATTTAGCCAGATGATCGAGTGCTGCATCTCGCTTTCCTTCAGGTGTGTCTACGAGGGCACTGCCCAGGTGTTTTATGCGAAGACAAAAACAGTAAGCGAAACAACAACAATCCAACTACCGCATACTCTCGCCGTAGTATAAGAAATTGAATTCGCCGCAAGTCATATGCACGCAAGCAAAACCAATTAACCGGCTTTGCTTTATTACCGCTCTTATTCGTATTGCTTATATTTCCAGCAATCGGCAGTGATCCATAATACGCTCTTCGTAGTATAAGAAGGCGAATTCGCCGTGACAGTCACGCATTATTGTTAATGCTTTACTTGTCACAGCAATAAGTTTGCCAACTTCGCCATTCTCTCTTTTTGCGAATTCGCCGTGACATAATCTTTCATTCTCATTCCATATTTCAATTTACTGTTATTCGTTTATTACTTCTCTCTTTTTGGCAGCTCTAAATATGTATGTATTTTCTCACTTACCTGCTTTGATCAGCTCATTCGCAAGCGGCGCTTGGACGCATGTGTGTGTGTGTATTTGACTGTACAATACATACATATGTGAATGCACAAGCACACATATGTACATACATGTTCATCCCACAAGTGCAAGCAAATTACACACATACTTATAAATTGCGTCGCCTTTTGCACACTCACATGTTACAACTCTTTTTCTCACAGCATTTCAATTATTTTGCACTTATCATTTAACACTTTTTAACATAATTTCACTGAAAAAAATAAAACAAAAAAAAACACAAATTGGCAACATTGAACAGATATGCATGTATGTATGTATGTGTGTATGTATGTATTTATGTATGTATGTATGTACCTAGAAACTTCTTTCTTGAAAGGAATTTTGAAGATTGCTTATTTATTTACGTACATACGCACATATATATTTACATACATACATAACCCTTTTATTTACACATTTCAACTATAATACATTCATCCCCACTTTAAATTTCACATTCTTAAACACTTTTATTAACAATTTCATCATTTTCACAACTTAACAACTTTTCCTACCGCGCACTTTGCTAAAGATGAACTGCCAAAAATAATCGAAATCACTAAAGATGAGCATGTAACTTAATATATGCAAATTGCATCTCCTACGCGTCTGTCAGAAATTAAATATCGATAATTATGCAACTAGTCACATACGATGTACAACTCATCGAACATACTCTCTTCTCTCAAATTTATGAGCAGAGTATAAAAACAGTAATAACAACAACCACAACAACCACAACAACAACAAGCATACAAAGGTGCCATTGCTGCTGCATTTGGCGCTGGCATTCGGCAAGCCGCGTTCCTTTTTGCTTTGATATTATTCAAGCAAAACAGACGTCAACATGAAGCTGATATTTTTCACAAGAAATTATCGATGCGCAGGCGAATAAGGCGAAAACAGGCGCAGGCTCAGTCGACGTCACCGTCAATTGTTGTTGTTGCTGTTGTTGCTGCCGCGAGTGACGTTTGCGTGACAGCGACGACGGCGGCAGCGGCGGCAACATCTGGACAATTGCATTGACTTTGACCAGTTGCCAATTTTGGCAAGCAGACTTTCATTTTATTGTTGTTTTTTTTAAATCTTTTTTTTTTTTGTGCAGATTGTTCGTAACAAAGGGTATCCTCTATAGCGCTCTCGCTCTCTCACACAACCTGCTGCGCTGCGCTGCTCTGCTCACTCCTGCATCGAGCATGTTAGCCAATTAATAACGGAAAAAATTAAATATGGACTAAAAATGCCAGCAATTAATAACCTAAATGAACACATGACATGAACACATAATTGTTCACTTGGGAATATAATGCTAATTGGCTTTATATTTTATAAGCTTAATAAAGTTGTCTTGTTATTAAAAATAAAAGCCTTAAAGTAGGCCATAAATAATTTTATTTATTTTCAAAATTTCAAATCATATGTGTAATATGGCATGCCGATAGTCAACTACTGCATTGCTGCTCAAATTTGCGCTTATCGATATATCGTCAATACTTGTGTGGCGGCATGCGATATTTGCTTATAGCACTAATACAACAGTGTTTCGATGCGAAATTTAAAAATAAAAACTCAAGCAACAATATTTCGTTTTTATTTTTAAGTGTATAAGTCACAACATCAATGCTTAACCTGCCTTTGCTAGCACACACGCACACCTATCGATGTATCGATAGCTAAATTGTACTACACTAGAGGCCGGCGATAACCGCCTGGTGCAATCGCGTGAGTTTCGTAAATTTGTTATAAAATTTCAACAATTGTCATGGATCTGAAGCTCAATGATGGCAGCCCGCCGCAACAGCCAGCGCAGCCCAATCAGCACCCACTGGTGAGCCGCCCCCACGCAATTCAACTAACCTTCCTAACTGTCTCTGCTCCAGGCGGACTATCACTTCAGCCAGGAGGAGCTGAAGGCGTTACGTGAATGCAACCAGGAATCGTTTGTGCAGCGCTCGCTGCCCTTCGGCACGGGGCTGGGGCTGCTGGCCTACTTTGGCGTCAAAAATGGCTACATCCAGGGCAACGGGAAGTATGGCGCCGTGCCCAAGGTGGTGCTGGGCGTCATCCTTGGCTATTTCGTGGGCAAGTTCAGCTATCAGCAGAAGTGCGCCGAGAAGATTATGCGTTTGCCCAACTCGCGTCTGGGCGAGCTGTTGCGACAGCGGCGACAGGGCGGCGGCGTCATCAGCTCCATCACGCCCGACGAGAATCTGGGGCGGGCCTTCACCCTGGCGCCCTTCACGCCCAGCGCCGCGGACGTTTACACCGACGAGGGCTTCCAGCCATCGAGGAATACGGCTCTGAACTTGGACACGGACTCGAGACCCAATCTCTCTGGACTGGATGATATCTACAGGCCGACGCTGGACTGTGAGCACTGAGGGAGAGTTGTCCAAATTTCTAATTTAATCTGATATTTGATATTTTTTTAGCTGCCAACACCTTGGTCGACACGGAGCTGCCCCTGGAGCCCGCAAAGCCCGGCGAGAGCTATGAGGACTTGCGTCGCAAGAATCGCGAGGAATATACAAAGCATCAACAGAGCGCCTACTCGAGGCCCTACGAGGTGCCCACAGCGCCGCAGCAGCAGCAGCAGCTCCAGCAGCCGCCCCAACGACCTCTGGCCCAAGAGCCGATCTCTGGCAGAAAGAACAAATACGGCGATTCATGGACAGATTAGCGCCCGCAGAGCCAAGTCTCTCCCACACTTAATGCAATTGTTAATTTAAGCGCTGGCAATACAAAGGCTTGAAAATATGTTTGTTAATAATTCTATAAGCGAAAAGATTTGCAATTTGTCACTGTTCGTAATTGTATAAGAGAGCAAGTATAAGAGTGAGCGTATAAGCTAGCTGCAGCCCCACAGATCTGTCGGCATCTGCCTAAAAACTCTTCTCTAAATGCAATTGTTTATTTATTCAATATAAAGCGCATAAACAAATTTTTAAAAAAATAATATTTATATATATATTGAATTTGTTAATATTCGCGTGTGATGTTGCATCGTGTATTGTGGTTAAGAATCCTGCCTCGTCCTTTACAATTTGCCAACCTCGTGCAAGTAGGCGCCCAGCAGCTTGGTCTGCAATATATAAGATAGTTGTATAAGAGGGAGTATAAGAGTATTTCATCCAATACTAACGCCTTCTATGTAATTGTAGACGTCGATCTTCTCGTTCTGCGAGTGCGCCCCATCGTCGCAAGCGCCAACTGGCACCAGAATCACATTCTTGCCCGTGGCCTCCTGCAGCGTGAGGGTCACGGGTATGGAGCCGCCCTCGCGCGTCATATCGGGCTCCACGTTGAAGACATGCTTGATGGCACGCTTGGCGGCCTCGTAATGCGGATGATTGGGATCCTCGGTCCAGGGCTTGCCAGCGGAGAGCATGACAACCTAGCGGGGCGAGAGGGAATTGGGAAAGATGAAGATGTTGATTAAAGATGTTATCTTGGACTACTAATACTATACTAAATCCAATAGGAGTTGCATATAAGACGAGCTAAAGACATTCTTAGACAAAGTTTTTCCTTTTTCAAACAGTCTTAATTAGACTTCTAATACTCTATATAGCAACATAGCTAATCGGGTTTGCATATAATAACCTGATTTAAGTAAAGCTTCTAGAGAATGGTTATGACTTGGAAGATATTCGTTAGAAAAATTTTAACAGCTTTGAAAATATCTGAAATTAACTTATAATACTCTATATTATCTCATTCGATCGGACTTATGCATGCTATAGGAACGATTGGAACAAAAGCTTCTACCACCCATACATTTATATAGAAAGCTATTCTCTTGTTCTCATTATCGTAAGATAACTAAAACTGATCTTAACTTTATGCCTAATATAAAATATATACAGATTCGTTAGGATTCTTTACACATATCTATACATCTCATCTATACATCTATATCTATATCTATATCTATATCTATATCTATATCTATATCTATATCTATATCTATATCTATATCTATATCTATATCTATATCTATATCTATATCTATATCTATATCTATACATCTTCTACAACTATTCATCTTCAGCATCTATCTATACATCGTTTACTTATACATATACGTCTTCTAGATCTATACATCTTCCATATCCCCACATCATATATAGATCTATAAAACACATCAACTATGCTATATCATATCTCTCTCTATCTAATCATCTTATTTGCTATGCCCTCTGCCCTCTTCACCTTCATCTTGTTGGGCGATCCACGCTCCGCCCACTTGGCATTGACGTACTGCACTACGCACTGCTCAATGTGCTTGGGATCCTGGTCGGGCACCAGGCGAATGGAGAACTTGCCGATGACCTTCTTCGGTATGACGGTCTTGGCGCCCGGCTCGTAGAAGGCGCCCTCGATGCCGTGAATAGACAAGCTGGGATAACGCCATCTGGCCTGCAGCAGGCGCGTCTTATCTCCGTTGTGGGGCAGGTGTTCGACGCCAACGTCTTTCCTAGAAGGAGAGAGATTAAGTGATATATATACCCCGTGATTTACGATCTCAGATTAGATTAGCTGCACCAACTTGTATTCGTTGACCTCGAAGTCGATGTTCTTGTAGATCTCCTCCTCGTTGGGCAGCTTGGCGGCCACCTAGGGACAGATTGGAGCTAGATTAGAGACGGATGGGACGGAAGGCGCGGCCAAGCAACTCACATCACGATCCACGCCGGGTATCAGGATCTTCGTGTCCTTGTCCACCAGGGTGCTCAGCAGGTAGCACAGGTCGGGCATGGCCTCGTGCACCGTGCCGCCGAAGACGCCGCTGTGCAGATCCTTGGTGGCGCACTCCACCTCCACCTGGAAGTAGGCCAGGCCGCGCAGGCCGTAGGTCAGGCAGGGCCGCTTCTTGCCCAGCCAGTAGTTGTCCGAGATGCACACGAAGTCCACGTCCGATAGGAAGTCGTTCTTGCGCGCCATCAGGAGCTCGTCGAGGCCCTCGCTGCCGCTCTCCTCCATGCCCTCGAAGACGAACTTCAGATTGAGTGGGAGCGGAATATTCAGCTTCTGGAATGCTTCGATGGCGTGGATCCAGCAGAGCACGGGACCCTTGTCGTCCGTGGCGCCACGGCCGAACAGCTTGCCATCGATTTCGGTTAGCTCGAAGGGATTCGTGTCCCAGCCATCCTCCTTCAGGGCGGGCTGCACATCCAAGTGGCCGTAGACCAGCACCGTCTTCTTGGACTTGTCCTGGCCCAGTGTGCCCAGCAGGGCCTTGGGCAGGGGAATCTCCTCGCCGGTGGGCAGCTTCTGCTTGCCCAGATCAACCAGCTCGATCTGTGTGCCCAGCGCCTTCAGCTTATCGGCCGTCCAGTTGACCATGTGGTCGATCTCGCCGCGCTTCTCCGGCCAGGCCGATACGGACTGAATGGCCACGGCCGTCCTCAGGGTCTCAATATAGTCGGACTTCTTGCCATTGACAAAGCTGAAAGACGATAAATAAAATATATGTATAAGGATCGTGTAACATGTGCTGATAATACGAATGTCTATAGATATATATGTGGTGTAAGTATGCTGATAATGGAACAAAAATGTCTGCGGTTTAGCCTCTCCGAGTCGCTAATCTTTGTGGTCAATAAACCAACTCGCTCTCTGATTAGACTGCACTATAAACCCCACACAGTGCAATCTAATCAGAAAATGTTTTATGACCGGTATTATCGTAATACTAAGAACTATTATAGAAACTTTCTTTGCTATGGAAACTACATAGTGAACACAAATTGTTATAGACATTTTCTTGCAAGTTTTACTATTATCGAAAGTTTTATATTATAGAAAATTACTTGCAAGTTTTTTGTAAGATTATTATTTAATTAGGAACGGTTTCATATATGAACAAATATTGAAAAAGCTGTAATGCATCTGATAGTAACTGCATTCTTAATGGTTTTTTTATATTTTAGTATTTTTATGAAATTTATATTTTTAGTAATTTAAGCCCTTTCTGATTTAATTCAAAACATTATAATATATATGTAAATATTAAAAAATTTAATATTATTTGAAACAAAATATTATATATACAAAAAAATATATATACAAAAGAAATACAATTTTATAAATTAAAAAATAAATGAATAAATTTAATTCAAATTAATATGTAAAAAAAAATATTTGGAACAAAAAAAATTAAGTACATAAAAATAAATTAAAATACAGAAAATAATAAATTATATTAAAATTGAAAAGTGAATTAAATAAATTTAAATATGAAAAAAAAATCGAATAAAAGTAAATTTCATAAAAAAAAAACAAATAAATGTATTAAGTAAATTTAAAACATATTAATAACTTTTTTAAGATATTGACTTTTAGCATTAAAAAAAGTGTATTATTAATATTTTGGAAAATTTAATAAAATAAAAATAAATAAATAAATAAATATAACTAAAAAGAGTTTTAAAAAATAATAAAACTAAAAAGAATTTGATAAAAATAAATAAATAAATTTAATAGAAATTGAATAAAACTAAACAAAAATTTTTTTAAAAAATATTTTTTTTAAATATATTAGGCTTGAGCAGTATTTAGGCCAATTTAGGAAACTTTTATAGAATATTGTAAAATACTTTAAATTCCTAAAACGTTTTTCTTAATATGATTCTGGATTTTTTGACAATTTTAAAATATTTTCTTAAAAAAAATATATAAATTAAAATATAGTGTCATAAATCATCAAAAAAAAATCTAGTTAGGACTTCCTCAATTTATCCCAAATATACTTAGATATATGTATATTCTCAACAAATATTTCAATTAAAACAAATTCCTCTTTAGTATGCCAAATCATAGAGTATTAAATATTCAATTTAGCTCAGCTTTGTTATCTTATTTGCAAATTTCTGATTGGAAGACAACATATTTATATATGTATATGCAGCAGGCATTGCATTACTGTTGCGCTTTGTGTGCCTGCTGAATGCAAAAAAAAAATTGTTGCAAAACACGAATACGTGAAATTAATAAGAAATTCAAACATTTATGGCGCTGCGGTTGCTTAGTGCACTTTTCCAAATCGCAACTTTGATGGACGTGCGCTTTCCATTTGTATTTGCTTTTCTTTTGCTAAAAAACAACAACAACTCTTATCGGCGGCGAATGCTGTTGCCGCCCTTATTATCAAGCATGAAAGTGCCACAAACAAACAGATAAGCAGGATATACATATATAAGCACACATACATACTTACATCCATACACCCATTCATATATGTATGTGTGCAGCCGTGGCATCGGTTTCCCACATCTAACAAAAGCACACACACACACGGACACATTCGCACACACACGCATAGAGTGATATTTGCGGATCTTTGCTTTACTCACTCAAATAACTGTTTCAATTCATTGGGCAGCGCCGCCATTGCTTTAACTTTTCTCTGTTTGTAACTGTGTAACTTCAAGACGATTCCTTCTCCTGTTGCTGCAGGCTTAATTGATTTGCACCGGAATTTCAAACGTCTGCCCGTTTCGGCTTCCAAAGTGGGAATGAATAGTGAACGTGCACGGCGAAAGAAAGAAAACTGGCGTACATACATTGTACGAGCTGCTATGTACATTCGAGAGAGAAAGAAAGAGAGAGAGAGACAAAGTTTGTGTAAGTGTGTGTGTGTGCATAGCCTGCTGAGAGAGTCAACAAGTTAGGCGAGTGCAAGTAAACAAGTGCACAATATGCCGGCTTTTTTTCATCACATGATGCATATGAGAATTATTCACAATATATAACTACGCCAGCAAATTAGTTAAAAATAAATTAATTTATTGTTATTTATATTGTGAATAACAGATATATTTATTTATTAAAATATAAGAATTAGCGATGTTTTACTTGTCATCGATAGTTGCGGCAGTGCCATACCTAGGCGATCACATATCGACCAGCCGCCACAATGTATCGGCCGACATTTGCCGCAGTTAAGATAAAAACGCAAACGCAAACGCTGCAGTAGTCGACACATTCGCGAGCTAAATGCATTTATAATTATGTCACAAAGCTGATAAAGGCTTCAACAAGCGAACAAAACAACAGCAAGTGCAAGACGAAACGGAGCGTCAGAGGTGTGTGTGTGTGTGGGTGTAGCTTGTTTATTAATTACAGCGGGCATGTGTGCGTGTACCGTTTTCTGTAGCTGCAGTGCTGTCATCTTTGTGTATATATATGTATGTGTATGTGTGTGAGTGGCGTTTGCATTTGTCAAGCTCTGCGTGTGGGGCTCTGCCTTTATGTACATGATTATATATGTGTGCGTATATAAAATATATGTATATGTGTGTGTAACTCCGAGTTAAATTATTTGTGCTAAAATTTACATATTTGTAACTTTCACTCAAAGGACTCGCACGGCCTCATTGTATTCGTTTTGTAAACTCATTATAATAAATTTCAGCGACTAAAATAGAACATATTGCGTGCCGCTGTGGCTGTGTGTGTGTGACTCCAAATACCAGCGACCGCTGGCGCTGCCGCTGCTGCTGCTGCAGAGCGGCATAGTCATGTTTTTTTTTCTTCTGTTCTGTGACTGTGACTTCTTGCCGTTTAACGTGTCGCTCGGTTTCTCACTTTGCTCCCCTTTTTGGTGTCTCTCTGCGACGGGATTATAAATAGTTGGCGCTTTGCTTGTTGTTGTTGTTGTTGTTGTTACTGCCGGAGTTGGCTGCCTGGGGCGCTGCTGTTGCTGCCAATTATTTGTTTGTGTAATTAGTTCCAAGCTGTGTCATGTTATGGGAATTAGACGTGGAAGAAAAAGAACAGACAACAACAACAGCAACAACAACAGCAAGAAGCACACGTTAAACAACGGCGAAAAGTTAGCAAAGCGGAACTGGAAATGTAGACGTCAGTCGGTGCCGTTAGAGCTGCTCCCAGCTTTTAAGCTGCCGACTGAGCAGCAGCAAATATGGCGCAGACCAACCAAAGACTAAAGAAAAAGAAACAGCAAGAAGTAACAGCTATGACGAAGCTTAAACACCCTACTTCGAGATGTGTTCATTATTTCGATGACAAAGCGCTCCAATTTCATTACAAAGAAATAACACTTAAGCCAAATACAAAATGCAAGGCGAGTCATATGGTATTGGACACCTGCACATTTAATTGTTTAAAGTAAAAATAAACATTGTGACAAAATAATACCAGTAGTCATATGCCCTACAAGGTAGGGCATGACAAAGGCAAACTCTAAATAGCGCGCAGCTCTAAAGCTCAGCGCGAACGGCACTGACTGCGACTGCTGCTGCGGCTGCTGGTGCTGGTGCTGGTGCTTGTTGTTGTTATTTATTTGCCGTCTGCTTTGGCAGACATTTTTGCCTTGCCTCCCACCCTCATGCGCGGTTATACATGATTTGTCGCCTTGACGCTGTCCAAAACGGGCAAACGATCTGCAGCCTGATATTTCGCCCCGTTTTCGTTTCGCCGCGCAGAATTTCCGCTTTGCATATAAGGCGAAAATAATATAAGAGCCATCGCCCATTAGGCTTATGCTGTTGTTTTTTTTTCGTTGTCTCTCTTTTCCACGATTACAAATTACTGCATTTCTCTTTTGCACGCCATTCCCAATGAACACAACAACAACTAATTCAAGTGGGCGTTCATTTTTGAGCCCGACTTTTGCAGTTGAATAAATTTTAGAAATGTAGCTTGATTTACTTGTCTCGATTTGTTGGAATTTATTTTTATATTTATTTATTTTTAATTATATATAGTAAAAAACAAAAAAACATAAAAATTAATAGAAAAGTGCACCATAGAAATTAGAAATACAGAGAGAAAAAGACACGAAAAACTTCGTCTTGAGCAGCCGAAAGCACTTCCACTTCCCATGGATCGAAGCTTGGATTCCATTGGCAGCTGTTCATTAGATGTTGATGCCGATTCATCCGATATATCAGGTATACCAATACACACGCATACACGCACACACACGCACGCACGCGCACCTAACCTCAATGCTGTGTATTTGTTTTTGTTTTTCGTTTTTTTTTTGTTGTTTTCTTATTGGATTTTTGCTTTCTGTTGGATTTCTTTTTCTTTGTAGTCTTTGTTTTTTTTTTTTTTTGATTGTCTTTTTTTCGCATCTCTTAATTTGCATTTATTAAACTTTCGAACTCATTTCAGATACCAGCGGCAGCCTGAACTTTCCCACACCGCTCTCAGTGAAGGACATAACGCGCGAGTTCACGGCGAACATCAAGGAGCGTTGCACCCTGCGCTCGCCGCAGCAGCAGCACCAGCTGCAGCAGCTACACCAGCAGCAACAGCTGCCCGTGCCCCTCGAGGTGCAGCGCACGTTCACCACGACCGCCTACGTCAATCTGGATCAGCGCACGGCCGGTGTTCGCATGGTGCTGTCACCGCCCGCCACCAGCGACCGAGTCGATGTTGGCTCCCAGGAGCAACAACAGCAACAACTGCAGCAGCAACAGCAACAACATAGCAACATCCTCATCGTGGATGCTGTGGAGAAGAAGCCGAGCTATCTGAACCTGGCCTGCTGTGTCAACGGCTACTCGAACTTGACCACGTACGACTCCAAGATCCGGCAGGACATCAACAAGTCGCGCGAGGTCTCGCCCATACGCCCCTCCACGAGCAGCCTGCAGTACTGCAAGCGCAACAATTCGCTGGCGGCGCCCGTGCTCCACACGATGCCGCTCACCAAGCAGCCGGCCACGGCCAACAAATACAACGAAGCAAACAACAACAACAACAACAACAGCAGCAGTAAAAATGGCCATTTGGAGAATGGCGATGTGGCCTACTGCAATGGCAGCGAGCCGAGCAAGTCGGCGGCGGCCACCAGCAGCTTCATACAGCAGCGGGTGGAGCGACTGTACGGGCCGGGCGCCCTGGCGCAGGGCTTCTACAGTCCCAAGAAGCAGAACGCATTCGCCGTCAAGCAGCAGCAGCAGCAGCATCTGAGCTCGCCCAGCTCCACGGAGCTGTCGCGGAAATTTAAGCAATTGTCGCCCAGCAAGGATTACGGCGAGTTCCGCAAGAAGCTGCAGAGCAACTGCACGCGCTCGCAGTCCCAGCAGCCGGCCGGCACGCGCAGCAGCAGCCACTCCCTCAATCAGAATGGCGACACGGATCTGCCGGTCTTTCGGCATCTGAGCCACGAGTTTCGTGCCCAGCTGCCGACGGTGTCGCCGAAGCGGAGTGTGCAGCGCGTCTCGCCGGAGGACGACGAGGTGGATCATGTGAAGCTGGAGGGCAGCGAGGAGTACATGAGCACGACCAAGATACGCGCCGCTGCGGCTGGCAAGGAGAACGGCGCAGAGCCGGCGCAGTCGAGGGCCACTCTGTGCGAGGATGTCATCAAGGATGGCAACTATTTCCTGAAGATACTCAAGGACGAACAGATTCGTCTGCTAGCGCTGGCCGCCGTTGCCGAAAAGTATATAGATGCCTTGACTGTAAGCTGATTAAACAAATATATATATATGTGTGTGATATATATATTGACAATGTGAATCCTTGCAGAACAATCCTGACATAACGGAGGACACCTTTGGCCTGCTGCGCTCGGCGGCGGGCAAGGCGCGTCTGCTGGCCTCGCAGAAAATGAAGCAGTTTGAGGGTAAGGACGAGGGCTAGACTCGAGTAAGACACGGACCATATCAAGTCACGGCCCCAACTCAAGGCTAAATACATATTCTCTTTATATATATATATAATCTCTATAAAGTTTTAAATTCTCAATTGGAATAAAGCAACAACTCAAAGTTCTGTTTGATTCTTTTAGGTCTGTGTCACAACAATTTGAACCGCTCGCCGGAGGATGCGTTTCCCACAACTCTAGACGATTTGCAGGGCTTCTGGGACATGGTCTATCTGCAGGTGACGCATGTGGACAGCATCTTTGCCGACATTGAGCAACTGAAGCGCAATGATTGGCAGGTGAGTCAATGCTGCACAGCCGGGAGAATCAAGATTTATATATATATATAATTTGCAGCGCAAGGCTGAGCCCCAGCTGGAGCTGTCGGCAGCGCCTGCTAAGACAACAAAACCAATTTCAAAGACTGGCAACTCGAAGGCGAAAGGAGCAGCAGCTGCGAGCGCCGTGGGCCCATCCAGCGCCGTGGCGGCCATGAAGCGGGAGGCGCAGCGCAAGCAATTGCTGGAAATGAAGCGTCAGCGACGCGAGCAATTGGCAGCGGCAGCGGCGGCAGCCAAAAGTCAAGCGGACTGTGATGTGGAGCCAAACATTGGTGATTCGGTGACCATTGCCGTGAAGATCAGCGACAGCAGCAGCTGAATCGTGCTAAATGAGAGAAGTCAGAGGCGGAGGAAGGGGAAGATGAGGAAGAACATGCTCTCTAGTTATATACATAAACATAAACAAAAGAATAACTCACACACACACACAAAATACTTAGAAATTCCTAGTTGAATTAATCCTTAACTAGTCCCAACTAACTCTATATATATATGTATATATATATATATATATAAATATTGCATAATAATCGATTTGGAATTGTGTCACAAGCAAGGGCAATATTATCGCTGCCCCATACTATATATATTTATATATATATATATGCATATATATGTGTAAACCTAACAAATCTAACAAACAAATCTACACAAATCACACTCACACACACATATATATATATATTGTATATGTATATATATATATATAGAAAGTTATCAACAATCGTTAACGGCTCGTCGTGCATTGTTTATAAAGAAAAATTTGCCTTATCTACGTGTTTTTTGCTCGTGTTAAATCGTTTTTGCTGTGCACCAAAAAAAAGAAAGCAACAAAAGAAGTTTGTAAATTTTTACTCGTGCAACACACACACACTCAACACACACACATATATAAAAGACATTTATTTTTGTGTAATTGTATTTAGCCAACTAAGTAAAAGCAACTAGAAAACGGTTCACAAAAAAAAAAAAATTAACAAAGTGAAAATTTTATGAAATGAATCTAAATTTAATATACAATTGTTTAATGATTTCTCGGCCAATTTAGCTGCATGTATTTTTGAGATTAATTTCGATTTGTTGTAAGCGCTGTACTGCCAGCGAACACACGCCCACACTCACACGCCCACACAGGAAAACCAACAATCTCACTCTTAATTAATTTATAAT
The DNA here is from genome assembly GCA_035046225.1 of Drosophila pegasa. Taxonomy (NCBI): domain Eukaryota; kingdom Metazoa; phylum Arthropoda; class Insecta; order Diptera; family Drosophilidae; genus Drosophila; species Drosophila pegasa. The sequence goes on from JAWNOD010000076.1 coordinate 2,817,341, forward strand.
GTTTTGTAATAAATTATTTTTCACATAAAACAACAAAAAAAATTTGAATTCCATTTTGTAAAAGGCAAAAAGTGTTGAGTCTAGTTTTAAATGTTCAATTTTATATGCTGAAACAAATACTATATATTGTAAATTGGGATATTCTTAAACTGATTTTTACTATTGTGAATTATGATAGGTTGTCATTAGGCTTAGTACTATTATTATCTATTCAGTCACTCTGTTATAACTTCTTAAATTCTTGATCAATGTGGTTCACAGCTTTGATTCTGAGACGCTTGTGCATTGGCATAGCAAAGAAATCTGTATAAGTTATAGTGGCTCATGAACTTTCAATAGGTTATAGATAAGTTCCATATCTATAGCGATATGTAGTACATAAACTCTTAAGAGTTTCTAGTTATATGGCATAAAAGAGGTATCCACAGCTCTATATGTACTTAATAAACTCTTAAGAGTTCATACTTATATTTGTGTGACATATATATGTGACTAATATACTCTTAAGAGTTCGTAGCTATTATATATGCCTATATAAAAGAAGGTATCTTAAGTTATGTATCCAAAAAAGAAATATATCTTTTCTCACTAGGCGCTAAAGAGCTCTTGAAATATAGCTAAAGAATAGACTAACATACCATATGATTACTTGGCTGACAGTCTCGCTTATTTCTAACAATATATATAATTGATTTCTGCTAGAAAAAGCTAATATTTCTGGCTCCTAAAACTTAAAGCAACCTGCAATGTATATCACAAAATCCAAAAGGCTTAGGCTTAGGCGCCTTAAAACTAGACTGAAATGTTATTTCATTGATAAAAATGACAGTTTTTTAAGAGATGATGTAAAATATTAGTTATTGTGTTACTAAAAGCCCTACATTATTATTATAACACATTAACTTATAACATTTCTTTAGACTAGACAATGTTTCAGCACTCTAAAAGTCTTCAAAACGAAATCGTTTTCAGTTACCAGTGGCGCCATCTATGTGACAAGTTAGCTAACTCTTTAGTGTAGCTCGCAGTGGCGCAGTGTCTTAGCTAAATGCGCTTAAAACAAAATAAAAATTAATGAAAAATATAAATATATATAAATAAATATATATATAAAAATATAAATATATATATAAAATATAAATATAAATAAAAATAAAGATATATAAATAAATATATATATATATATATATATAAATTAAAATATATATATAAATATATAAATAAATAAAAAATCTAAAATATTCCACAAAATATTTTATAATATTACTAATTTTTTTTTTAACAATATTACCCCCTTCAATAATATAATTTTCGTTTAGCGTATTTTTTTTAATAATTTTTATTTGGCTTCTATGGTAGGACTTATTGTTTAAACTATTTGTAAGTACAAATTTGCTTCAATTGCATTTTGCATTGCTCATCAGCGTTTCGTCAAGCAACTAAATTACCGTAATACTACGACAGACACATATATATGTATATACACACATATATATCAGATATACATATATATATGTTATAGAGCGCTTCGTTAAACTAAATTCATCTCTAACTATTTAATGTTTCGGGCAATAAATATTAAATTTATATTCATATATATATAAATATTTTTCATATATATATATATTAGATTTGTTTATTTAATGCGTATGCTTGTTATATATATATGCCCAGGTGCATATATCTATATATATTTTATGTATATATATATAATAAGTATTAACAATATGTTTGCTAAGTTTCTAGTTATCAATATTTACAAATGAATTTTTCTTTACTTTTTTTTTCGATTTATAGAAAACAACATTTTGGATCTGAGACTTGCCAGCAAGAGTAAACAAGTTAGAGTGCGCTAGTCGGCGGTGCACGACTAGTGAATACCCTGTAGTCTGAGAGGGAGCTTTAAGCTGCTATAACTTTAGTTATATGCGAACTCAATGATATTTTTGGAGCACAAAGTTAACGTATGAACATTATTATATACGCAATATCAAATTTCTGTCTTTGAAAAAGTTTCGTTTTTGGGCAATTGGTTTGAGTTATTGAAAATCTAAAATATATTTTGAAATTTCGTATTTATAATAAGAGCCTATATACCAAATTTTGTAGCGTTAGCTTGTAGGATACTCTTTTAAGCCTTAAAGAACGTTATTTAAATGTCGATATTTATCGATATAATAGAAACAATTAAAGTTATTGGAAAAATCAATTGTATTTTAACTGGATAAAGTATGTAGGAATATGCATGGAAAATTTCAAGGGAATAGCACCTATAGTACTCGAGTTTCACACATTCAAAGAGCCGTAGAAGCAGACAGACGTTCAGATAGACATGCGAATAGATAGACATCGAGCTCAGCCACGTTTGCCTCTATCTGTAGCAAATGATTGCCCAAAACCAATGTACCCCTCCATTCCCCACAGCTACAGGGTATTCAGTGAAACAAAATTTTTGTTAAGTGAGCGAAATTTGGAATTTTGATTTGGTTTCTAGATGCAACACTACAAAAATACTTAATGCCAACTTGCTGCCACATCTCGTCTAACAACATTATCTTCCAACTCCTCCTCCTCCATCTCCTCCTGCTCCACCTCCTCCATCTCCTCCTCCTCTTCCTCCTCCTCCTCCTCTTCTACCATAATTTTTGAGTATTTAATTTGAAGCTAATCATTGCTGGCATTGAACAGGTCCGCCAACGTCAGCAGCGCCGCCGATCCATTGCCGCTCGCCTGCAACAATTGCAGCTCTATGGAGTAGGCCGCTGCAGCAGCCGCCGCCGCAGCAGCGGCAGCCGCCGCCGTTGCACTCAGTTGCTCCCGCTCCAACAGCTGTTAGTCGAGGTTGTGCGGTGGCGTGCTGTTCGGACCGCCCAGCATGAACGATGTGGGACTGTGCACCGAAATGCTGTCCAAGTCCAAGGTGCCGTCGCCCTTCTCCATCAGCCCACTGCCGTCTTGCTTCATCATCATGCGGCGCCACTTGGCGCGAGCATTTTGAAACCAAACCTGGAAGCGCAAATATTAGTGAAATATTAATTATGATGTATATATAAAAAATATATTATTTAATGGAAATATTATTTTTAAATATTTTATATAGTATATAGTATAGTATATAGTTTATGAGTAAGAAAATGTATTGCAAATTCAATATTTTTAGGTCTTCAATGGGAGTATCATATCACTTATTTATTTATCTTTGATTTAGCTTTAAGATTAAGCAACCAAATTTTATATATGATTTGATGGAAATATTTTTTATATACTTTTTATATAGTATATAGTTTATGAGTAAGAAAATGTATTCCAAATTCCATATTCTTAGGTCTTCAATGGGAGTATCATATCACTTATGCATTTATTTTTGTTTTAGCTTTAAGATTGAGCAATTTTAGCCTCAAAATTTAGGAATTTAAGTATTCAAATTATTTTTAGTATTTTAAGTATTTGAAGTTCTTAAAGTATTTTTAGTAGCTTAAATACCAAAGGTAAAAGGCAAAGTATTTATTGTATGTGAGTATTATATTTGAAGTGTTATAACTATTTAATGTGTTTTATGTATATTAAGTATTTTAATTTTTCTAAAGTATTTTCAGTATTTTAATTTGTATATATTCGGTATTTAATGTATTTGTAGTATTTTTAGTATTGAAGTATATTTGACGTATTTATTTATTATTATTTTACGTATTTATTTTACGTATATACTTTAATAGTTTTTTTTTAGTATTTTAAGTATTTATCCATTCATTTTACGTATATACTTTAAATATTTTAAGTATTTTCGAAAGAGTTTTTTTTTTAGTATTTTAAGTATTTATCCATTCATCCCAGTATTCAAATTTCTAGTACCTCATCTCTACCTCCCTTCCCCCTCCCCAATATTTATAATTCTATTATCTCCAGTATCCACTATCTTGCTAGTATATTTATAATATCTTCTAGCCATCTATCTATCTCTCATATTAAGTATATTTGTTAATCTCTAATCTAACTCACCTGCAGCACTCTCTTTGGTAGGCCCGTCTTCTGCGACAATTGCTTCAGGTCCTTGGCATCGGGATTGTGATTGATGGCGAAGTAGGACTTCATGGTGCGCAGCTGATGGTGCTTGAACGAGGTGCGCATGCGCTTGGTGCGCGACGAGGCGCTCATGTGGCTGCCGCGACCAAAGTCCACATATTCCGTATTGAGATCTGCCAGCGAACAGAGAGGGAGAGAGAGAGGAAGAGAGAGAGAGGGAGAGAGTGAGATTTAAGATTTTACAGCGCAGTTTTACGATGGATTTTTATGAGGACTGGCGCCAGCTACGGATCAGCCATAAAGTGCTGCGAGACATACATGAATTATACATATATATACACATATATATATATATATGTCTGTATGTATTTTATTTTTATATCTTTACTGTACCTATATTGGCTGTAAAGGCCTCGATATCCTTTGGCTTGCGCTTGCGCGGTCTGCCCTTTTGCCGCGCCGGCTGCGGCAGGCCCGTGATGACGTGCGACGTGGGCACAAAGATGCCCGTAGGAACAATACTGCGACTGGGATCCGAATGCGGACTCGACGAATCGTTGTGGGGCGAACCGAACTGCGTGCTATAAGGATACGTGGCGCTCATGCTGGTCGACGATGCGGCATCGCCCTCGCGCGCTATACTATAGTGAGTTCTGCCCACGAGAGAGAGAGAGAGAAGGTAAACTGATTAGCAAACACTCGCTTCCCAATTGGGCATCTCCAATTGGCACTCACCTGCAGTAGATCAGCGCATCGATGATGCCATATTGATCGCCTTTGGTCAGCGGCGTATGGCAGACGGTGCAGCAGAAGCAGTTGACGTGGAAAACCAAATTGCGAGCGCGCATCACCAGCTCGTTGGAGCTGATCGATGCCAGGCAGCGGGAACAGCGGCGTGTGCCAAAAAAACTGCAAAGAAAGGTGAGAAAAAAAAGGCGGAATTTAATACAAATTCTTAGTCAAAGAAAATTAATCTAATAAGAGGAATATAAGAGTATCCAATTGGATTGAACTGTGGTAAAAGGTAAGTAATAAGAAGAGCCTCGACAGATTGTGAAAATGCCAATAAGAGCGTATTATATTCAAAAATGCTAATGAGAATTGCAATTCCAATTAGAGGATCCAATTAGATGATATATAGGCCTAGACATATTGAGGAACGTATAATATTCAAAAAATTGCAATGTGTATTATCCATATATATTTATATATCATATATATCCAATTAGATAATATATATGCCAAAAATTGAATATATTTAGTTTCCCAATCAGACACATTCTTCATTTTAAATACATTTTCAATCTATTAACTATGTCGATATTTTATATTATCAGCTCAATTAACATAGATTAACATAGTCTGTCCAATTGGAGCTAATAACTGTCAATTTACATGCCAATACGATTAGCCAATAAGAGCAGCTGGTAATATATCAGCTATGCAACAACAAAGTTTGCTGTTTGTCCAATAAGATAAATGTGCTGTCACTTGATATGCAAATAAAGCCAATAAGATAATTTTTTTTGGCCATTTAAATAAATAATGAAAATAATGATAAATAAAATAATAATATTAATATATGCCTGAAGGCCTTTGTCGCTCTGGCTTAAAGAAATTATTATTTAGAATTAATTCTTGGTAACAATAAATAAATAAATAAAAAAATAATATTAATATATAATAATTATATTATATTTATATTTTACTTATTATAATAATTCACATTTTTTTTTAATTTTTGTTTCAATTTTCTTTACAAAATTTGTTTTCCATTCAATTTTTTCCATTTCTCAAATTTCCATATTTCCAAGCACACTTCCAATTGTCACAATTGGTTTGCTCTACGAGTATAAGACAATGCGGCGAATTGGCATAGCGCAACTGGCGGGCAGCCATTGTCTTGTCAGAAGCGACGCGCGAGGTCAAGCAAAATGTGGAGCTCCGCGAAAAAGGTGAAAATAATTAAATAAAAAGTGTTAAGTGCCATTTTTTTCGAGTGCCAAATAAGTTTTGGGTGATAAGTGATGCAAGTGATATAAAGCAATATAAGGCAAAGTGCATTTAAGCCTCTAAATGAGGTGTGCAAATTTTTTTCGCTAAGGCAGCCCGAAAAAAATGCCGCAAAAGTCTCAAATGCTTTTTGTGCGCGTGTGTGTGTGCCGGTGTTTTAAATGCTTAACAAAAGGCAAATTGCCAATGTTAAATGAAAAAAGTGCTCATAAAGTGCAATGAAATGTGTTAAGTGCGTAAATTTAAATGTTAATCAAAAATTTGCTAAAGATGCAAAGTGTGAAAAAGTACGGTAAACGATCGATTCCAGTGGAAGAAATGAGCACACAATGCAAGTGAGTAATTGCGTGCTAACTCACACACGCATATGCATAAGCATAGTGCGCACTCACTCTCACACATTCATTTACATGACAATGCTTACTCATACATATATACAAGTTATTGCGTGCATGCATAAGTGACTTCACACACACACAGTCAGATGCGCAGCGTGTAAAAAGAATAGATCAGCAAAAAGAGTAAATAATTTTTCGGCAGCGAAGAGTAAAGACAAAAGCAAATAACGATTAATGGCTGGCGTTTGGCTGCCTTGGGCAGTATAAGAGTATAAGAGTGCACTTATACTAATACTTATACTGTGCAATTTTCGCTGTGCGAATTTAGATTAAAGGCGAGCTCGTATATGCTTGCAGCAACGATGAGTGACAATTGCAAGCCACGCCCACTAGGGGCGGTGCAATTTATGTAAATCTCTAACTTTGGCAATTTTTGAGCTAGAAAAACGAAATTTGATAGGTACAAGCAGTATGTCAAAGGGATTTTATTTATTAAGGAATAAAATATTACAAAAAATATTTCTAAGCCTTACAGGGTATTTTCATAGTCGTTCAATTGAAAAAATGCTTCAATTTATAGCGCATGTAAATTGCAAATGAGCCTCAAAAGAATTCTAAACAGCGCTCACAATTATATGGCATGATAGTAATAAAACATCCAAAGAAACCAAAAAAAAAGAAACTATATATATATATACAAATACATATATATATATATATATGTATATATGCACAATATTTGTATAGGTTTTGTAGGCAATAATCTTCGCTTGGCCAGACGAAATTATGGCCTCTCAACTAATAACATGCTTTCCGGCCGCAGGAAGCTGGCTGGATGGCCGAGCTACTGTGTCTGTCGAAGCAATCATTGCCAGCGGCAAGATCTTTGGGCGTCTAGACCCTAACAATGAAGCCGCTAACAAAACGCCCACTCATCGTCAACGTCAGCGGCCGACTCGCAGTTGGAGTCGAAGGCGAAGGCAGCAACGATGTCGGAGCATCACTTTGGAGCGTTCGCTACCGTTTTCACTTTCGCAAAATGACAGATCAAAGATAATCAGCAGTAGTCATAATGATTGAAGCCATACACTGAGAGAAACCAGACTTGGAGAGCTTTGTGTGCAAGAGTTAGAGGGAATGAGAGGGGGAGAGAGAGGAGGTGAGAGAGGGAGAGGCACACAAAGTTGATTGTGAATCCTATTTTGATCATATGAGCAATTTGGTTTACTAGTTCATTTAGTTCAAGTTCATTTACATAACTAAGTTGGGTCATAATTTCATTAGCAACTGAACTCAGCGAATTGTTCGAATCGTATCAGGAATAGTTCAATGGAACATAAGGAACACACTAACGTATTCGTATTAAAGTTCACTAAAGTTCCTAAATTGAACTATTAATTGAAGATCATATTGTATAATTTCATTAGTTCATTTGAACTAGATATTTTGGAAGAACAAATAGTAGATATTAATTTAGTAATTGAAGACTGAACAATGTCATATTCAATTAATAAATTTATTAGTTCATGAACTGTTGACTAGTTCATTTCAAAGAATCGCTTAATCCAATGAATCGCATTTTAATGACTCCTGAATGCCAAACTAGTTCATTAGTTACTTGAATATGAATCAATCAATGTATAAAAATATAACACCTTAAAGTATCACACTCTTTCGCTCAGTGCATGCAGCTTCGTGCCAAATCATAATGACCCTGTACGCAGGCATTTTCCAACACTGACGACGGCTGCGAAGGGGTGGGGCGACAGAAATTGGGTAGTAGGAAACATCAAATGCACAAGACACGCGATTTCTTTGACATTAATCAAAATAATTGGCGCATTTCACTTCAACTTCGCTCAACAGAGTCATTCTCACATTTTGCTGAAAATGAAATGGAAATGAAAGACAAACCAACTGCAACAATTCCATATAAATTTATCATCTTTTTTTCTCTCTCTTTATATAGAGCGCGGCGCACTCGCAGCTCGCAGCTCGCATTTTCATTTCCCATTCGCAATTTCGTTGAAAATTATTTGGGATGTGACGCCGAGATTTTTGTTTGTCACAGACGCAGACTCTCACTCGAGATCAGCGAGTGTGTGTGTGTGGATATACCTTGTGTGTATGGCTGGGGTAAGCCCCATAAATAATATTAAACATGGATGCAGCGCTGGCAGCGCTGAACATCGTGCGAGAGGCGACGCGGTGCCTGGGCTACCAGCTCATAAAACTGTTTCAGCGACACAGACAGACGGCGAAGACGGCGGCGAAGACGGTGGCGGCGATGCCTTCATTTCGTGCCACTTTATTTTTGTAAGTGGAGCCGGGGAGCCCTTCGCTCTTCAACCTGCCACGCCCCCTTTTGCGCCTATCGCACCAACACATGAGGCGAGTGGCGGCGAGAGAGCCAGAGAGAAAAAAATGAATTATGATTATTGCCATGTAAAAGAGCAGGCGAAATGTCAAAGTGACAACGCCTAATATATGATTATGTTTTTCGAGCGCTCGAAATCTGATACTCTCACAAGCACACACACACACTCATGCACACACACACACGCACACATACGTTCTGGACACGCTGGAACCGCAGTCCAGAGAACCCACAGCCTCAATGTCATTTCGTGTGATGTGTTGCTGTTGTTGCTGTCGCTGTTTCGGCTTCTGGCTGTGGCTGCGGCTGTCTGTCCGTCCGTCTCTCTGTCTCTCTGTCTCTCTGTATGTCCGCATGTCCGCCTGCCCCACTACTATTTCCCACCGCATAGCGCACATCAATCCCAGAGCTGAGCCAAAAACCGATGCGATACCTAAAAACGCCGGCTGACTGCCTGGGTTAACCACATCGTTCAACTTTGGTGTTGTTGTTGTTGGTGTTGCTGTTGCTGTTGTTGTTGTTGTTGTTGTATTGCACTTGTTTCGGAGGCGTTGCCCAGTACACTGAGCGAAAATAAATGGGCTGTTGTAGGAGTATGATAGTTATTCTAGTCATGTGACTTTAATGTGAATTAAATTATTTCTGAGGTGAATTATTTAAATGATAGTAGATAGTAGATTATCTGTATATCAATTGATTATAAAAGTAGTTAACGAAAGTTAACGAATGTCTTAGATAGAGGAGACAAATATGTAATTATGATTTGGATAAAGTACTTAACGAATTTAAAGGAATGTTTAACATGAAGAACTTAAGGAAAGTAAACAAATGTTTCAGATAGACTGGAAAAGTATATAACTGATGTGAGCGAGTGGCTTAAATAGAGCATGAAGGGACCTAATGAAAGTTAAAGAATGTTTAAAGTAGAGTAAAAAAATAAACTTAACGAAAATAGTAGATCAGAAAGTATTTAACGAATGTAGATGGAGCAAAAATAGTTTCATAAAATAGAATAAAAGTGTTAGGAAAAAAATAACCTATTGAAAGTGAACGAATGAATGTTTTAGATTTAACGAAAGTGAAGGAGAGTATATAGTCTCTCCTTTCATCTAGAATTTCTCGATATATTATTTCTTCGAGTGCACTTGAAGCGTGCGAAGCTGCGACACATGTGAGCAGCCGCAGCAGCCAGAAACACATCCACATCCACATCAGCATCCGCATCAGCAGCAGCAGCTGCTGCAGATCTTTGCTTGATAGCCACGATTTTCGTCTCAGTGGCTTGAGCTCGTGAGCTTCTGCTTATATTTCACTAAAAAAGTCAAGATTTGTTTTTGTTTTTCTGATTTTTTTTCGAGCCTCTGATTACGCAAATAGATATGAAGCTTTTTGGGTTTGGCTCTGGCTCTGCCTTTGGCTGATAACAGACAACAGAAATCGTGGCTAAGTGGCGCACTCAAGCAGAGGCCACTCGATGGGCGGGCGCAAAGCCCGGTGAATAGGATCCGTATGTTTGGTAGGCGGAGACCCGGAACATTCAATGAGTTGAGAGAGCTCAGCGCTCTGTGAAGTGTAAACCGACGTGTGGCAACAGCAGCAGCAGCAGCGACGGCGGCGGCTGCTCTTGTTGTGTCTGAAAAAAAAATGAAAAAGGGGCACATTGCTTGTTGCACCGGTTGTTGCAACGGGGATTTTTGAGTTGTTGCTGCTGCCACGTTTCACTGTAACGTGAGAGCATTTGTAACCGTGCGGCAGCTCAAGTATATTTCATATACATATACCTCTATATATATATATTTGTTTTCAAGTGCCACCCGCTGTGGCTTCGGCTCTTCCGATTACAAGGCAAGTAGCAAACAACAACAACAGCAACAACAAACAGCAAATGGATTTCCCAGACGCCACCCCGTTCGAAGTTTTGCAAAAAAAAAAAAAAAAAAATACTCAAATATATTTTGTTTGGGATTTCGTGAGAGCGTACGCCCCGTGGTGTTAATTCGATTCTAGGCTCTGTCGCAGCAGTTGCAGTTGCCGCTGTCCCTGCCTAAAAAACATATATACAATAATTATTTGCATTTAGTTTTGTATTCAGGGTATTTGGCTTAGCGCGACAAGTTTTTTTTTGTCGGTTTCCTTAGCTGAGATTTGTGTGCTTAATGTGCTGGAAAATTAGTTTGTTTTGCTGTCTTTTTTATTGTTTTGCTTGGGTTGATCGATGCCTGCTAAGCGATTAGCCATAAGCCGCAAGAGCTACATATGTCAATGGAGTAATGCCGGAAAGCTTCAGAGAAGCAATATAATCTATGTAGATTTGCCTTATTCATGAATATTTTGATTTACATTTGAAATAAAGTTGTTTTTGGTTATTTGAGTAACTTTTGATAAACTATATTCCTTTAGGGAATCTCAATTAAGGAAGCTTAAAAGAATTTAAAAAGTCTATTTCAATTAAACCTGCTCCTTTTTGATTTCTTTATAAGTCCATCCATTCTTTTACTGACTCAACATAAGCTCGCTGCCTCAACATTCTTACAGCTACATAAAAATGCTTGAAATGTCATTTTATAGCTTCATTCGTATAACCTCAATGCACATACATAACCTCAACATGCAATAAACTATTTGATGTGCTGTTTAGGCCAACAATTTAACCTAAACATTTGATATAAAAGTGTTGAAAGAGTTCTTAATAGCTTCAATCTACCAACTTCAACCTAAGCTCTCTATACAAGCCCTCACCTTACAATACATAACCTCACAAACCTAACTGTTGACACGCTACTGTTTCGGGTCTGTTGTTTAGGCCAAGTAAATTTGCATTTACAAGCGAGTTACAAAAAGGGTTTGAAGTTCTTTTATAGATTCAAGCGTAACTGCCGTACATAACTCCAATGCACATACATAACCTCAACATACAAACTTAACTGTTTGATATATAGTCTAAATATTCAAAATAGTCTTTACAAAAGTCTCTAAATATTCCTTAATAGACTCAACTCTCCATAGATAACCCAAAAGGCTATGCTAACTGTTGATATGTCTGATCTTTTAAGCTAAATAGTTTTACATTTACATACGAAATTAAAATGCTTAAACGTTCTTTAATAGGCCTCTTCCGGCTTCCAGGAACTTCTGCATCTGATGCTCACCGAAATCGCATGTATAATTTTTTTTATAGTTTAGCTGATTAGATTAGCGCCCCATTGTTTTTGAATTATTTCTTGAGTTGTTTTTTTATTATTTGGATTTCCGAAGGGTTCTCAAGTGTTTGATGGTTGCTGGGGTCTATGCGGAGAGCACATAAATTCGGCGTAAAATGATGTTTTAAGATGCCCATTAAACATTTTAATTATCGCGCCGCTGTGTTGTTTACTCTATATATATATATAGAGAGAGAGAAAGGGAGATGAAGAGAGGGAAAGAGATAGAGGACAGTTAAGACTTGGCTAAAAATAAAAAGGTTAAGCGATTGAGCAGCGAAGCGAGCGACTCGGCTTAAACTGAATGCAACCACCGGCAACTACTTCATAGTGGTTCACTCACACCATGGTGTCCAATGCTATAGAAAACTGAGCTAAGTGAGTGGTAATAATGTGTTCTAATCTACAAAAATTTGAGTACAAGGGTATTTCTTAAGAAAGGATGTTGCTAGAGTGAAACTAGATAAGTTTTAATAGATGCCTAGCTTCTGATGAACTATTGCACTTGACTTAAAAGCAAGTGCACTCTAATGCTATATAGAGATCAATAAAACTTCATTCTTATATCTATATCTTCTATATAATATTAGAGTAAGTCAATTATTTAGTGATAATAAATTTGCTTTGATCTAATTGAAAATAGATAAGAATGATGGTTTACTAATAATATGGTAATATGGATGATTGACCACGATAAACAGTTGAGTCGATCTAAGCTTCTTTGCTTTGTCAATGAATAAAATCTATTAAATACAAATGAAAATCGTCATAAGATTCTGGGTATATATTCTAGAGATTCACCGAGGGAGCTGAAGTTACTTGATAGCTTTATGATGTCTTTGGAGTCCTTCGACTAGTCTATATAATACAGATCTATAGATCTCTCTATACTCTCCCTATGAGTTTTCTCTCTCTCTCTCTCTCTCTCTCTCTCTCTCTCTCTCTCTATATATATATATATATTTATATATATATATATATATATATATATATATATATATATATATATATATATATATATATATATATCTTTGATTTGCATATTAGCATTTTAAAACGTGAATTGATATATACAATATAATAAAAATACTCTTTTATGGATTTGTTATATTTTTTTTTTGTATATATCTTCTAATTATCCTATACGAAATTAGTCTTTTAGTGGCCCAACAAGTTCCCTCTTCAGCCATATCTCAACGGATTTGCATTGCAAATTAGACTTTTACTACAGCTACCGAAGCTTGTGCTTTACGATTGGCTACAGCCTCATCCAGTTTTGAGTTTAATCACAGATATTTACAATTTTCCTACAATTTTGTATCATATAACATATCATAGTTGTAATAACCCTCAGTTATTTATCATATTATCTATTACAACTCTAAAATTTTTTGCATTTTAATTTGCTGGCCATTAAAATCACATTTGCTGCAATTGCTTTTGTCTTGCTTTGGCTTTATGATTAACACATCTCGTTTCAGTTTTTTTTTTGTTGCACATACATATGTATGTATATAGTAGATATATATATTTGTATGTATGTTATGTGATATGTCTGATGTCTGGCTTGGCTTTGCTGACGACGGCGCTACATGGGATCGCTGACAAGTGCTCATAAAAAATAAATACTGCGCTTTTTTCTCAGCCAACTTTTATATACATATTTTTTTCTCTCTCTCCTGGTTTGCCTTCACCATTGCTCAGGTTTTTTTCCTTTTTGTTTTGTTTTGATGAGTGCGCCGCCTGCTGTGTGGCTGTGAGTTGCTAGGTGTGTGTGTGTGTGTGTGGCAGAAGGGGGCGTGCCACAGTTAGGGGCCAGGGGCTGCCGTTGGGCTGCCAGAGCTGGTCTCACATAAAAAAGCGTCGTGAGATAGAATCGTTAAACTGTTTGGCTGTTTAACTACTCTTTTTAATACCCATTTGAATGAGTTTAAATAGGGTATTATGTTTTCCTGCAAGTGCATGTAATAGGTAAAAGGAGGCGTGGTCGATCGTTCTGCCTGTTTGTTCGTTTGTGTGAAAGCCCTAAACTCAAAGAGCTTGGAAACTAAATACTTGATCTAGGTTAAACTATATGATTTAAATCCTCTATAATGTTTTTAATTAAAAGAGAGAGGAAGACAAGAGACAGCTGGGAACAGAACATTTTAGATGTAGCTCGAATAGGTAATGGAGTACTTTTACCATTTTCTATATCAACCGTATTAAACTTTCGCGAAGCTTGATTGATCAAGTCCAGTTTGATAAGCAATTTATGGTTAATTTTTAAAAATTTTAATCAATATAAAAATCGGGTCATCATAAAGCTCGACTTATAAAAGATCTAAAGCTTCTCAATTATAGTTGTATCTCCATCTATTGCAGGAAAAACCTTGTTCACTAAGATTATTTATAGCTATAATGATATATATCAAATTTATTATAGTTTATATTAAGTATCACACATTTCAAACTCGTTAGAAGGAAGAAATATGGACTGTAGACTCAATAAAAGTCTTCTTCTGAACATCTACTTCGATTGCTCTTAAAATCAATCAAGTTGGCAGGGTATTTCCTAGTTGTGCACTTCCAACTAGAGCACTCTTACTTCTTTGTTTGCTCACAACTGATTTTTTTTTCAATTTCATTTGCTTGGCTTTAGTTTAATTTTTTTTTTTGTAGTTCTCTCGCTGTTTGCTTAATGAATTCTCTAGATTTTCTATTTGTTCTGTTTTTTTTTTTGCATGGGGTTCTGGGTTGAAGTATTTTTTTTTTATATATATTTTCCTTTAAGCTTCGAGCTACAACAAGAAAATTATTTTATTGCATAACGCGCGATTTGAGGCTGGCCATAAATTTGGTGCTCGAGTATCTCTTGGCCATTCGTTGGCCACAATTAAATGGTTGCGCTCGGCTGACTTTCAAAACTGTAAACATTTTATGCCAAAAACTTTTTACACATGCCCGTTTTACCCTTTTTTTTTACTGTGTAACTCTTCCCCCTTTTCACTCCACTTCGCCTCTCACTTCCCTCTCCTCTCTCCCTCTTTCTGTTATTCCCAACACTTTTTTCCTAGTCGCTGATTAAGACATTTCGCTGCGCATTTTATATTATTTTATGATACGGTTTTTCTTTATTTTTTCTCTCTTCTTCTTCTTCTTTTATTTTTCCCTGCTTTTTCTTTTTCCTAACTTTGGTGCTTTGTGCTCTTGCGCTGCTCTGATAACGAAGCCAATCAGAAATCTTGCTGGGGAGCACACACATAAAAATTATGACACCACGGCGGTCGTCCCAAAAGGAGTATCTACTGTATATATGTATGTGTATTAAGATGCTGCGATAAAGCTGAAGCGCTTTTTATAGCCATTGCTGTAGGGTAAATGGGGTATTTGCATAAGGTGTGAGTGTATGTAACAGGTAGACGAAGGTTTAGGATAACAAGCTCAAGTTATATAGACTTGGCTGTTAGAATTTTATTATGTCGAATATTAGATACTTTCAATATGTCAGATATATGTTAGAGGTATGCAGTCTGGCTTTTTTGTCTCTTATAAAGCAAAAGCATCTATTTAAAATACAACATAAAAAACTTTATAAACATATTATAAAGACACATTCACTCATATAAGATCGCTTAAGCAATCGCCAATTTCAGTTAAGGTATTTCCTCGTCGTATACACCCGACTAGAGCACTCTTACTTGCTGTGCTGCTGCTGGTGGTGGGGCTGCTGCTGCTTGACTGCTCGGCTGCTTGGCTGCTTGGCTGCCAGCCTGCAGCTTATCCGCTCTGGCATCAGCAGCAACATCATCATGATAGATAAGAGCCGAGTTCAGCTGGGTCGAGTTGGACTTTTATGACGTTGTCGCTGCCAGGATGGCCACGAAAATATGCAGAAAACGAGGTGACAGCCAACAATTTTTACAGCTCTTGCCCCCTTATTTGTGGCTGCTGCTGTTGCTGCTGCTGTTGGCTGGCAGCGAAAACAAGAATTGGCGAGCGAAACAGGTACATTGCCTGATTGTAAAATGTCAACGAGCTGCAAGGAGGGGCGAGCTGCCAAGAGAGAGAGAGAGAGAGAGAGATGGAGAGAGAGAGGGAGGGGGGGATAGCTTAAGTGCAGCAGCAACGGCAGGCGACGGCTTCAATGTAAGCCACAACAAGCCAATTATTTGCCTGGCCAAGCTTAAAAACAACGGAATTATGAGCAGCTAACAAATATATATACCAAAATACATACATAGATACACACATACATATGCACATATAGTTAACACCGGCAACAGTGGCAAACATATGTTTTGATGGTCCGATTAGCGCTACAAAAAATTTTATATACACATGTATATATACGTATATAAGCTTGTTGATATATTTGTTGTATCTGTAGCTTAGTTAGAAAACTCGACTCGAACAGCAGCCAGTGTGACATGTGTTTCTGTTACTCTTGTTGTTGTTGTTATTATTGCTTATCTAGATGCTTTGTTTTTAAGTTTATTGGCATCAAATACCAAATGCCGACCACAGAAAACAAATTTGTTAAAGCCCAGTTAAGAACAAGTTAAATCAATTGATGAGAAACATGAGAGAGAGAAAGATATAGATAGAGCGCGAGTTAAGCTTGTGTAAAAATGTAAAATATTTGGGCAAAGGGCAAAGGGTTAAAGGTTCTAGGTGTAGCTATTTTTTGGTTTGGAAAATCTATTTACTACGAATTTGGAATCAAAATGTATATGATTTTAGTAAATTTTGCTAACTATGAAGGCATTGGAAATTTATAAAATATATATAAATAGAAAGTCTTGTTTAAAAAGTCGATATTTTTTTGTGTAACACACATGCAAATACTTATTTTATATTTGTAAAAAATTTTGCATTTTATTTATATTGATTTAATGATGATGGACTCTATATATATGAAATATTTAAGCCCATTATGAAATTTTGTCATAAGTTTAATTTGAAATTTAATATATTTAAATTTTCTGAAATTATTTAATTATTAAAGTCCTCATCTAATATATATTTTTTTAAATTTTTTTATAGTTGCAAAATAAATTACTTTATTTAATTTATGAATTTATAAAATCTATATCTATTCACATAAGAGCTAAATTTATTTGAGCTTTACAAACTTAATGAGTTAACTTGATTTAACTGGGCATATTATTAATCAAAGCAAAATCGATTTATGTCTACATACATAAATACATATACATGTAACTTTGACCTATTGAAACCTAAATTAAATACTTTGTTGGGGTCGCCTCATTGACTATCAGCACGAAAAACATTTTTAATTGAAAATATATATTTTGCAAATATATGAGACACTTGTCTATGTAAGTATGTGTGCATGTACTTATTTTTCAATAATAATTACTGTTGACCTGCTTTGACCGCAAAACACGAGCAGGCAAATACGATTGCAAAATTCTATTGAAATTTCTATTGAAATTTCTATTGAAATGTTCAAATGGGAAGTTTTTTCTCTGTGTGTGTACATTTTTTTCTGTCAATAAGCCGGCCATAAAGTGAACTAAGTTTCCATTTCAGCCAATGGCCGAAAAGACTAATAAAAGCCAAGTTAATATGTGGTCTGCTTTTAAGTGTATTTAAAACTGGCTACTTTGACCAGGTAATTAAAGCAGCATTTGAAGAATATTTGAGTCGACTCCGAAGGGGACTTTAAAGAGATGTCTTTGATTATTTGTATTTTGTTAAACATTTTTGGAGAGGTTAAATACATCGATGATTGTCAAATTAAGAGGATAAATACGTCGATATTTGTGAAATATAGTTATTTATAGTTAACATATAGATTATATAACAAACTTAGTGTGAATAACTATGTAGAAGGAGTCAACTAAAAATATAAATCCTTGTACAAATTATTAACAAGTTTTATAAAGGATTCAATAAGCTCTTGCTCTGCGTTAAGTATGATAAGTATTTAGTTTTAAATCAAGAAGATTTGATTCTTATATTGACCCAAACTATTTTGATTCTTTTTTTTTTACACAATACAAATTTGTGTACATAAATTTCAAAATACCAAACATTTAGTAAATTTATTAAAGATCTTTCTCATATTTAACAAAAATCAAAAGATCTCTGAGAGAACATTACATTTTTGTGCATACCCCACATACATTTTTGCCTTCATGTTTTTATAATTTTAAAATGAATTATAACGCTTCGTATTCAGTTTAACAAAACATGAATTTATTGCGCTGATGCGTCGATGATTTTTCAAAGAGGGAGAGACAGAGAGAGAGAGGGAGGGAGGGAGAGATTCGCGCACACCCACAACATTTGCCCCATAGAGTTAACGGTGCATAGGGCATAAATTTGGGACCCCTCCAAAAAAAAGACAGTGCGACGACTTTGTCGAGTCGGCGTTGTCATATTTGACATCAGCTCTATAAATCAACAAAGAATGTCGTTGTCGTTGGAGCGAGGGAGAGCGGCCCATCAGCGAGAGAAAGAGAGAGAGAGGGAGGTAGGGGCGGTAGGGTCTTGCTTTCGATTTGATTGATAATGGCAGGCAGGCAGTCAGGCAGCCAGGCAGCCAGGCTGCACTGCCGGCGGAATGAAACGAAATGAAACATTACGGCGGAATGGATTGTGGATTGTGGAGGCTATTGTATGACATGACATGGCGGCAAAGAGCGAGCATGTGTGTGTGCGTGTGTGCGAGTGTGTGTGTGTTTGTTTGCAAGCCAAGCGAAGCGGTTGCGCAAGGGGAAGCAGACAGCATGCAGCATGTAGCATGTAGCATTGGGCATGCAGCATGCAGCGTGCAGCATCATTCGACTGCGCGACTGCGTATTTTGAAATATGGAGCGGTAATAAATGTCACAAGAATCATTTGAGAGGAAATACGAGTGACGAGCGTGACTTGCATTCGATTTATGTTGCAAGCCATGGTGCTGCATGCGTCAAACGATGCCACTGCCACTGGCTTCCTCTCTGCTCGCTGCATGAATGATAAAGTTTTTGATTTACGCATTAGCAGCGAGCAGGTGGAAGGAAAATTTTTGACTTTGCAGCGATTGCTTTAATTACCGTGCCACAACAAATTGTAGGCGTAACCTATGTGTGTGTGTGTGTTGGTGTGTGTCTGAAATTTGGCATAATTATAACCTGTTTTCATTTTGTTCATGCTGCTGCTGCTGCTGTTGTTTTAATCTCGCGTGTTGCTTGCAGCGCGTGAAATCGCGTTGCAGCAGCAACAGCAGCAGCTTCCTAGCTTAGCAGCCACCCAAGCGCAGAGTGTCAACCTCTAAAAGCCGCAGACAGCCACCAAGGCGCGCTGGGCTTTGATAGTCTGGCGCAACGGTTGCAAGTGCTGCCAACTGCTGCGGTGTCTAGCGTGAGCGAACGAACGTTCTTGAGAAACGTTGAACGCGGAATGGGAATGCAGGCAAGCAGCAGAACCACACGCAGGTCCATGCAGCCAGGCGAAGCTAGGAGAGAGGGAGGAGAGGGAGGGGGAGAAGTGAGCTGAGAATAAGAGGTGATGAGCGGGGGGATATGAGCTGAAGCTAGAGGTGATGAGGTGAAGCGACGCCAGAGGATGAGCCACAATCAAAGTGAGTTAGCTAAAGAGAGAGAGAGAGGGGGGGAAAGAGGGGCAGTAGAAGTGGCTTTGTGGGGGCGCGTTGTTGGAGCGCTAGCTGGCACTGTGGTGTCTTTCGCAGCGGTCGCGGTCTGCTTAGTGCCGTCACCAAGCATTGACTGGCTAGGCCAGGCCAGGCCAGGCCAGGCCAGGCCGCGCCGGGCCGGGCTAGCCTTCGCACAGTGGTGCAAAAAGCAGGCAAGCAAAAAACAATGCATGCATATAAATATTTCATTTGCGTGTTTGGCAATCATTTTCTAGTCAATGTCTTGGCATGCAGTTGGAGGTTTTTATCTGATGCAGACCCTAAGCCCGACTCAGACTGAGTAAGTGAGTGAGTGAATGAATGCTTCCCAGCCGTGGCAAGATCTGCAGTTGCATTTCACATTAGAATCAACGGAATTGGCACTTTTGGTTGCCTTTTAGGTCTGAACTTACCTATAATAATCGTTTTTGCAATAAATGTTGCCATCACGTGAGTAACATGAGGATTCCCGTTCCAGGGGCTGGCGACATGCATAACACTGCAAGCAGCTGGCATGCCAGCGTTTTTCCACAGCGGAGAGGTAGAAACGATCCTGTAAAATTTGACATATATATGTAGTATATGTTTATATGCATAAGAAAATGAAATATTTAAAATATTTTCGTAATTTTTTATAAATTTCAAGAATTTCCAATTTATTGTTCATAATATAAGTAGCCTCTAGGCATATAATATCCAAGATGTTTAAGCAACTGTCTTGCTTTGAGACATGTTAATAATTATACGTTACTTTATATATACGTATATATGTGTGTATATATATTTATACTTATTAACTCAATTACAAGCTGTGCTCTACACGCTCTTTGTTTAAGCTATAAATGTGTTTACATATTAATAAATAATTAATAACTGAAACAGGTATGTTTTTCAGACAGGGTAATGACAGACAGGCAGGGTAATGAAGATATAGCCTTAAGCAATGGCATTCAACTTACGATTATATATATGTGTATATATAGATGAATTGGGAATTACTATATCTGGCAGAAGAGCAAGGTTATTATTCGAGATACTCGAATTTAGAAAGCTTTTAAGCCTATGCTCATAAGAGACGTTGAAAATCTTTATAGAAGCAAACATTATCGATAATTGGTTGATATCCTCTATTGAGGCTTCATTTGGGTATATGTGGCGGGAATAAACTCTATTTTTCCCCAGTTTCATATCCTTAGTCATCTGTGAAGATGTATACGAGAAAAAGCACCCAAAGAGTTCAATGATATACTTCATACTCAAATGACTTGGAGAATCAATTATAAGGATTCTATATAAACTATGCCGCTTGATCTTTATGAAATATCCTTAAAGACAGGAAAGGCAAATCTTTTCTTATGGTTATGAAATGCCGTGCTTTTGGGATATCTGATTTTTACATTGAAGAGTCTAGTTTAAAAAATGTTTTGTTTTGTTTTGCCATTGCTCAATAAAATTCAATGGGCATAACTCGCTGGAGGAGTTGGTATCATTATGAAATGTATCTCATAATATTTTGAGACTAGTTTTACCTAAAAAAAAATTGACACTAAATACTCCGACATATATATAAACTCCATACATCCTTTATCTATCACTCCCTACTCTGCACTCACAATCTATTACTCAATTGCTTTTCTCACAGCTCCTTTGCCGTCGGCATATGTAATTATATCCTCAAATTGTATCCTTGTCACATGGACAATCTTTCTCTCTCACACACACGCATACTCTCTCTCACTACGTCTCTCACTTCTCTCTTTCACTTACCTGTATTTGTCGGCCGCAGCCGGCGCAATCGTCTGGATTGCGGGTTACTTTGCTATCGTTGGTGGATTCGGGACTGCTGGGTGGACCGAAGGGTTCCGTTTTAAATGATATGCCCGATGTGGTCTCATCGCTGACCTCCGTGCAATCCGTGCGACTGCGGCTAATTGAGAATTTAGCCGTTGAGTCCTCAAATGTGGCGCGATCGGCGGTCTCATAGCTAGAGAGAGAGCGAGAGAGACAAAGAGAAGGTTAAGTTGAGTTATAGCTAGGCTTGTGGCTGTGGCGTTTGTCTCTCACCTTCTATATGACTCGCTGCCGTATGCATTGCCAAATGGCTTTGTACTCTGATCACAAATGTCTGGGCACGATGATGTCGAGCATGTGCGAAACAATGGATGATGGTGATGATGATTGTTGTTGTTGTTATTATTATTATTATTATTTGCACCTGCAGCACTGCCGCACTGATTGCTCCCTTGATGTGCTACAGGTGGGGTTAAACTTTTCTCCCTTGCGCCGGGCCCAAGAAATCTTGCGCTCTGCTGCTGCAAAGTTAATGCAAAAGAAGAAGAAGAAGTAGAATGAGTATCGATTTGTGTAGATAAGGCTAAATTAAATTTTATAGTATTTTTTATAATATCTAAGGTTTTATGTATCTGATAACATTTATTTCAAATAAATTAAAATAAGTTAATATATAAGAAAAAATAAATAATGGATAACAACATTTTAGGGATAAACATATGTTTATGAAATACTCTATTTTGAAAATATTATGAAACTAATATTATTGTTATTAATTTAGATGCTTTTGTGTTACAAACTTCGGAAATGTGCTCTTCAGGGCTTGAAAAAATTCCCATAATTTAGTCGTTCATAAAAAACTCTTTTTTTTTTAACATTTTTTTAACTTCTTATATTATGTTTAACAGTTTACAGCTTAACATAATTATTGTTAAATACTACTTGCTTTTTGTTCTTATATTTATATATTATAATCCTTTCAAATTTTTTCTTTATAAATGGAAAACAATGTTCATAAATTAACGAGCAAAATAATTCAAATGAAATGTGCCACAAAACTATGCCGTTTATTGATATTATATCATAACATGAAGAACCTTATTTATATAAATATTTTATACATCATATAAATAACACTTTCTAGTATTCATATATATTTATATTTTGTCACATTTTTTTATTCATGCTTTTTCGATTTTTATTGTTGAAAGACCATGCTATAGAAATTTCAAAAAATATGTGACACAAAATGGTTGTAGAGCCATATAAAAGAAGAAGAAACGAAATATATACATAAATATTTAATATATATAATATTTTTTCTAAATATTTTCATAATTCTTCAGATATTTTCATATTTAGTACGGTCTCATTTAGAGTAAAAAGTGTGCATCGCTTGATTTCCGTTTCACTCAGCTCGAAAATTTTTCACAAATTTCTTCACGAATGCATCTCAAAAGGATATGTGCCACAAAATGATGCATGAAATTTTCAATGGCGGCGGCAAAAGTTAATTTCAATTAGGCAAAATTTTTTTGCTGCTGTTCGCCGCTGACTTTTCCAAGAAAACGTTGCGCGACATTTGAAAGACGAGCAGCCGGTAGGGGTGGAGTTGGTGGAAGGGGCGGCGACGAGGGGCGTAACACCGACAGATGCCTGAAAACTTAACCTAAGCCCCCAGCCTCTCTCCTCTGTATGGCGCATTCATTGAGCAGCACGTAGTTCTGCATACTGCATAATCTTATTTTCGAGTACGAAACGAAGCGCAGACATCTTGTCGCACATTGCAGACAAATTATATATATATATAGTGAGTAGATCTGGCGAGTCGCTACGTATCATCGATGCTCCAGTTTACTTATTTTTTGATTAATTAGTTGAAAATAGTTTTCAACTGTTTGGCTCTGTGTTTACTTAGAAGGATGACAGGTTTTTTTTCGACTAAAACCAAAAACTTCATTTTTTATTTCTGCCATCTTAAGCTTGTTTGGAGGTGGGTAAAGGCGAGTATATTGGTTTGGGTGGAAGGTGTAGCGAGTTGTACCTTTGGCTAACTTACTTACGAATTCTTCTTATAGATTTACATTATATTCCACGTGTACACGCCTCTTGGTGCGTGGCATATTAAGGTGAACTATATGAAAACTTGCTAGATACTAGGCTCAACAAGTTTCGCAGTTGCAACTTCATTGAGCTTCTTTAAAAATATAACCTTTGAGGCGGGGCAAAACGGTTTACTGTTCTTTTAACAGATATTTAACTATCTATAAACATATCCATCACCTTTAAGATATAACCTTTTGAGGCGTAACCAATTGTAAAAGAAAAATAGAAATTTTGTTTGAATTTCATGTTTTTATGTAATATGAACAAGTATTGAGCAGTCATTGCCACCCAATTTGCAATATTTCTGCTTGTTTTTCTTTGCTGTTTCACTACAAATTTCGTTGTTGTTTTTCGGCTTTTTTTTTTTAATTTTTTACAATTTTTTTTTAGACTCTGTTTGGTCAGACATCGGTTTGTTACCTTTGGGGGTAAACACAAAACGCAACATTTTGCTGTCTGCCATTTTTAGCTGGCAATATTTCAACATTTTTTCTATTTCTTTTGGCCAGCTACACACATAATACCCCAACTAAAATGGCCTAACCACATTTCTTATAGGCAGCGGCAGCTTCTT
Organism: Drosophila pegasa; assembly: GCA_035046225.1. Taxonomy (NCBI): domain Eukaryota; kingdom Metazoa; phylum Arthropoda; class Insecta; order Diptera; family Drosophilidae; genus Drosophila; species Drosophila pegasa. Next base: position 2,841,388 of record JAWNOD010000076.1, read on the forward strand.
ATTTACTTTTTTTTTATTTTTGCAATTTGATGGCTTGATTTGTTGCCTGAAGCGTGTCTTAAAATGGGAAGATATACCAAAAAAGAGAAAAAGAAGTAACTACAATTTGGATACATAAAAGACAAACTTCTTTTGCAGATTTTTATTGACTGATAAGTTTGGGAATAGGCATATATATTTCGAACTTTGGCTCTTGCATTATGCAGTTGCTTGAATCATTTAGATTTTTATCAATCAGAATAACAACATATTTGTTTTATTTATTATAAAGTTTTATATTTATTTTTTAACATAATAAACTATTATTTTGAGTTATTTGTAGCAAATATGATTAGCTGATTTTGTATTAGCAAGTCATTCTGCTCTAGTGGGTAATGCTCGACTGCCCAATACTCTGAGCCAAGTGTCAAGTTGTTGCTTCAACAGGACATCAAAAGCTTATATATGAAATTTAATAGTTATATATCACTTAAATCTTTCGGGATATGTACAAATCACAGAGGAGTGAATAAAGTTAACTATCAATTGAAACAACATTAAGGTGTTTCTACTAAAGCAGGGTAAACGCTCATGTCATTCGTTTTAAAAGCTGCTAACAATTCCACCACGCAAATATACACTATATATTAAAATGGGAAGTTGATATAACTATTATACATTGAAAAATTCCTAATACTTATTTTATCCAGACATGGGAATATTATCATATTGTCTACATACTTTTATTTCCTAAGGTTCAACAATCTATTATTGAATTTTTTATATACTTATCTTCCTTATAATTTAAAAAAATAATATTTAAATATGGTACATAAGATAATACATAAATAATACAAATATATAGTTACTTCTACTATTATTAATAAATATAAATACATTTTTAAAAAAATGCTTAGCAAAGTTTTCCATAGCATAATATTTTAAACAAATTTTAAGTAACATCAGAAAGCATACTTTTGTGGACCAATTCGAACTTAGATTAAAATTACAATAAAAACAAAGTAAAGACGTGTAAAAACGTTACAAATAGTCACGGCCGTCGGCTTTTAAACATAGACATAAATGTAAAAAAAATCACAACAATTGTTTTATAAGAGCATATTTATTAGATCTTTAGATTTGGTCGACAGTAGCTCACAGTGATTTCAGCATATATATATATTATATATATATACATACATTTCCAAATATTTAAACGGATATTCCGTTTATATAAAATCTATGAACTCTTCTCTCATATCATGAACGAACATAAGAAACTGTCAAACATATTTAGCCCTAACATTCGTTACCTGCTTTTGTTTCCTATTTCTTCGATAAAGCAAGTCACGCTCTCTGTAAATTCTAAACCGATTACGAATTATAAAATGCATATCATGTAAACCCGTTGACTCGGTTGTCGTCTTCTCTTTGCTACTGTTGCTACTTTATTGATAGTTCTTTACGCATGGCCAGAGAGCCTATAAATCTGATAGATACAACTGAATGGGCGTTTTTCTGGTAAGGTAGTAAGTGCGATTGATTAGTCTAAAATATCCATTCGGAAGTAAAGTTGAGTGGGAAGTAAAACGTATACAGTGAAATATAAATAAAATATTAATTCATAAATGAAGTGTGGTTAAATATCGGTTAATAATCGATTTTAGTAAGCATATAAGGCAAAATATGAATAATAAATAGATTCGGACAGCAAAAAAATTGAGAATACATTGATTCACAACTAAGCTTCTAGATAAGTGAAACTTATAAAGAATAGTAATAATAATATATCGATGCTCTGCAGAATTGTTAAGAGGTATAGTAAGGAAACATTGTAAATATTGGCAGAAAAATTAGAAAATAAAATGTAGTATGAAATAAAATAGGTATATTTATTAGAGAAAGAAAGAAAAGAGGCGGAGAAACATCCAAAGCAATAGATAAAAAATCACTATTAAATTTTATTACTACAAGAATTTCAGGAACAAAAGCTAAAATAGATTTCAAATATAAAAAAAATGAATAATAATTCCAATACATATCGTACAACCTAGCGTATGCTTAATATTTGCCTTGGCAACATTTTTCGTCTCGTCACGATGCGAAATATCTATAGCAAAAACATATCTGCAATCTACATAGCATAAGCTGTAAGTAAGCTCTTTCCAACTGATTGTTGGCAACTGATTTTGCTATCGATCCATGACAACAAAAACAAAGAGGCAGCGAGAGACAGCGGCAGAGGCAGCGGCAGAGACAGAGCGTACTTAAAGTCAATTCATGATCTGTTGCGTTGTCACTGAAAACGAAATGCACAAGGGGGTTTTGCTTATCGCTAAATGCGCTTCGATTGCTCGAAGTCTCGCTTCTGTCTCTGTTTTTAGTCGCTGCGGCTGTCGCTGTGGATCGATAGGAGTCGTAGCTTTTGGTCTGGCATTGATAACATTTGTAACCCGAGCGCGAGATAAATCACAAATTAATCAGCGACCATAGACCTGACTGTGACTGCTGCTGGTGCTGACTCAAACCAAAAATTGTGTTTCGTTCAGCGTGTGGAAATCCGAAACAAAAACGTTTTAGAAATTTGTCTAGAATGCTTTAAGGTCAGACTATCGTTAAAAGGGGAGTCGTTTCAAGCTATTGCTCTTTGGGATTATTCAATGGATATAGTTGGAGATATATGATTTTGATTGAAAGTTTCAAGCGAACTAGTCTAATCCAAGCTAATCCGCTTAGGTGGCTGTTGTAAAGGTCTATCGATTAATGGATTTATCGATTTTTATGTCAACATTTATTGAACTTTTGCATGATATTATCAATTGATCAGTATATGTATCGATGTTTTGGCATATACATATATTTGCTTAATTTTTTTGAGTTGAAAATATATTTTAGCATTATTTTATCATTTATCGATTTATCGATCTATTGCAGGTCTTACTACGATTGTATGCCTGCATCAATTGCCTATAGGTCTATTGGAAGTGGAGACTGGTGAGTGATTGAGAACTAAAATTTGTATTTATATTTTTATATATTGATAAATTTTAGGTAGTTATCGATTTCTGATTAATCGATTATAGTTCAATTTTTAGTAATATATATCGAAAATTGAGCATAAAGCTGTAGCATATTGCTTTACTGATAATTTATTCCTTGATTCTTTGAAAAAGAGCTGAAGTCGATTAAGAAATTATAGAATATTGAGCAACTGTGAGTTATCGATTATCGAAGTTAAAAGTGGGCCTTGACAGTCTTGTTTCTAGACTAAATGCTTTAATCCATTTATATTCTTAGCTTACTAAGTTAAGTTATAAATCTTTGATAAACTTATCTTAGTGAAGTTATCGATCGATGATTAACTTATCGATAGCTTACCCAATGCATCACAGGGCGCTCCTCGGTGCAGACGCCCATGTGCGTCTTTTGGAATGACACGAGGTCTATTTCCAACGATGATGATGTCTGTCTGGTGTATGTTTGTTGTTATTGTTGCTGTTGTTGTTGTTGGTGTAGTTGTGGTTGGCTGTTGCTCTATTCGTTATTGTTGTTGTTATCCTGATTATTGTTGCTGTTGTTGTTGTTGTTGGTGCAGCGACTAAGCGCAAGGCAAATGCTGAAAGGCTTTTTGGTCCTGTTTAATCCAGTGATATCTTATTGATATTTTTTATTTAAAATTTGTGCGCATCGAACACTTGTTCTGCTTCTTCTCGTTTATGAGTGATTTGAAAACATCAAATTAATAAATTGAACATTTTTACGTCAGCGAGGAAAAAAGCTTTCTATACAAATTATTTTCTTTTCTTTCTGATATATTTCACTTGATATATATATATATATATATATATATAATTGGCTTTATTTTATTATGATTTCGTATTCATTTTCAGCTTCAAGGTAATTTAAGGAACATTTGGGTTTTAGGTGACGCACACACACTCGCACACACACACGCACACACACACACACTCGCTGCGGCAGGTAATGTTGACGTTTTATAGGCCGACACGGACTACGGTTTAACGAGACTCCCGAATATATATATATGTATATATGTATTTAGACGACACCGGTGCCCGAAATTAATTTATGACATTAATTTACGAGACAGCGCGTGGAATGGCACTCACTGTAAATTGAGTGGTAAGGAAAAGGTCTTTCAGTCTCTATGTGTGTTCCCTACGACGGCGGCGGCAGCGGCAGCGTCAGCAGCAAACAGAGATGCGTGCTACTGATAAGGCATTAGGAGTTGAGCGGATGCGCCTTGTGCTGATGATAACTAAATGAAGGAGACTTTGACTTTGGACGGTCGACGACGACGACGGCAGCAGCAGCGGCAGCGACAGCGGCAGCTGCTATTGATATTCTCTGGTGCCGCGAAATAAGATCGGAGCCAAAAAGAAAGAAATTCACTAAAAAACCGACGGCGAAATGTTGTAAGTGTAATCAAGGCGAGTTTAAAGGTTACGCCCGCGGCAAACACAAAACGAGGCGAATACAATACAATTCAATTTTTTCTTTCTTTTTTTGAGCTGTTGTTGTTGTCGTTGTATATGTATATAAAAAACAAACGAAAATGCCGAGCGACGTGCAACGTATCAGCGGCGACTGTTGTTGTTGCCACGCGTTTGCAAACTGCGGCGACAAAACTCGCGTATGTTATATTGGGCAAAAAAAGGTCGACTTCGACTTCGATTCCGACTCCGACTCCGACGTTCGCTTGCTCGTCGTTCGTTCCCTCGTTCGTTTTTAGAGAAACATCCGCGCAGACAACCAGTCAGCGTAGCGGCGTATTACTGTGTGTTTGTGCCCGCAGCGAATTCACAAGCTCTAACTCGGAGACGGCGCTCGTTCGCAGCCAGCGCCAGCGCCAGCAGCAGAGGCCGCAGCGCAGCAATCGCAGCGAGTCAAAACACAAACAAAAACAAAAAATCCAACCACCTATAGCGGCCTCTCGCTTGCGCCTGGTCTGCAATGTGTGCTATATGTTTCTGCTCTCTCTCTCTCTTGCTCTCGCTCTCGCTCGCGCTCTCTCGCTCTCGCTCTCTCTGTCGCCCGTCGCTCTCTCGCCGTATTTACGCAGCAAATGGCGGCGCTCTCAGCTGATTTGTGTTTGTATGACTTTCTCGCTCGCACGCATGCGGCAAGTGGCGTTTTGAGGGCGTGGTGTTTTTGTCGTCAGTTGCAGAGTCAGTCAGCAGTATTGACTCGGCAGCCCCTCTAGTTGGAGAGAGTTGGAGAAGGCGTTGCAGGGGGGATGGGGGGTACACGATGGCTGGCTGCCAAACATGAATAATGCAACAGCAGAAGAAGCAGAAGCAGCAGCAACAGCAACAGCAACAGCAACGGCGACAACGGCTGTGGCAGCGGTGGCAGCAGCCGCCGTCGCCGCCGATTGTGGCATCACTTGGAGACCCCATGACAGGAATTTTGCGCTCGCTCGCAAAAGATGTTCGCTGCTGGCTGCCTTTTGCTACACAAGTAAGAAGACGTTGCTTGTCGTTGTTGTTGTACTTGTTGTTATTGTTGTTGTTGTTCTTATTGGGTGCTGTATTTTGCGCGCGTGTGTGTGTGTGTGTGTGTGTGCGTTTGCCTTGGGACCTCTATGGCTATGCCCTCCTTCGTTCGTCGTTCGCTGTAAAAGGCAAAAGAAAATAATAATAAAAAAATAAGGTTTGAAGAAAATCGAGCAGGTCTTATTTATTTAGATTTTTTTCTTTGGGCATTTTATGATATACATATATATATATTTATTTTTTTCTTCATTTTATTATAACTTCTTCTTTTTTGTGGGTTTTTTTTGCGCTGCTTAAAGTTTTTTGTTGTTGCGTTCGCTGTCGATTTCTTTTCTGCTACCTCTTCTTTAGCATTGCTATTGTTGTTGTTGTTGTTGTATTGCTTTGATGGCTTATAGAATAATTTTGGGTGGGGGCTTGGATGCTGGGCGCTGCTGCTGCTGCTGCTGCTTTTTTGGCCGTAAGTATCGGATTCGCATTGTCAGCTTTTCTTACACGCTGTATTTTTTCTTTAAAAAAAATATACAAATACATATAAGAGTATATATGTATATGTGCATGTTTTATGTATTTCGTTTTTAAGTGAAATCTTTTTAGCATTTGTCCAAGTACTTTTGTTAAATGCTTTACATAAGCTTGAAAGTTCTCGTTATTTGGAAGGGGAAAACTTAATGCAGGTAACGCACAATTAACAAGTTTCATAGGAAAAACTTTGCAGCACATTTTTGACGGGGGTTAGAAATGTTGAGAAATGTCTTAAATGTCGGTTATTTGAGAAGGGGAAGGGGCTGGAGTGGATGGAGGAAGGAAAGGGCAATATTGCTCATACGTAAAGTGAAGAATCGTATTACAAGAAAAAAAAGGAACAGATTTTTAAAATTACTAAAATACATTTTACTTCAATATGCTTCAATTTATTATTAAAAAACATAAGAAAATTATGGACAATATTTAAATATTATATGAATATAATAAATATATATTAATATTAAATAATAATAATAAATATTAAATAATATATTTTAATACAAATAATTTATGAAAATTTTTATATAATTTCATTAAAGTAATTTAATAATAAATATAAATAAAAATAAATTAATATCTCTAAAATCACTTCAAGTTCCTTTTAGAACAAGAAATTATATATCAATTCATTTCAAGTGTTCCGTGAGTTTTGCTTTCAAGCATGAATCTCTCTCTCTATATAAAAGTTTATAGAAATCCTGTCAAAGTAAATGAAAACAGGAAACTTTTGCTTGTTACAAGAAGAAGAAACAAGGCTTGAAGAAGGCAAGATTGAAAGATAAAATATAAAAACTTGACACAACTAATTAAAGGAATTGAGTATGTTTTCAATTTTAATTAAAAGCGCACTGAGAAACTCAATGAGCTGCAAAGAAGTTTTACCTTTCGCTACAATGTTTGCTTATACATATAAATTATATATATGTATCTATATATATTTCTCTTGCTATTCATATTTCCATATGAAATTTATACATTTTTCTTTTGCGCTTTGATGAACGCGAACGCAACGTAAAGGATCAATTAAAAGAATTGATAGATGCTTCTCAAGTTGACAATGTGATTTTATATGCGGACTTGAGCGGCTGCTGTTGCTGCTGCTGCTGCCGTCTCCTTTGCTGCTGTCGTTTGTTTTGTTGCTGCTGTCGATGGCTGTCATTGAGTTTCGCATTTCAGAATAAAAATTCAAAAAGTCCAGAGGGGGGCCATGCACCTGCTCTCCATCTCTCTCGCTCTCCCTCTCTCTGTCTGTGTGTGTGTGGCATGTTTGTACATCAACGCGCATATAACAAATAAACAAACAAACAAAAAGAAAGAAGCATATTGTCGACTTTTTGGGCTTGCTGTGTGTGCTCGCTTGCAATTGTGAATAACAGCAGCAACAACAACAGCAACAGCAACAACAACTTGCAACAACAATGTGCTGCAATCTTTCGCCTCTCTGTTATTTTTTTTTATATTTCTCCTTTGCCTTTCTTTCAACGCAGTTTGCACTCGCACTCGTATTTGCTTTTAGCTGTTGTTTTATTTCATCTTTTTTTTTTTAACATTTTATTTTTTATTTATTTTTCTGGCTCTGTAGTACATTTTCTTGCTGGCTGCTGGCTGCTGCTGCTCTTGTTGGTCGCAAGTGTTGAATGTCTGCGGAAAGTTACAAAGGTGGTGTCGTCGTCGGCTCCCCCATCCCTCACTCCAGCCAGCCCCAAACCCTTTTTGCCCAGCTTCATATATATACAAAGCCTTGCTGCCCCAGCCACTGCCCCTCTCAGTCTCCCTCTCTCTCTCCTTGCCTTTTCCCTCTGTTTCAGCCATGGCTGAGCTGCTGCTGCTTCTGCTGCTGCTGTGTGCTTGGCCCGAGCTTCGGGGCATGCTCTTCAACATTTTCTGTGCCGTTTTGCAGTACATGAAGTTTGCATTTTTGTTGTACCCTGCATGCAGAGTTTGTGTATGGGGTGTATAGGGCTTGGCTGAGAAAATCAGAGTAAAAATGGTCTTTTTAGCAAAAATTTTAGCTTGCTTATTTAGAAAGCTTAAAAAGAGGATGACTGATGATAATGATCCTTTTTCAATCTACAAAAATATATATAATATATTTTAATATCCCTTTTACTAAAGAGAAGACCATTTCTATTATATTTCTGTTATATTCTCTTCTATTCTACTTTAGCGCCATAGAAAAAGGTTTATATTGTTGGCTCTCTGTGGACCTTTGCTACAAATAGACTCAGATACAAATGAACATATATTATAGATATCTAAATAGATTTGGTCGCTTATGGAACCTAATTAAGTGTTATACAGTTAACGTCTTTCCATGTTTTTATAACCTCAAATCATTCTATAAATGCTTAAAAGCAGCGTAGAAGGAGTGAAATTTTAGCACAATAGTGGTAAATACTCCTGACTAGAGTCCTCTAACTTTGGGAGATTGCAATATCATGGGATTGCATGAGAATTTTATAAATAGTTATAGTAACTAAGAACATCATAGACTATTAAAAGAGCAATTGACAATGACTAAAGCTGTCCCACCTCAAATCCCAGGAATCTTCCCCCTATTCTATTCAACTGCCAGGGCATCTCTTAGTCGTGCACTCCCCAACGTTTCGCCATTTTTATTTGTTGTGTCGTTTTCTTGCTGAGGCTCCTGTTATTCATAGGCAGCTTCCTGGCACGTTTTGTATTGGGTGTGGCAGGCGCGCCCACACACACACACTCACACACACACGCACGCACACAGACCAAGGCACAGAGGCATTACATACATGCACAGCAATACGATTGCCCGCCGAAAAAGCCGAGACTTGAGTTTTACTTGTCTTTTGCCATTTGCAAAAGTTTTTGTGTTTTTTTTTCGTTGTGCTCTGAAGCAACTGCCACGTTGAGCCTTTTTGGCTTACACACTTACGTACATATGGCGTATATATATATCTATGTGTATATAAAATATATTCTAAAAGGATTCGAAATGAGGGCTTTTTGGTTTTTGCGTGCAAAGTTTTTGTTGCCGTGTTGCTGTCGTGCTTTATTTTCCTCTATTTTGTTGTTGTTGTTGTTTTTTTCCTTTTCGAGTGCAACGCCAAAGCGCAGCAGCACTTGTGCAACAAGCACACATACACGCGCGTGTTGAGAAGTGGAAACGTAATATCGGATTTTCGTATTTACGTAACTGTGGTTCCTGCACACACATAGATACACACACACACTTACACACACGCACAACCAAAGAGTCGCCTTTTGCTTTTGCAGCAGTTTTTGTTGCTCTATGGCTTTCTATGTACTTTTGAAACACACCAAAAAGCTTGCTTTTGTAGGGCATGCACACACTCACACACACACAGACACACACACACACACACAGGCATACACTTATACACACACTTCTAGATACTTGGCCTGGGCCTGTGATCCCGCCCCGTCCACGCCGCACTCCAAGTGAAAACGTAAACTTTGACAACCCTGCCGCAACCCTATAGCTGGCAGGTCTGTCTAGGTGGGGGAAGGCGGGGCGTGGCAGCAGCTTCAATTCCTTTACAGCAGTCAGCCGCCCAAGTTTCAAAGAGCGAAATGGTTTTTATGTTTCTTTATGTGGGCGCTGGGCACAGAAAAAAAACAAATAAAACCGGAAAAAAATAAAAGGATTTTCTAACAGCCGCCATGTTGACTAACCGTTGCCAGAGCCCCCAATCCCCCCGCTCCATCCTCACTCCTCCGTCATAACCATCAAAGTTAAATAGACAGAAAATTGTGTACAATTTTCGTGAGCTTGGATTTTTCAATTCGTTGCCTAGCATCATTGACTGCTGCAAGAATTTTTGAAAAGGGGAGACGCACACAGGGCGAGGGAGTGAGAGAGGGGGACGGGGAGGGTTTGTCTTTGCCACAGGGTTTTATTTTCAACTGCAGCTCTCGCACTCCTGCTTCCTTTCTGGGATCCTTCAAAAAGCCATACACAAAGGGTGGGAGTTGGGGAAGGGGAGGCGGCGGTGTGGGGGCGAGGCGGTGCTATTGGACGTGGCATGTGCGCATTTCGAATCTAAGATGGAGATTCCTATGTTGGGGGGAGGCGGAGGTTTTGTTCCTCTTCTCTGTTTTCATTTGCTAGAACCGAGGCTGAGTCGGAGTTTTTATTGTTTTATTCAACATTTTCTCACCAGCTTCAGCTGTTGTTGTTCTTTAATGTTATTAAAATTTTGCGACTCTAAAGTGTTGAGAGAAAGAGTATTAAAAGAGTTGTGAGAACTGTGTGAATTTAATGATATAATAATAAAGTATATCTATATGTATATGTATGCTATAATAGTTTGCTTTGGCAGAGGTAAAAAATGGGAGAATATATCTGTGAGTTTGGGTAATATAATAGAAACTCTTGGTTTGATAAATGTTAGCCAAGTTACGTTGATATTAACAACGATAGTTGAAATGTTGTCTCAGTTTGAGGAATGACTGAAATGTTGTCTCAGTTCTTGGCTTTAGTTGCTTATATAAACTTGCCAAATATGTGGTCTTAGCTGGAAGATTTTCATTTACTATTCATAATAATGTTCCTATTGAATCATATTTTATCGATAAATATCGCTATCGATTTAATTAATAATTAGATTCGTTTCTTTGGGGTCTCATGAAGCGTTTGCCTTACAGCAATTAGCAGGCGACTTTGGTTTGACCTCAGTGCAAAACGCAAATGTTAAATTGATTTGTGTGAAAAAGTGCTCCAAAATTGGTTTCATTGCCAATGCCAAACAAATTGAATATTATTCATATTATCTTCAAAGGAAACAAACAAAAATAAAGAAATCTAGGAAAAATAACAAAACCTTGATTATTTATTTTATTATTTTCCACATCTGCAACGAAAGATTTCAACTGTATCTAATAACATCTCCGCATTTTCTAAATTATTTAAAACGTGATTTGAATGTAAAAAACTTTTAACATATCGGACTAGCGAGTGGTTTAGCTTTACTGTAGTTGTGCGTGTAAAAACTATGTTACGAAAAGATATAAAGGATAATTTTTGTATAATTAATATCATTTAAAATTTTGTATATCCTAATAAAAGTCGAACGTATCTCTGATGTATTTTAGGTATTATATATAAAAATGAAAACATGATAATTATAAGCTAAGGCACGACTATGAGTTATAATCTCGTCTGACACTCGAGTGTTGTTTAATTGTCTTCTTATTGAACTTAGAAATGAAATGGTTGTGATTTATAAATAATATATAGAATACTGAATATCTAAAAGAAGGTTAACATTTCTTTACAGATAACTCTACTGTCTGTTTAAGTATATTTATATGTTGACTATATTTTTTTTAAACTTGTTTTTTATTATTGCATGCCTACATATGTACATACATGATGTTATATATATTTTTATAATTATCTCAATTATTTTGTGATTTATTCTAATACTATATACATCTATCAATAATCTGCTCTATCTACACCAGTTACAATTGTGTTCTGTAGCAACGTGTCCTTAATCCTTTCCCATGCAGCTTAGCACTTACATTTGCTCAGTCTCGCTACATTCTAATGCCCGAAAACCGCAATTCACAATTGTGGCAAATAATAATCGAGATGCTCAAGCAAATTCCTCGCCTGGTCGAGCTTGTCTCTAAGCCCTTCCTCTACAGCTCAGCCTCATATTTATCTTCCGCCCTGATTGTATCAAACAATCAACTCAAAGCACTCGACTTGGCTCGTCTCGACTCGACTCGACTCGTACAGCACGCGCTAATTAATATGATCAAAAGCGATTGGCTTATTGAGTGCGGGGCCAAAAAGTTAAAATCACAACGATTCTTTGAGTTCGTATAGATTACAGCTAGTGATAACTGCGATACGTTTGCTTATGAGCGTTAAATGCAAATGCCGTGCGTCGTGCGACATATGTTGAACAAACCGAAATGCACACAGGGAGATGGAGAGAGGGAGGTAGAGAGAGGGGATAACCGACTGCACCACCCATTGCCCACCGCAAAGCTCATTGCATTGGCATTGTAGTTGGATATCAGACACACGCATCCGCATTCAGATTCGCACTCGCACTCGCATCCGCAGACATCGGACATGGGACATCGGGCATCGGACATGGACGTAGCTTAACGAGGCCGACACGTGCACGCCTTTAATTTGTTTACAAATCACTTCAGATGCGTTACACGCACGAGTACACGAAGTAACCCAAAAAAGGGGGTGAGTCGAGAGCGTAAGCGAGCCACAGAGAGAGAGGGAGAGCGGAAGAGAGAGAGCGAATGGCAAAAGGAGAGCTGAGCGGCTGAGCTCGGTAGTCGGTAGTTCGCACGCATGCCACGCCCGCTTTTGTGCGGGGCATTGTCTATTAAAGAAGTTCAAGCCAAAATGACCGGCACACGTTCACTACACACACACACACACACACACACACTCGCACACACACTCGCATTGTCATTGACACTGCATTAATGAGTGCGACTCTTTAGTGGGCTCTGCGGCAGCCGCCTGTGACTCTGCAATCGCAATCGTGTTGTTGTCGGTGTGTGTGTGTGTTATCGCATTGCTTTTGTTGCTCAATGAGCTGCTTACAAGGGCTTAAAAAACAACAACAACAACAGCAGCAGCGGGCACACAGAGAGTCGTTGCCAGGAGCTTATTTGTCAGGTCCTTTGCGTGCGCTTTGTTTGCCTGTTTTGTAATGCAAATTTTTAGTTATTGATAGCGCTGATCTTTAACTTAAAAATATTGTGGGTATGCATAAAAATTATATATATAATATATTGCAAGGGCATAATTGATTTTAATGAATTGAAAGGGGTTTATTGTAGATATTTTGGATGGGTCACTGAGTAATTTGGTTTTTTATTTAAAATGCGCAAAATATTTAAAGAAAATTATTTAAACTCCCTTTTGAACCAATACCCTTTGCCATCTTGCTGGGAAGAAACTGATATAACTCGTTTTTGACGTCCTAAAGGGCTTTCTATCCAAAATATTTTGCAGAGACCGGAACAAGTAATAGTCTGAAGGTGCAAAGTCGGGAGAATATGGTGAGTGTGGTATCACATCCTATTCAAGCTTTTGGCGAGTCATCAAACTTGTATGAGGTCTCGCATTATCCTGCCGAAACAGTACTCCTTTTCTATTGATCAATTCTGTTTAACTGCTCCTTTCATATAATGAACTTGTATACAACTTTTGATATAAGAAAACCAACAAACAGCTGGCCCTATGTATGAAGCTAAAAAAAACTAATATACTCCTTTTAGAGTGGTGAAGGACTATACAATTGTAGACTATGTAGATTTTGTAAGACAAAATCAAAAGCGATCCCTACGAAAACTGTAAACAGCTAGCAGTAGATATGAATGATGCTAACAAAGTCAATATAGTCCTCTGAATTTTGCAAAGGAGTAGAAATACTCATTTGAACTAAAACTAAAACTACAAAGTTTTAAGCGGAAATATAAGCAAAAATATCTAACTTGAAAAAAAGAATCTTTAACTACATACATACAGGCAGGGCTATGTAAGCCCCTCTCAAAGCCTCTACATCTTCAACTATTTCTAGTATTTCACAACCCGTCAGCTACTTGCACATATTTACACGCATCAGCAATTTCCCCAACGCCCAAAAGCCATATTTGCTATAAAATCAATCAAAGTTTGAGCGAGCTTTATCAACATGCTGTTGCTGTTGCTGTTGCTGCTGCTGCTGCTGCTATTGCAGCTGTCGAGATGCCAAATTAGAATCAAACATTTGTCAACAGTCAGATATATATATATGCACACATATATCTGGCTAGTGAAATGCCGTTATCTTAGCCCAAATATGGCTGCCAATTTTAGCCGTGGCCATAAGAAATGGTGGACACATTGCTGGCCATTACAATAAAAAATGTCTTGGCTCCTAGACGACGGGCTGCGGCTGCTACTGCTGCTGTTGCTTCTTCTTTTTCGGTTTATGGTTACACAGAGCGCGAGGCTTTTTAAATAATTTGATCCCCTGGGTCCTAATTTGTGAGTGTGCACCGTAGTGGTACAGTGAAACACGATGTCCGATGACGATTGGCAATGCTGTTACTTCTCTTGCAGATTGACTCTTTGTCCTTATGGCACGAGATCCGTGTACACAGCAACAACAACTTGAGCAACGACAACTTTTATGTGTCCCCAAGGCATGTGCCGAGTGCCTGACTGCCATAATTCCTGCTGGCGTTTGTCATAAAAAATGATTACATGCCGCACACGTAACTCGCCTTTGCAGTCACAGTCAAAGGTAATTCCAGCCGGACTGGACGAGGGGCATTAGCACATATTGCGGTATTAGTCAAAAAGTTCATAGTTTTTGGTTGTTTTTTGGGTGGGCTGACATTAAACGGTTTAACACTGCTGAACATAGATTTGAGAATGAGAAGCTTATATTGTAGAGAGAGATTTTGATATGTATTGTATATAAAATTTAGAATATTTGTGTTTGAGAACTAGAAATGAATGTGGATAGTGATTCTGTTATGCAGATGTATTTATTGTAGTATGAGATTGTACCATATGTGGAAGACAGTATCCTATATCTGACACAGTTAAGTTCGACAATCAAGAACAAATATTGTATATAAATAGAGAGATTTCGAAATGTAAATGCATTTTGTATATAGTGAAGGATTATAATATTTATAGAGATAGATAGTTCTTATACCTTACATTAATTAACATAAGTTTGATCAGCAGAAATAAATATATATAATTGATATTTTATATATCCATATATAATGTATTGAATAGAATATTGATTAGAGAAGTAAATAGAAACATAAAGAGAGATGCAACCAAATATGTATTAATGTGTAAAAGTACAAATAAACACATAGAAAGATGGAATTAGGAAGTTGTACTCCATAAAGTTATATATTCCATGATCAAATTCAAGAGAAGAAAGGTATATATGGTATACTACAAAAGTCTACAAGGGTTTTATCTTATTTGATATGAGCGTTTGCGTTTGTGCTAGTATCCTAACCATTTTAATGCGTGAAAAATTCTTTTCTTAATTTTTATAAAAAATATTTATATATTTAATACACATTTATATATATTTTTAAAATATATACAAACTCTATATGAGCTCTAAATATTATTAACCTTAGTCAAAATCTGTTTACCTCAGCCTAGCTCTCTAATAAAGAGAGTTGCGAGTCGTCAGCCCTTTAGCCACTCACCTGGTTAATCTGTCAAGCATAACGCAAACAACTTCTATTATAGCAAGTACTTTGAGTACTTTTTCATACAGAGGAGAGAAAGCCACTCGAAACAGTAACAATGTGAGCATAAACAAAGACCATGTTGTCTAGTGTTATTTATGTGTCGTGGGACGGACATATGTTCAAGTATTTGATTTGATTAGCGACATCAACGGGTTTTTATTTCTATTTTTGATCTTAATGAAGTGGTCAGAGCTGGTCGTGATTTCGGGCAGTGTCAAATTGAGTTATGACGGCGATAATGCGCGCTTAAGCGTGCCAGCCTCGATGTGTGGGGGTGCGTCGAGGGCAAACAACCCTAATTGAAATTATGCGGCATGTCAGTGCAGCGATTGCTCGTTTAGGCGAGCGCTCGAGCGAGCGAGCGCCCGAGCGAGCGAGCAAGGATATTGCCAAGGGAGCGCTAAAGGATTTCATCAGCGAAAACCTTTTGCGGCGGAACTGATTAGCAGACAATATGTCAAAAAGCTTTGCCAGGGACAGGGCTCCGGCCTGTCCTCCAGGGACAGCCGCTGGGGTGGCGCGGACCTGTGCACAAAAGTCATGACAAATAAACGGATACATGTGTCGGCAATAGTTTTGCTCATTGCCGCGATAATAATCGACATGAACAACAATGCCCTTTTGTCCTGCCTACCAGCCTATATCAGTCAACCAGTCTACTGTCAGCGTCCCTGTGCCTGAGTGTGTGTGTGTGCAGGACATGAAAATTACAGGATCGTTTATAGTACGTGGCAACGGGCCAGCGCCCGTTGTGTGCGACCTAAAAACAACCCTAAGGCGATTATCTCAAGTGCGCGACCCTCTGCATCTAAAGTATGCAATGAGGACACCCCAGCACAACTATGTGTGTGTGTGTGTGTGAGTGTGTGTATTTGCTGTATGTTTTTTGTGTATTTTGAGATGCTTATCGATTACACAGTGCGCGATGAAATCATTACTTCGAATTAAATAAACGTCATACGCATTTTGATGTCTCAATTGCGCCAAAAAAAAAGGAAGAAAAGTGTAAACAAGTCGAAGTGGTCTAGTAGGGAGTGCTTGACTAAGAAATACTCTGAATTGTGAGATGAGCTGCGGATTAAAGGATTATAGTTGAATGATCCTCCACATAGAGAGCTGCCTTCAATAACTGAGTTTCATAATCTTTTTAAATAAGAATAAGTCAGCTAGGAGTAAATATGCACCATTTTTGTCGCTTGTCAAAAGTATTCCCATAGCCAATATACCCCACTGATGCATTTTGCAGTGCATTCTGCGTATGAAGATAAAGGGGTTGTGCAGTAGCTGTTAGGGGTTGTCCACACAAATCAGAGTATCTGCTGTTAATGGTCTGAAACTCTTGAGCATATTATTTTGGGTTTTTCCATTTTATGTTTAAGGTTTGTTTACGGTAAACAAGCGCTAATTGTAATTAGCCGGGCTTTAATGAGTGGGCCACAAGCTGCGGCGCTCTTTGCTGACTTTTTGTGGTTCCGAAATACGGAAATATAGAAATACGGAAATACGGAAATATGAAATACTTTCTAGCCCCTACGTCTGGGAGCCACCGCAGCTGACCAAAAGGCAACTCTCGCTGTCTGTCAAAACCACATAAAATGATTTTTATTTATTTTGTTGTGCGTGTGTGCGAGTGTGTGTGTGTGCATTTGATGATCTTTACATTGTTTGTCGCATTTGTATTTTCTGTACAACTTTGTTGTGATTACAGCTGATAAAGCAAAGGCAACAGAAAAAGTCTATCACAATAAACAACGCGCGAAAGAAAGTGTGAATAAAGTCGCGCACAATGATTAACAACAATGGATACTAAATAACAATGATATATATGGAAGTGTCTGGCTTCTATAGGCACACACACATACAAATGTCTATATAGGTGTATGTATATATATATGTCTTTATAGAGTGTACTAAGCATAATAATCATAAAGGCGAAGAAATCGTAATAATAATTGTGACCACGTCATGAGCACGTTGCCGCACAACTTAGGGAGCGAAAGCGTTGCAATGATTGACTAACAGATACCCGGTATGTGGTGTGCAATGATACAAGTTCTTGTGCTATCTATCTATATCTATAAATATATTTATATAAATAAAAAAATTCATAATAAATATATTGATAAATATTTTATATAAATAAATATTTATTTCAAATAGCAAAACAATTTATTAGCTTTTATTTTGAAAAGAATTTGACAGATTTTTTAATTTTATATGGCTTTAAATAATTTTTTTTTAATAACTCCTATAGGGTTGAGAGCTTCTCTATATCCCATTTCCCTGCCTCTGTCTCTCCCTCTCTCCTGCCCAAAGCACAAGCTCTTAGCGCAGCATACTCCCACACCCTCTAGCCACAGGGTATTCAACAATTGTTGTACACTTTTGTGGGGCGTCGATAGTGTAAATTAAGTTACTTTGTAGCCGGCTGACAGGCCTCCTTCTTCCGTTTGCTACTGGTCTTGGGGTTCCCAAAAAAGAAAAGAAGAAGAAGTCTAGGTAAAAATAAAGAGAGACCGAAACCTGTTGGCAGTTGTAGTTGCTGCTGCTGTTGCTGCTTTTCATCAGCGGTCAGTTTTGTCGGCCTTTGAAGCCGTGTCCAAATTGTATTTCATATGTACATACGCATGCAATATATGTATGTACACACATGTGTATGTACGCTGCATGCGTCAGCGTTAAAATTAAATCGTCAACATTTTTATTGATTGAATACGCTAAGAATCGGTTTTTGCATGATCATTGCCGGCTTTTGATTTCATGGGCATTTCCTATCAACTTGTCGTGGGATTTGTCCCGAAAAAAAAAATATATAAGACAAGAGTGTAACAGTAGGCAGTGCGCAACTAGGAGATACTCTACGGCGCTTGCTTTTGTCATTTAAGGCGAAATGAAAGAAATGTATTTGATATGCAAAATATTGTAGCTTAAGCACTTCAAACATGAATACTGTGATTGAATGACCAAAGTATGATATCGATTAGCTATCGATTTAATATAAATGTTGAAAGTGGTCGGAGTCGCAAAAGAAAATTGATTTCAAGAAGAAGCATATGAAACATGAGGTTTATTCTGAAAAATCTGAAGTTTTATATCTATTGTAATCGATAAACATGCAAACAGCTATCGATTACTGGAAACAAACCTGATTTGAGAAATAACTAAATAAGGGCTTACGGAAGACAGACTAATCTAGATTTACTTGGATGTAGTTGCTGTCTAAGCAAATATATACCAAATAAACTTCTACCTATCACATACAGAGTAGCCAAACCAATATACCCTTATTAACAATTTTCCAATCTCTTCCTCAGCAGGGCATTAAGAAAAATGCCGGCACGTACAGCTGAAATTATAAAGCTGCTCAGTCTCATTCAGTTTCAATTCTCGGGGCGTCGTAATGACACAATGCGTTAGCCAAATTGCCAGCCAAATTATAGCAATAAGCCAGTCCTCGAAGCTCGAAAGAGCCACAGGAAATGCGAAATTCGGTAGCTGTTTATTAAAAAGAAGAATAAATATCGAATGCGAATGCCAAGGCGAATACGAATGCGTATGCGAATGCGAATGCTTTGCAGCAGAAATATGTTTTTGGAGCAGGGAGGCTCTACCTGAGGATCTTCTCTCTGTCTCACACGGCATAGGCGCTGCCATAAATTAGATGCTTATCTACACAGCTTCTTGCTGACAAGGGGAAGGGGACAGGGGCGTGGGGAGTGGGGAGTTGTCGACATAACAAGCGTTTGTCTCCGGGTGGCTGGCAATCCAATTAAGTGGTAATTTTTATCATCTTTTTGGCGTCTACGTCTTCGATCCCAATGCAAATGTTATACATATTTATATACTTATATATATATCGCATGGCATAGCTGCTGACAAACGGAAGCGATATGTTCACATTGTTCTAACGAAAAAATTCCAGCATCTCATGCCTGGGACTGAGAACATGCTAGTGGACGGTTGTTTCAAACCCTTTGGCTAAAGGTCTATGATTCGACTAAGAATTTCTATCGATTATGTTCTCTGAATGTCAACTTCATTCTGTGCTTGAATGTTGCCTTGTGTCATATATAATTAAAAAACTTTTGTGTTAGGCTAAATGTGAATATTACAGATTTTTTACAAATCTTAAGATGCTTCAGATAATATTTAAAATTTCTTTTCATTTTAATTTCAGGCTGCAAAACCAGCGATTGTATCTTCAATATTAAGGTAATTAAAAAATATATTTTTTATTCAATATGAATTATATATCAATGTTTCAATATGATTTTTGGCAATTTTTTTTCAAAATAAAACACAGAACTTCATTAATTACGTCTTGTCTTTAGTTCAGTTCCGTTTTCGATTGTAAATCTACAAATTTTCAACAGTTTGGGCTTGTTTTTTGGGCACATCATTCACTGGCAGCTGTGCATCTGGTCTTGTCCATATTGTTTGCCCCCGACCTTCGCTTGATTGACTTTTATTTGGCTATGGAGAGTTCATAAAAAGTATTTAAGAACGCAGCTCTAATGGCTTGTGCACATAGCACAGAGCTGAGCCTTGCTTTGTTTATATTGATTATATGCATATACCATATAGAGATAGAGAAACCATATATATATGGACAGACCTCTACATATATAAATATCCGAGAGATGAGACGAGGCGTAGGTGCGACTTTTGAGCCTCGCTTTGTTTGCCAATGGCTTCTGATTTGGCCCGTTTTTGGGTCTACAGCAACGCCAACGCAGCGTGTAAGTCGGTGGTCCAAACTCCATGATTGGAGGCGTACTTCTCTCGCTCCTACATAGCACATTAGCAACTTGACTCGAGTCGAGTCGGCTTCGAGTCGGCCTTCGCTGTTCGGTATGGGGTGTGAAATGCTTTGATCATTTGTTGAGGCCGCAGCGTTAAACGATTGGCCTCTTATTGAATCTTTGTATTTGATTGATTTGGTGAAATGTTTTGGGTTTGTTTTTGAGCAGTAATATCTACGGCTTATAGTGAGGTTTGCTGTTTAGAAGATCCCGGGGTTGTTTTTATTGTAGATTGTGTGGTGTTAACTTATTAAATGGCACTAGAAGTCAACTCACGATTAGATTACTTATTGCTTATCGATCACTTATGTGTTATCGATCATTTCAACATTTACTTAGCTGGGATAGATCTAAGTTTAAGTAGAATGCAATCATCTTCGCTTGGTAAAATTGGTTTATAAATTAAAATTCAATAAAATTTAGTTGGGCTGAAATATCATATATAAAGTAACAATATTTCACGTAATAAATATTTATTTTCTTAAAATTTTTTATATTTAATTACTCAAAGCTTCAAGATTCCCAAAGCTTTCACTAGTTAGTCAGTAACCATTCTTTTAAACTCAATATTTTGATATACTTTTATTTTATATTTAAATATAAACACATTTTTAATTAAAAAATACAATATTTTTAATTAGAAAATATTTCTTAATTTTTTTAATGTTTTTTTTTTTTTTATTTATTTTACTGCACCAAGTTTGTGGTCCCAAATGCTAAGACTTCCTAACCTACTCAACTTTTCGCTCTACTTAAATTTTATATTTAAATTTCAAGTACATCTATAGATTAATATAAAAAAAAAAAATTCAATTCAGTTCAAATATCAAAATTTCACCTTATTTTTATGTAACTCAATCAGGCGCAGCCCTATAGCTGTGCCCGCATATATATATATATATATATATATCTATATAATTGATAATGATACGCTATAGCTCGTGCCTGGCACACGCCCCATTTGATGTTGTTGTGCCACGCCCCCTTTATGGTGGCTTGGCATATTTTGTATTTAAACCAAATACTGTAACTTATTGCTACTGAGAATTTGCGTCATTAAAAATAAATATGCTTGCAATTTGTTCAAGGTGGGGGCAGGAGGATGGGCATGGAAATCGCATTTGGGCGGGACTGGGACGGGCGGGCAGACGTCGTCGCTGTCGTTGCTGTCGTCGTCGTCGTGGTGGCTGCTGCTGCGGCATTTCAGATTACCCAAGTGGTGTCAAATGACACGGTTTGCGTGCTTTAATCCGTGGAAATACCTGCGGCGGCGGTGGCGACGACGGCGTCGGTGATGCTGCCTGCCCGCCGGCCCAAAACCCACCCAGGCTATTATACCAGTCACATGCTGTGCCTCAAGCCTCGGCCGTGTGGTGCTGCTTTGACGGGTGCTGCAGCTGCCGCTGCTGCCGGGTGGTGGTGGCTCCCGCTACTCTAGCTCTCTGTGTGCGAAAATTTGTAAAAGTCAAAATCTATCTTTTGAGCAAACAGTAGCACGCTTTTGCTGCCTCGCCTGGCTGTCGGCGTTCGAGCCCAGCGGGTTGTCCGAACTACGACAAAGCCATGATATTTTACCCCATGCATGGGTGCATTACATATGTTCTCCCCGTCTGAGTGTGTGTGTATGTGTTTGTGCAGCGCTTGATTATGTAAAATCCCGTGCACGTGCTCAAAGCAAAGATTTTTCCAATGCCCAACAAGCTGCACGTGTTTGACGGCTATCCAAAACCAAAACCAAAAGTACAAAAAAAAAAAAAAAAACAAGCAAATAAAAAACACGGCAAAATAAGTTGGGTGTTAGTTAACGAATATGTAATACTCTTACAAATGTAGAGCAGATATATTTATACAATATATTAATTATATGAAATTTACTGAGTTTATAGAACAGAATGAGCAGGAGCTTCTTTTGAATCTTTTCTTTCAGCAAATATGCTAAATATCTCTAATTATTTTTAATTCAAAGTGAATTTATTATTTTTATTGTAATATGAAGAACACGTCATGTAGCTCGATAAGTAGTAAATATAATGTTATTAAGAGAAATATGAATTATATGTAAGGTAGAAATATATTATATTTTATGTGTGAAAGCTAAGAATGTATTAAAAAAAAAGTAAAATAAAGAAGAAAAAATATAAACAAAAATTAAAATACCTAAAAAATATTAATATAGGCCTAATATTAAAAATAAAAGAATCAGATATATTATATTTAGTAAAAAATATTTTAAAATAAATAATCAAAAGCATAAAAAGATAAATAAGAATCTGTGGAAGTTTCGACAAGCTAAAAATTGAGTAGATTTCTATATAGAGCTTTCTTTAAGTATATGCTCATATAAGCCCTAGACTCTTAAAGCTAATCCCAACAAACTGAAAATTGATGAAGTTGTTGTAGAAATTGTATCTATTATATATCGATTTTTGTTCTTCCGGTCATCAATATGTCTTTCCCATCAAATTTGCAATTTCTTAGCCCACTCTCTCATATATGCACATTATTATTAACATAATGATTAACATATTCAATTGAGACATGCATAATTCCGCTCTCGGCAGAGTATTGAAGCATGCGAGCCGAAGCGTAGCAGGCTCAGCCCCTTCTCTCAAACGCCCACTCAAGCAAGCGCAACTCGACGGGGAGTTTGTTGTTTTGTGCCGTGTGGCGTTTATTCTATTACACAAGTTTATTACGACAATCCGCCGTAAGAAACGTGCGCACATCAAGTCAAAAGAAAGCCAAGCAGCAGCAGCAGGAGCAGTGGCAGTGGCAGCGGCAGCTCCTCCTTAGCAGCGAGCAAATTTTGCTATTAGGCAGTCATTAGAGCAGAAGAGCGGGCTGGCAGGCAGGCGGGCGGGCGTTTGGCCTGACTTACGCTTGGCTTGGCTTTGCTAGCTGATGATGATGTTGTTGATGATGAGCACTGCATGCACTTTGACTCTCACTCTCTCTCCTCCGTATGTGTATACCCTATGCAGCTGGCTGGTGTGTCGTCCTTCTGGTTGCCGTGTCGAAAGTGTGTAATAAAGCGAAACGCTCCCACAAATTGAGCCACGCTACTTGAACCCTCAATTATGTGGCCATTGCCGGCACAAGCGGGGACCAAGCGACCGACCCACCCACATACACAGCGACTCTCGGCTATGAGCTTTGTGAAATGAGTGCAACATATGTCTGTGTTTGCTTCATGGCTTTTGCTGCCGATTTGCACGCTATAATTGGAGCCAGCTTTGACTCCCATTGCTTTGGCTTTGGCTTCGGCTGCGGCGCTACTCGTCGCGGTGCTTATCATTGCTCTGTTTGGCAGCTGATTAAATTAAAATAAATCATTTAAAAAAGGCGTCTGCTGCGAATGGGGTCACAGCGAGTGGGGGGAAGGGAGGGGAAAAGACACTTGTGGCAGGTGCAGCTGCAGCAAGATAACCCTTCAAAAGGCAGCGCCGCATTCATTTTATGTTAATGTTAATGCGCACGGCGAATTGCAAAAGTGACCTCAGCTGACAGCAAAGGGATTATCCAATGTGCAAACGGACCACGTGCTACGTACGGCTGTCTCGCTCGCGCTACCAGCGAGGGAGAGAGCGTCAGATAAAATGTAAAGCGTAAATGCAAATCAAAAATGGCCGACATCGAAAGTCTGGCAACCTGTCGCTTAAGCTTAGGCTGTTTGCTGATAACTGTATTTGTTGTTGTCGTACTTGTTGTTGTTGTTGTTGCCGTTACCGTTTGACAGTTGCTCTTTGCCATCCCCTGCCCTCTCCCGCTGATTGCTTTGTTTGCTCTGTTTGTAACCAATTGGTCCGCTGGCCCTGAAAAATGCCATGGCAAATAATACTTTTTTTTTGCCTTTTGAGCTGCCTTAAAATTAGACAATCAAAGCGCACTTCGTGCACCCTGCTTTATTTATAATATTACGAAATGACTCGCTGCATCGATGTGCCACGCCGTGGCTCTGTGTGTGTGTGTGTAGGGTGCAAGCGTAAGTGGTGTGAAATCACTTCAACAAAAATCATTTTGTAGCCAGGCTCTGTGCAAACAAAGCCTGATCAGTGTGGGTGAGCAAGAGCGAGGGAGAGAGTGGGGGAGAATAGGTGGAAGAGTGTGCTGCTGGGAGAGCGGAAAGAGGGAGGGAGCGGGAGCGAGACAGACGAAGAGCCCACGCAAACGAACAATATGGACACGCAACTGTAGAGAAAAGTCAAAGGATTGGAATTGGGCATTGCGATTGTGCAACAGCTAAGCGTGACAGTGTTGCGAAATTGAATATAAATGTGGGAAAAATATTGGTGGAATAATATTTATATAATCATATATTAAATGGAACTTTTCTAAGTAAATTTATGTAATTTTCAAAATATTGCTTTGGTAAAAAAAATAAGAAAATAATACTTTTGCTGTTCCATTTATTTCTTTTGCAATAAGTCCAAGAAAACAAATACAGGTCGGGTTCTATTCAACCACTAGGCTTGCTACCTTCTAATCACGCTTCAATATGAAGCTTCAATTTTATCATTTCCCTTGATAACACATTTCAAAGTTGTGTTTCTTTTCAGCATACCACAATTTTCTGTCACGTTTATTGCTTACTACCATGCCACAATATCATAACAGATCGTGCTTCATTCCATCATTCCACAAATTCATAGAAGCTAGTCTATCATTTTATTCCATCAACTCAAAATTTTCTGATACATCGCGTTGCATAATTTCATAATCATATATCATGTCATAATTATACATAATTTCTTAATTATTAGGCTGTGTTTCATTCCAGCATTTCATAATTTTATGGCACGCTGCATCGATGTATACCTATCTTCTAACATTTCATGGTCATTCATGTTCCATTCTATCATTCTAAAATTAAATGCGAGTTAGTTAATCTTTCGTTTTCGTTTCACAAAGTTATGTTTACTTTCCGCTTAAGAAAACATATTTTTCCAATATTTATAAAAAGTTTTATTTTATTTGACCAATCCATTCCATTAACTTTAAGGTGATTTATATCCAACTAAATTGTCTTACTCTTACGACAATTATTTACTCCAAAATTTAACCCAAACTAAGTTAAACTTTTAAAAAATATTTCCCCCCTTTTGCGCCACTGTGCGATGTCAAAGAAGACATCACGGATTATCCCAATTATCGTTGGATTCAAGTGAATTTTTGTGTGTCCTGCCTCTATAACTTTGTCTGTAATGTGTCTGTGTGTGTGTGTATGTGTGCTTGTGTGTGTGCATGTCTGTGTGCGTTTTAAATTTCGCTTTTGTTCAACTGTCACGTGAAGTTCACAGACAAAACGTGGCAATTGCTTAAAGTGTGCACGATATTTAAGTAACTGCAAATGTGTGAATGTGTGTGTGTGCGTGTGTGTGTGCGTGTGTAACTGAGCTGTTGCCATTGGTTTCACTTTGAGCAGCACATTTACAGTTACAGTTACAGTTGTTGGGCGTGCAAAATGGCAGATTTAAAAGGCAGCAGCTTAACAAATGTTAAGCCCATTGTCTGCCAAGGCGATGCCACTGTGCGTGTGTGTGTGTGTGTGCGAGTGTGTGTGTGTGTGTATGTGTGTATGCCACACGCGGCGTATGCGCAATCGTTGCCTCGCATTGATTTTCCACGCGGCATTTGTTGCGCCTGCTTTGCCGCCCACTCCACGTATTGAGCCACTGAAGTGGATAATCATGATGAAGATGCTGCACGACGATGATGATGATGTTGATGATGATAGCTTTGGCAAAGCCTAAGCAAAACGAAAAATGGCTGCCAAACAGCGGACAAAAAAGTCTCTTCTTTTTTTTTTTTGGTTACACGCGTTAGGCGGGCTGAGGGGGGAAAACTATGCTTGAGAAAAAGTTACAGCAGCAGCAACTGTTGTTGTTGTTGTTGCTGTTGTCGCTGCGCAAAACGAAACATAAACAGTAACAGCAGCAGCAGCAACATCAAGTGGAGAGACGACGACGACGACGACGACGACTTTGTTGCTGTTGCCATCGTCGTCGTTGTCGTCGTCGACGTTGTCGTTGTCGTTGTCGTCACCACGCCCCATTATTGCGATTGGTCCTTGCGGCGTGTAGAAAAGAATAAGCATAAGAATTTGCGTGTGAAAAAATGATCGGAATATGAGAGCGAGAGCCATGCGACACCCGACACACTTGCAACTACAGCAAGGAGGGGGCAGCGCTGCCTTGCCTTGCCGCACGAAGGCGACGTGTGAAGTACGCGTGCGAATGGCAGCCCGTGGGGCAGGAAACAGCAGCAACAACAACAACAACAACGACGACGACTCGTACAGGGTGTCATGTGCGCTGCGCAGTGACAGCTGAAGCCAAGAAAAAAATGTAACACAGCAGAGAAGAAAAGCAACAACAACAAAAAGAAGAAGAAGAGGTAGAAGACAAGAAAAAATTGTAACTAATAGCAGCACAGCGAAAGGTGGCAAGCGTTGGCATCGATTAAAAATGCTTTTGCCCCCTTTTTTTTTGCTAGCCCAAAGGACCTTTCGTTTGACGAGGCGACACAATTGTGCAAGTGAGCCAGCAGCATGTTGTGACCCCCATCCTCCCCCCTAAGGGTAAAAAGAGGAGAAAAAAGAACTGTTGTTGTTTATGCGCATCCATTGTTCTGCTTGCCCTGGCTAAAAGTTTTCGAGGTTTTTCGTGTGCGACTTACCTGGAATTCGGTTTACCTTGTGTGTGTTGTGTGTGTGTGTGTGCACTTCAGTTCCATGAAATCTCAAGTATTTACATTTATTTTGTAGTGCTCGTCGGGCAGGCGAGCGCTGCCATGTTAGGTAGTAGTAGGTCGCGCTGATTGAAGTGCATTGATTGTTGGCCATATGAATTATGGCAGCAAGGAATCGACTGAGTAACTCGAATGGTCCGAACGGGCATGAGAATTCGCTGGAGATTCGGTTGCTTGCAATACCATTTTAAGAATTTACAGCTAATGTTGCATCTTTGTATTATGAAGTGCGGAATATTATTGCATTCACTTTATAAAATTTACAATATTTTGTTGATAAAACGAGATTTAAAAAAAAAAAATTAAAAAATTTTTGGGGCTTATATGGATTTTTAGTTAGGCTAAAGGATTCTTTATATAAAAAAAAATATTTATTATATTTTAGAAATATTTTAAAATACTAAATATAGTCGAACAAAAACCCTAATACAAAGTTCTTCTTATTTATACTTACTCATAATATTATATAATGAAGTGATACAACAATATAATATTTTTATTATTGGAAAAAATATTGTATTTCATTTTAATAATTATAATCCACTTCCTGTGAGCCGCAAAACTACTAAATAATAATGATGCATAAATATTTTAATTTTTATATAATTTATTTCCATTAAAAACTTTAACATTCAAACTTGAAATTTATTATAGCATTTATTAAAAACTATATCTATAAAAATATTAAACAATTTATTCATTCATATCTATAAAAATATTAAATAATTTATTTAGACGCATCGAAACAATATAATTAATTTAGTTGGCATTGAGTTGAAATTAAAATAAATACATATCCCTATATACATGCATATTAAAATGTATAAATAATGAAAATATAAAAGTTTGCATGTAACACTAATACAAGAGACGCCTACAAGGCTATAAATATGCATAACTGTAAGTGTTGACAATGCAAATGCACAAACTAAACAAAAAAAAAAAAAAAAAAAAACTGCAAAAAAAAACTAAGTAAAACATGCATATTATAAACGTTGGCTGGGTTTTATTCGCACAATCGTGCAACGCACGCGATTAAAACGGCGAATGGCGAATGAAAAGCAATTTGCAATGTAAATGAAAATGAATAAACATTTGCGGCGCATGTGCAAGGGCCTGGGTGGAGAGCGTCGGGCGCGGAGGTGGGGCGAATTCAGTGAGCATTGAGATTTTGGCGCTGCGACACGCTAACCGCCAAACGGCTGGGCAGCTCACAAGGGGAGGGTGGAGGGTGCTTTGAGTCTAACTGGGCAAGAGACTGAGCGGGAGAGAGAGTGAGAGAGGAAGAGGGAGAGAGCGTAAATCACGCCAATGAATGAGCGGCGAACGTGGCGAAATGGCAAAGGCAAATGCAAACAAATTCATTGCGTTTTACAAGTGTCAACGACAGCGTGCGCCCATATGATAACTAAACGAAACGTAAATTGCGACTAATTGAATTAAGCCGGAACCACGTAAACAACAAACGCACACCGAGACAACTCTTTTGCATGGGCGATCGTGCCTTAACAGCGCCAAATGAGCAAGAATTTGTGCCTGCCTTTTATTTACAGTTACTTGAACTAGCTATGTTAAGTAACATGAGCCGCAACAAAAGACTCTCGCTGCGCAGGTAAGATCACTTATTTGCCGCCTTTTAATTGCAAACACATGTTCGCGGCGACGGCGAAGCTGCGGCGAGAGCGAGCCAAGCGAATTGAGAGCTTTGCTTGTGTCTGTGTCTGTCTCTGTGTGTGTATGTCTGTGCCGGCAATTAGCAACGTTTTTGGCACTGTTGCTATTGCTATCCCTGTCGCTGTTTCTTTAAAGCAGCGGCTCGCCTCTGCAATTACATCAACTGACACTTTCGCCTCGTCTCGCCCAGGCTTAACAGTCCGGGGCGTTCGTAATTATGTTAAAAGTGAAATCTGTAAAGCCAGTAAAGCAACAACATTCACGCAGCATTTGCGGCCATTGAGCTAATTTGCACGTTGCACTTGCCGTCGTCCAAGCTTAGTTGTTGTTGCTGTTGCTGTTGTAATTGCGGTCGTCGTTGTCGTCGTCGTCGGCTGCTGCTGCTGTTGCATTGTTTGTGTGCTCTTGACTGTTGTTGTAGTTGTTTTTAATTAATTTTGAATACATTGCCGAAGAAATGCGCATGCCTGTGACCTTGAACAATTAGGCTCGGGCTGTTCAGTGTCGGTGTCTGGGTCCAGGTCTGGCGCAAACGTATCCATGACTGTTCCATATACCTACATGCATGTGAGTGTGTGCATGTGTATGTGTGTGTGTATGGTAAATGCGAGTAATTAACACTTGAAATTTTCAAGAGCATTAGACGTCGCTCTCGCTTGCTCGCTCGCTCGCTCTGGCTATATATCAGTAAAGCTCTACTCGCCCTCGCCTCGTTTCTCTCTCTGGCTGTCTCGCTCTTGTTTGCGTCTGAGTGCTGCACTTGAATTGCAAGCACACACACACATACACACACACACGCACACAGACAGATTCACAAATGCAAAATAGTCAATTGAAAAAGGCCAGAGCCCAGTCTAAAGCGTCGCAGTTCAACGAACTTTACCGTTGCGGGGCGCTGCGAAATTTTTATCGATCCCGTAAGAGAAAAAATGGCAGCGCTTTAAAATGGCCGCCATAATATTTATGGCAAATTGAATATATGAAAATCGTATGCGATTTAACAATGAACAAAAAACAGAAGCAGAAAAACAGAAAAAATTGATGTTTGACTGTTTTATGTTGTTGATTGGATGTTCTTACTGATTGTTGTTGTTGTTGCTGCTGCTGTCGCAGTTTGTTGTGCACTGCGAATTTACATAAACTTAACTTGGGGCATTCCATTGTATGCCAAATATTGCTAAAGTTATGAATAAAACATGCGCAAATGGGCAAAATAAATTCCATCAGCCGGGCAAACAAACGAGACATGAACGAACCAACCAAGGAAAATACAAAAAGGAATTGCAAATGAAAATGGAAATCACAACAACAGAGACAACAACAACAATGAGTCCCAACGCAATCGCAATGGCATATCGAATATGGACTGCGAATTCGTAAAAAAAACGCGCCTGACAACCCAGTTGAAACAAGGATAAGAGCGAGCTCTTACAACTGAAACTTATAGAGGAGGTAACCAGTTAAATTGCGGATAGGAACTGTATTTAGAAGTGATAGTTTTAGAGATGTCTCTATGGATTTGACTATTATATGATTTTTCATGTGTCTTTAGTCCAACCTGCTGCATGTGCTTACAAAGTCATGCATGCAGCATGTCTAAGCGGAACTACTTATGAGTAGAACTAAGGCTTCCAATCCTTATATATCTGTATTTTCTGAAATTTTTTGTAGTGTGTCTTGCAGTTGTTGTATGTTTTAGGTGTAATCAGTATATATATTTAAATTTATATTTTTAAGAATTTAATAATTAACAACATCATATTTTATCGCATCGATGTAGGATCGATGTTTGGTTGTAAATTGAGTCTTAGTGTTGAATATATATAATTTGATATTATATATTCGATATTAATACCCTATATATTAATTTATAGGCATAAAATAAACATTATGCCTGTCGAAGACATTTTTAAAATATTGAGGCTTACCTTCCAATCAGCATATTATAATAAAAACCCTTTGGAAATTTGAGGAATCGTTTATTTTATTATTTTAATATTTTATTATATAGTATATAATATATTTATATAAAATATTTATAATGTATTAGTTCTCTTGTTCTGACAGCTTGTTTGCTGATATCTTAAAACTCTTTAAAAATATGAAACATGTATGATTTATTTGTCCCAACATGGAAAAGCGTTTAAGTCAAAGATACTTATAGACTACTCAATAGATGTATTTTCTATATCTTCTATATCTATTTGTGTTCAGAAGACTCAGCTAATGCATGCATATATTTTTAGCATATCTGCTGCATTAGCTTATCCAAACGAGCATGCGGCATGTGTAACCATAACCCTAGCTACTTTTTGTAGCAAATTGCATATACACTTTTTTCAGGACCTACTTAAATGTATTTTAAATAAATTCAAGAATTTTTTATTTAGTTCCAAAAGAGTGTTCTTAACTAGAAAGCAAAGCTTCGATTTATAGATTACCAATTCTACTTCTATATAGATGCCTACTTTACAACCTTACAACATGCGCCTCTTTACTAGATAAACCTTTTTTCTACTGGGTTGTGCGTTTACTTATTTTTTTTATATTTACCTTTTTTTTTTGTTGCCTGTGTGGGGTGCGTGGTGGGGGCAAACAATGGCTGACTTGATGCTGCTGACAGTGGTTGTGCCAGCAGCAGCAGTAGCAGTAGCAGCAACAACAATACATTGCCAACTCTTGTGCTCCCATGGCGACACAGCAACCCACACACGCACACACCGTTGACAGATACTTAAACATTTGTGCGCACAGGCGCAGTGCAAAAGAAATGGCCGCCAAACGGCAAATAAAAGACAGCAGCTCTATCGGCAACAACAACAACATCGTCATCATCATCGTCATCATTATGATCTTTCGTTATGCGCATAAAGTTTTTCCTACAATTGCGGCAAACATAACTCATGACATTTGGCAGACGAGGCAAACGCAGCTGCCAAACGCAAAAGAAAAAGGAAAGAGAAAGAGGAAGCTGAAACGCTGCCAACAACTAGAAATAAATACATAAATAAATAAAATAGAATACGCAGCATGACAGCCAGCGCCAGCCTGGCCAAAAGCCTACTTAGCCAAGCTACACTCTACAGACGCAGACTGTCCACTGGCGACTGTATCTGTATCAGTATCAGTATCTGTATCTATAGCTGCAGCCAGCATTCGTATCTGTCTCAGCAAATGCTGGCGATAGACGCTCAGCTCTTGATGCTGCCAATGCATATCAGCGCGCGCTATGATTACGATTTGGCTGCAACTCAGCGAGTTGAGGTCAGCATTGTTAGAGTTGACCAAATTTTTTTGGGGGCTTTAATATGGCGACGCTTCAGGTGGGGTGATAAAGTTAATGAAAGGTGTGATTGGGCTTGGGTGAGGTGTTGGGGAAGTTAGGCATAAGGGTAGACCTTAGAATGATTTGAAAGACCATTGAAAAGATTATAGAGAATTGAACTATGAACTATTTGGAATTATGCATGGAAACTTGGCAGACAGATGAAGCTCAGATGGTTATTTGAATGATGAGCTATGCCATGCATAATGACAGCAATGTATTTGGAATCACTTACACTTAATTTCACAATTTCTTCTTCTAATCAGCCTATATACATTTGCCGAAATATGAAACTTGTTGTAATAATTTAGTTTAGTTCAAGATTTTTATGGATTTAATTTTTTAAAGAACAAAAGAGAACAGAGTTAGTTATAGTACAATGAAGTTAGAGTTAGCAAGACTTGTGTGTGGTATGAGATATTTGCTGAAGCAGAGATCAAGTTGCAGTCGTTGCAGACACTAGACAACATTCACAATATTACCTAAAATAAATCAATACAAAAATTTTAGATGCAGTTGCATACAGCAATCTGATCTATAATTAAAATCCATCTTTTTATCATTATTTTTAGTTGATCTATTTAATATTTATATTTATATGTGTTTATATTTATTTGTGCTTTTTTTTCTCAATTTCAACAAAATTAAAAATTTTAAATTTTTAGTTGATCTTATTAATATTTATACTCGTATTTATTTATACTTATTTTTGCTTTATTTTCTCAACTTCAACTAAATTTAATAAAAAAGTACAAAACTTAAA
The DNA here is from genome assembly GCA_035046225.1 of Drosophila pegasa. NCBI lineage: Eukaryota > Metazoa > Arthropoda > Insecta > Diptera > Drosophilidae > Drosophila > Drosophila pegasa. The sequence goes on from JAWNOD010000076.1 coordinate 2,873,974, forward strand.
TTTTCTTCCAATTTGTAAAAATTTGAAAATTTCCAAATAATATTTATAGTTTATTCATATATCCTCAGTTATAGCTACAGTTTGTTCTGCTTCTTTAGCTGTGCGGGCTGCTATAATTGTTTTTTTTTCTTCTTAGTTTTTCCTTCTTCTGTATAATTCGCCCGCCCCTAAGCTTAGCTGCAATTGTTGTGGAACTTTTCATGACCATTCGGAATCTGTAGATTCATGTTGCTTTTGCGCTTTGCTGGAATTATGCAAATGCCAAAAGGAAGCGAAATTGAAAATTTGATTATGCAGCTGTTGTTGTTGTTGCTGTTGCATGCTAATGCAACGTTTGCCGACAATAGCAACTGCAAACAGCAGCGGCGTGACTCCAACAACAGCAACAACAACAAACAGCAACAACAACAATAATGGAAGACGACTCAAATGCCCCATACAATGCGCGAGACTACGTATCAGCATGTTGGCCAAAATGGTTAAGCACCGGCAGCCAGGAGCAGCTCAGGTACACTGTAAGAAAGAATCACGTTTGCCTGGCTGCAGCCGCTTAGCAATTTGAACGGAAATTGCGTATACGCCGTGTCGGCTAGCGAATATTGTGAGGCCTAGGGTATATGGACTTTGGCATTGCATTCGATGCACATTGAAGAAGGCGATGATACGATGTATTGATGTATTGATATATTGATATAGTTATATAGTGATATAGTGATATGGTGGTATAGTGATAAAATGATAAATTGATAGATTGATAAATAGATATATTGATAGAATGATATATTGATATATAAATAGATTGATAGAATGATAGATTGCTAGATTGAGAGATTGATAGATTACTATATTGATAGATAGATATATAGATAGATTGATAGATTGCTAAATTGCTAGATTGATAGATAGATAGATTGATAGATTGATGGATTGACAGATTGATAGATTGATAGTTTGATAGATTGATAGTTTGATAGATTGACATATTGATAGATTGATACATAGATAGATTGATAGTTTGATAGATTGATATATTAATAGATTGATATATAAATAGATTGATAGATTGATATATTCATGATTCATATATTGACAGATTAATGGATTGATAGATTAAAAGATTGATAGATTTATATATTGATGTAGTTATATTTTGTTATATTGATCTATTGATTTATTGATCTATTCTTATATTGTTATATAGTTATACTGATATATTGATATATTAATAAATTGATCGATTGATGGATTGATAGATTTATACTTATTGATATAGTGACATAGGGTATTTCCAGTTCGACTTCAACTCAACTCAACTTCTTACGCCTTACATGCCATTTTTTTTTTGTTGATTCGTAGAATTTCGCAGGAATCGAATTGAAACATTGAACAGAACACAAGCAGCAGCAGCTACAATTCAATACAACAATGCCACCGAGCAACAGCAACAACAACAGCAACAACAATCAGTGACAGCGACAGCAGACGCTGCAGATATATGCCTAGGTGTGTGTGTGTGAGTGTTGTGTACGTTTGAATGCTGGCCATTTCCAATGTCCGCTAGTCGATTTGTATGGCATTCGAAATGTTAACTGCCAGCAGCTACTCCAGCAGCAACAGCCCCAGCAACAACAACAACAACAACAACAATGGCTAGCAATCCACATCAAAGTACGTATACGTGAGTCCTACGCAAACGCAGCCAATCTTTAAAGGCAGCCAGAAATGCCTGACAGCTCGAGCAATGTATGAGAGTGAGAGAAAGACAGAGAGAGAGAAAGAGAGGGGGGCCTATATGTGAGGATGTGCAGCGTACCAATTGGATGCCTCGACGACGTCTGCAGCCGGGCCAGGCGCAGATATCAAATGTATTGATAAGCAGAAAGCCTTGGCTCGGCCCGGCTGCAGCGCTGTGGATACGATGTGGTCAAAGGCTTTAGAAGGCCAGAGCAGCGCCGCGGGCCAAGCCAGACCGCTGTATACACTGTTTCGGTTTATAGAGAGATATGGGGAGGGAGGGAGAGTGAGTTGGTATTTTGTTTTAGTTAAAGTTCGCTTAACTTTAGAGTTGAGAAACTTAAAAGTTTGCAAGCGAGAAAGATTGTTATGTGGTTTAGGCATATGCTTGAGGTACTTGATATATTAAAAGAAGAAGTTGAAGAAATTTTAAAAATATTGTATTATATAAAGATTACATTTTGGCTTAGTTTTAAGAGGAAGCCTAAATTCTCGCAGTGTAAATAAATGACAAAAGAAGAATCAATACCAAAGTAACTGTTTGCTGACAGAGTATTCACCTTACATATTAATATATAGTTCTTTGTTGGTAAAGTTTTCACTGTACATATTCCATATAAGATTCCATGTCCTGGATCTCCCAAATAGACTACAAATAAAATAGGTTTTCTGAAAATATGTACATATTTAAAAATATGGATTAAGTTCACTGGGGCTTAAACCATCCGGTTAGTTAGTATAGTAATTTAAACAATTTGCTTATTGTTATAAAAACAGATTGCAAATAAATAAATAAATTAAAAAAAAAAATATATATATATTCCATATTTAGTCAAAAATTCTTCATAAAACCTTGGGCAAACTGGAAAGAAATCCAAAAAGAAGTGGGCTTAAAAAGTATTCTGGCTAAAATAGTATTTAATTTAGACAATTTTAGATCTCTATAGACCTTATGATATTCCCAGCTTGTGCGTTCCAAAAGCATACATATGTTAAAGCTGCATGTGCTCCCCTTACTAACAACTTTAGTAAATTTCCAACTCTTCTAAGCTGCTCATACAGTGCATATTGCAGTCGTGTATGGATGCGTGCAGTATCCCTCGTTGTTTTCCAGCGAAAACGGCAAGAAAAAAAGAAGAAAGAACGAATGAGAGGAGAAAAAACAATGTTGGCCTGTTGGCTGTTTGGGTTGCTGTTGCCTGTTGCCGGTGGAGGTCGCAACAGACGTTGCAAGCACAGTGGCAACTGGCAACTGGCAACTGGCAATGGCAATGGCAACGGCAGCAACGTTGACGTGCGGTGGCCATTATGTAGCTGCTCCTTTGGGATAGCAGCAACAACCAGCTCGATGGACGATTGACGATGGTTGCTGCTCAGGTAGATAAATTCGTAATACAACTGCGAGCTGTCTGCAACAGCAACAGCAGCAGTCGCAGCAGCAGCAGCAGCAGCTTCTACTCCTTTGCTTGTCCATTGTCCAGGTCTGAAGTCTGGGACATGGCACATGTTGCAGCCAGCCAGCAGCAGCAGCAGCAGCAGCAGTTGCAGCATTTTCGTTTTAACTTGTTTTGTTGTCTGTTTTGTTTTTGGCTTTTTGTTTTGTGCTTTGCAAGCATTTTGTATTGTTTTGTGTTTGGTGTGTGTGCGGCTTATCCAGCGCTTTCAACGCCTCGCGATCAACTTTGCCTTGCTTTGCTTTTTGTGGCAACGGCAGCACTGCCACTGCCTGGCTGCCACATAATTCATGTTTCACGCCCGCTTTTCGACAAATTCAAAATGGCAGCAGCTGCACAGATATTTTTAATCAAAGGTTTTACGAAATTTTTGCTTGCAACCAAAAATTACAGACTTGCGATTTGTGGCATGCAACGGGGGAGGCAGAGAGCAAAACAATTGCTGCCGCCGCTGCTGACATCGATAGTTCGTTGGCTTTTTGGCCAGATTGCTAGTTGGTTAAGTGATAGAACACGATATGCGAATCCGAGTCGATGGACTGCTGTGTGTGTGTATGTGTGTGTGTGTGTTTGTGCGTGTTTGTATGTGTTTGTGTGTGTGTGCGTGTTGCAGCTTTGATTGCTGCCAGCTGGCGTGTCAACTTCCGCTTTTGGCTTTCAGTATTTGCTCATTACTTCAAGTGCTCGGTGTTTCGTGCTCTGCGTGTGTGTGTGTGTGTGTGTGTGTGTTGCTTTGTAAGCTAACATTTCCGCTCCTTTGGCATATTTGTGCAGGTCTTGAAAAATATTAAATAAACAATAAGCAGAGCAAAGGATGGGAATATGCAAGAGATATATATTAAATATATTATATTATATATATCAGTAAATGGGGTATGTTCTCTAAATGATTAGCATGCAGATTAACTTAAAAATGGCTTGAGCAAAGGAAGTTATCGATTTAAGGAACTAAGTAACTCTTATAATATGCAAAATCGATAATTATTGATCATTGCATATGGTTAGGCTTTCATAAGCCATCAATTCCATAGATACTATAGCTAGCTGACATAGCAGACATAATCCACTTAAATGCATCTATCGATAATTACGAAACTTGAAAAAAAATTAAGCAAGTCATGAATTTAAGATACAATTTATCATATATAACTAGTATAATTTGTATATGATACTCAAAATCTGCTGAAAATAATTTATCGATAAATACCGATAATTTTCGCATGATTAAGACAAAAGCTCATATTATTTAACAGTATCAACAATTTTGCCCCTCCTAAAAAATGCATGATTAAATAAAAAAAGTTAATATTAATAAATTGTAATATGCTCATCGATATTTGCTTTTAATATATATTTTTCGACTTATATTAAAAATTAATTTCGATAAGACTTAAGCAAATGTTGATTAATATAGACCAAATCAATACAGACTAGTACTATATTTTTTAAACGTATGCACCAATATCGTTTTCAGCATACCCTTTCTTAAAACTCTTTTACAATCTTATCTTATCAGATCATGTATACCCTCTTTGAAAGCTTTCTAAAGGGTATATACCATAATCGTAATGCAAAAAGTGCGCAGAAAAGCGCGCAACAACAATTCGCCACGTTGCACCTTGCTGCAGCTGCAATAACAGCGACAGCAGAGGCAGTGACGATGGCAGAGGCAACCCTATCAAGTCACACAATTTTATGGCTGTCAAAATAAGTTGGAAAAAACAACAACAGCAGCAGCAGCAGCAGAAAATGTCCAAAAACAGCAGCCAAGAAATTGTCAAAGCGATTTGAAATCGTTGTTAGATTGGAATTTCGACCCAATTAGGAAATTTTTCGACTGCTGCTGTTGATGCTGCTGCTGCTATTGAATGTTGCTGCTGAATGTTGCTGCTGCTGGCTGTTGCTGTTGGCCCTTTTTCAGCGGAAAAATGCAAAAAGCGAAAAGAACTTCGGCTTTGGTCAAGGATGCCAAACGACTTTGGCCAACAATCGAACGATACATAAAATATATTGTTATGTCTGCGGTGAGAAAACTAATTGACGATGACAGCAGCAGCAGCAGCGGCAGCAACAGAAGAGGTAGCAGCAGCAGCGGCAGTTAGAGCAGCAGCAGTTGGAGCAGCAGCAGCGGCGGCAGCAGCAGCAGCGGCAATGGTAGCAACAGATGGAGCAATAGCAGCAGCAATGACAGCAGTAGCAGCAGCAGCAGCAATAGCTGGAGCAACAGCAGCAACAATCGCAGCAGCAGCAGCAATACTACTAGCAGCAGAGGTCGAAACAGCAGCAGCAGCAATATGAATCAGTGACAACAGCTGCAGCAGCAGAAGTAGCAGTCGCCGTAGCAGCAACAATACTAGCGGGAGCAGCAGCAGCAACCATAGCAGCAGCAACACTAGCGGCAGCAACAGCACTCGTAGCAGCAGCAGAAGCAATTGCAGCGACACCAGCAACAGCTGGAGAAGCAACAGCAATATAAATAATCAGAGCAGCAGCAATTGCAGCAGCAGCAACACTAGTAGCAACAACAACATCAAACAGCAGCAATATCAGCAGCAGCAGCAATTGCTGCAGCAACGACTGCAACCATATCAGCAGTAGCAGCAGCAGCAATAGCAACAATTCCTGCAGCAGCAGCAATCGCAGCAGCAGCAACGACAGTAACACCAGCAGCACCAATATCAGCCGCAGTAACAACAACAACAGGCAGCCGCAGGAACAATTTCAGCAGCAACAACACCGGTAGCAATATCAGCAGCAGCAGCAGCAGTCGTCGCAGCAACAACAACAATAAACAAAAACGCCAGCAGATGCAACAACAGCAACAATACAAGCAGCAATTGCAACAGTTGAAGCAGCAGCAGCAGCAATCGAAGCAGCAGCAACGACAGCAACAGCAGCAACAACAGCAGCAGCAGCAACGATAGCAACACCAGCAACAGCAGCAACGATAGCAACGCCAGCAGCCATATCTGCAGCAGCAACAATCGCAGCAGCGCCAACAACAATCCAGCCAGGAGTCAATTCTTTTTCCTTTTTTCCATTTTTTTTCTTTTTTGTTAGCCTCAGTCGATCGATTGCACGCTTTTTGCTGTAAGTGGCCTTCGTAGATTTCTATTTGCAGCGGCTTATAAGAGGAAAAAACCCCAAATCGTTTAAATTTATTTATACGTTCGGATATAAAAGGAGCCGCCAATGCAGCAGCAACAACAACAGCAGCAGCAACAACAGCAACAGCAGCAATCATTTTGTGGCAGTTGCATGAAATTATTGATTTGTTATTTGTTCGGCAACGTTTGCGGCGCGAGCTTGTTAAAATGCTTGCAACTCCAGATTGCCGCCGTCGTCGTCGTCGTTGTTGTTGTTGTTGTTGTATGTCTGATTGCCTAAACTAATAATTGTATCTTAATTTCTGTTTTATTAATGCCAATTGGCAATTGGCCATTGGCAATTGCCGTGCGGCATCTGTTGCAAGTGTTGCGACCATTGGCATACTTGCCACAGCCGCACATTTTTGTTGCACAGCCAGTGAAATTTTACAGGTTTATAGAATGTGTGGGGAGAGAGAGAGAGAGAGAGAGAGGGAGAGGGAGAGGGAGAGACTTGATAATGTGGTTAAAGCTGAAGTCATTTTGTGATTGATTTCAAATTGTGCCATAAATCTATATAATCTGTAGTATATTAATTTTTTATATATTTGATTTGACTTGCTTAATGCAAATCTGATATGGGTATAGCTAAATCATCTTCGTAATTACTCGAAATATTTCAATCTAAAAAAGGATTTTTGTGTATATTTAAGCTTCTCTAAGATTAAGGTAAATTGTTTACTAAAATACTAATATATAATATAAACACTAATATTTGCTTCCTCAAAAACATTTAAAATTTCTTAAAATCTTTTTATTTTTTTTTTTTTTTTTGTTATCGATATATTATTTTTTGGATATACTGAGCGGTTCCTCTAGGTCTAGCTCTTTCGCTCTGACTGCTTCTTATAACGATGTCAGATAAATTAATTAAAAATAATTTGTATGATTTTGTAGTTTTCAGCTTATATATAATACTATAATATATTTAAATCTTTTTTTTACATTTTTATCATATTATTCTAACTCCATTTTCTATATTTGCTTAAATTTTTCATATATATATTATATTATTTTTTAATTGCAATTTCAGCAAATTTATTACATTTATATTTGTTATTTCTTTAAACAACTTTAAATCCAAAGGGATTTTAAAGCTGCAATATTTACGCGCCAACAACAGAACGATAACATTGCATTAACAATTTATTATCGATAAATAGCACATAGAAATGACATTAGCTGGCAACACTTAGTCCTCAACTGCACAGTGGCGCCTCTACATGTCCTTTGTCTTGTGGTGTATATAAATTACAATTTAGCCTTTAGCATGCCTACGCTGTCGTGGTGACAATGATACGCCTTGCCTGTGTGGTATATAGTGTGAAACTTTGCTAAGTGGTAGCTAGTGGGGAATATGACTAGCAGCATGTCTAACAACTAAGGTGAATATTGTGACTGTTTTGTGGTGAATATGGCTAGATTATGGTGCAAAACTTATCTAAGTCTGCCTGGCTGCGGTAAATATGAAACATTACTATGGAAAGTATGGCCCGATGTGGCCTTATGGTGTGAAACTTTGCTAAGTAACCCATGAGTGGTCAATATAAATTCTAAAGTCGCAGTCTGCCTTGATTGTGGTGTAAAATTTTGCGCAGTAAGCCTGTGGTTAATATGACAAAAAGCTACTGCGAGCTCTACAACTCGCTTGCTTGGTGGTGAATATGAGAGCAATGGCTGGTGTGAAACTTTGCTTTCCCACAGCGGTGTTCAACACTAAAGAAGTTGAAATTCAAATCGAATTTGCGCGCCAAATTCAACAACTTCAAATTGAAAAACGTTCATCTTGATTAAATACTGAAATATTTTGAATCTATATCAATATAATATATATATTTTAAATCTATATCAATAAGAATTTCTATATTCAAATACATTATAAATAAAAAAACATATATTTTTTTACAGTAAGTAACGTCTTTATTCAATTGCATTTCTTTTTTTCAGTTGTTTGTCATTTAATCAAATAATATTATAAATACATAAAAACTACAGCATGTTCTCATAAAATAATTCATCGTTTATCAACGGGAACTGTTTTTGTTTTGTTTTCGTTACGTTTTCTTTTCGATTTAGTTACAATCTTTCATCTACAGTTTGATGTAATTCGAGTTTGCATATATGACTAAGTTGTATGCGTATTGGGCCATTAAATATTCGTATTATTGTTGAAATATTTTGTTCTTGTTGTTTGTTTATCTGGTTTGATTAACGATTCGATTTCCTTATCAACTAGAGACAAATACAAAGGTTATCACTTGAGTATGTCTAACAAGCTACTCGTTTTTCTCTTAATCCTTCATTCTTTTCCACTAAATTCTATATGCTTTCTATATATTGTATATGTGGGTTGTATATATATGCGCACTACATCATTTCGTTATGATCTATAACTAGAGTCGGTTGAGTAAATTCAACGATTTGGCAAACAGTTTTCAAATTGGCTGAACATATATAGTTGAGCTATATAGACAGCTGAGAGGGGGGTGGGGGGGGGGGGGGGTTCTAGCAGGAATAGGCCAGGGCAGGGGGCACATAGAAACTTGAGTCCTTAGCATACAATTATATAAATATACTTAGGGTATACGGCAAAGGCTGCTAACTTTGGGGTTTTTATTAGTGTAAATGTCAAATGTTGACTATCTGGCAACGCTTTGGCAGCCTTGGCGCATATCATTGCTCGATTTGCATGTACCCTCATTATAACATATACTTAGGGTATACGAGAAGGTTGTTGACATGGGATTTTTAGTGTTATTGTCAAATTTTGACTGTATGGCAACGCTTGAGTTATCAAAGTTTGCACAAATTTGACAGTCTTTGGGCATGCCCTATATAAATATACTTAGGGTATATGCAAGGCATGCTTTGCTTAGGTTTTCTTTGATATAGATGTCAAATTCTGACATTCTGGCAACGCCAAAGTTAGTTATCGAGCATAAAACGTAATATATTCATATAAGATCTAAAAAATTTCCGTTTTAACAAAAAAATATATATAATAATTTAAATAAATTAATTATTATTGTTTACTATTTTACGTTAATTTTTTAGACTGCCCTCGCCTGCTCTAACTCCATATATGCCTTGGGTTTTATGCAAAGACTGCACCTTTTGTCAACATTTTGACCATCTGGCAACGCTTTAGCTAGCCTAGTTAGCAGCCCTATATACCCCATAGTTTGTCTTTATGCATATAAAACTATCAACTATTGTTTAAAACTATAAGTTTGCTAAGCCACAATATAACTTTATGCTACAGTTAACATAGATCGTAAATTTACTTAGATCTAGTTCTATATATAATGTATTTTTCAATGTAGTATCAAAAAAGAGCATGGCACCCATTGGGGAACAGAGTTCGTTGAGCAAGACAATATATGGACGAGGTTAGTTCGAGCAGTTGACAAGCTAACAGTAAAATTTAAAGAACTCAAATTTAAATAAATCGAAAAACCTCTCAAACTAACCTCGCACATATATATGTGTGTGTTTAGTAGTTACAACTAAGATGACTAAATGCCTAAAACTTTGATTTCATTTTTTGCGTGTGTGTGTGTGTTTCTCTTCCATTTCATTCCACTTCGTTTCGTTTCCATTTCGTTTCACTTCTCTGTCAAACATTTTTCAAATAAAAGGCAACTCATGAACATGTTTTTGTGTGTGTTTTCAACAACTTCTGCTTAGATCCACAGTGGACCTATGGTATCCACTATAATGTCGAGCACATCCTGTCGGCCCATCTCCTTGAGCGTCAGCAGCAGCGACATGATGCTGTTGGCATGCGTGATGGTCGTGGAACTGTTACCGTTCGAGCAACTGCTCGAGCTACCCATGCCCATGCCCATGCCGGGGCCCTTGCTGTTCGCACGGCACTCCCACAGATTGAGTATCTGCTCCGTGGGCGAGGGCTTCGTGGCGAAGTAGGCGATGTAGCGATCCGTGCTCAGCTTCTTGGCCAGCAGCCGCCAGTCGCGCTCGTCGGCGCGCGGCGGATCGAGGGCGGCGCAGATCAGGCGCTTCGTGGCATGCGGCAGCTGGACAAAGTCCAGCACGCAGCTCTCGTTGACATAGTTGCCCTGGCGGTCGATCGAGATGGTCGTATTGGTGGTCGAGGCGAGCTCCTCGGCGGAGCCGCACAGCTGCTGGGCGGGCATGCTGAAGGTGTGGTAGTCCACCTGCTCGTTGCCCTGGCCAAAGTCGACGCACAGCGCCTGCTGCTCCTGCCGCCGCACACTGAACTCGCAGTGCAGGATCGAGTTGTTGCTCAGGATGTGCTGGTAGGGTATGGCGTGCTCGTACTGGGCCGCCTCCAGCTCGGAGCTGCGCACGCGTATGTTCAGATTGAGGCTGTTCAGGCTGAAGGCGAACACCTGGCTCTCGCCCAGGTAACTGCCGCCCAGCTTGCACTCGACGTTGGCGCAGATGTCGCGGCTGTTGGGGAAGTCCTTGACCACATAGATGCGCAGGCTGCAGTTGGCGCTGCTCGGCGGCGTGTGCTGGCTGAAGGCGAGCAGCTTCATCTTGATGGCGGGCTGCTGGATGCGCGGCTCGGCCACGACGGCAAAGTGGCCCAGCTGCTCGGTCATTATATAAACGGACGTCGGCTCGAGCTGCACGAACATGGGCGTATTGATGGTCTCCTCGCCCACGGAGACGGCGCGCCGCCAGCCGACATTGAGGTCGTCGTGCTCGCTGTCCGCATGGTAGATGTGCACGTGCCACTGCTCCGGGTTGAGCAGGCAGTGCGGTATCTTGAGTATCACCGGCTTGACGAAGCCGTAGTTGCGCGGCGCACAGTGCACCACGCTGCTGCACAGGATGGAGCTGTCGGTGGCGCAGGCAATGCGACTGCACTCGTCGCTCAGCAGCATCAGGGAGACGTGCTTCTTCACGTGCTTCCCAATCGCCAGCTCCGGCACGAACAGCAGCAGCTCGCCGCCATAGAGCCGCAGCTGGCCGCCGTTGCTGCCCAGCAGCTCGTAGCTGCTGCTCTTCGAGGCGTTCAGTATCGAGAGCTTGGCATTCATATCAAAGGTGGAATTAGCTGTGGGTGGGAGAGGGCGAGAGAGAGAGGGGGCGAAAGAGAGGGGGAGTGTTTCAATTAGTGCACGTTTAGCTATTGTCTCGCCGTCTGCTACTTACAGGTATCTGCTGTGGAGGAGTCGCCTGTTTCGGATAGATAGTCGGCGCTTAAATCATCTATGGGATTTGTGTAGCTAAAGGGGGGAGAGAGAGAGAGAGAGAGAAGAGGGTGTAGAAGGAGTTAGTTAACTGTTGCATATGACAAAGGGAATGGAGAGAGAGATAGAGTAGAAGGGAACGCAAGGATTCAAAATCTGTGTATTCAATTTACTCTTGAAAGACTAAATCAAATTATAGATGTTTATTGATGGTAAGGATGGAGCTGAGTTATCAGAAAGGTTATTCATACATTATTCATATATTATAGTCGGGCGTGACCGACTAGGGGATACCCTGAGCCCCGTCGAATCTGTGTTTTTCATAGAATTTTGGGGAATTTGGAGCCGGTATCCAAAATATAACAAAATTCAAAACTGCATAAAATATATATAAAGCATACATCAAAAGATGGGCGAAATATAATTTTTTAACTGAATTTCGATTTTTGTTTTTAATCGATAACAATAATTTCGGAATAGTTATCGATTTTTTAAGCTTAACTTGACCTGCGCGTGCTATACGCGGACCTACAAAAAATCTAGCTCTTATAGAAGGGGAAATCGGCGCGTTCAAACATAAGGACAGACGGACGGACGGCCGGACAGACAGACAGACAGACAGACAGACAGGGCCCAATCGATTTCTCTTGTCGTCCTGATCAAGAATATATATACTTTATAGGGTCTGCCACGCCTCCTTCTGCCTGTTACATACATCCAACAAAAACATTATACCCTGATTTCCCATTTTTAATGGGCTCAGGGTATGAAAATATTTATTATAATATCAAGAGAAAGAGAGAGAGAGAGAGAGAGAGAGAAATGAATAGCTAGTTCATACCAGCACATCGTCCTAATGAAGAATATATTGATTTCGGGGTCTGCCAGACTTTTATCTACCTGTCTTCAATGGCAAAGAATCTCTTATGTCACGACTGTCTTCAAAGATACTATTCCTATACATATTAATCATATATTATTTATTTCTGAAATATTTTCCTATTCATTTTATTCGCTACTTCAATTCAAATCTATCAAGACTCTAGAGACCACGTTCTTTACTAAAGTTTACTATACTTTGCAAACTTTTCTAAATGTGAATCTAAATTATCTATTGAAATGTGATTTTTAACATTTATATATAGACGGAATTGAGTAAGGATAGATAGAAATAGCCCTCGTTCTATAGATAGAAAGATGCAAATTCATAGATTCCGATAAAGAAAGATGAATCCAAAGACTTTCAACTTCTAGCTATGAATCTAAGGATTTCCATCCTCCCATCTTCTATCTTCCATTCCCAACTCAACTCAAGAGCATGTCCTGCTGTACATAGACACAGAGTATATAAATATATATTGAATGCAATAGCAATAATCAAATACACTCGGTCGGTCTACAGTGGTAATCCGCTTTGCGGGATTAAGGCACAAGAATTGATCGGAGCAGAGCAAATGCCGAGCATTTGGCAAAACTTACTTCGCTGCCAGGTTGGGCACGTCGTAGTGGTGTTCGGTGACTCCGGCACAGCCCATGCCCACGATATGGTCGCCGGGCAAATAACGATGTCCGGGATTGACATAATCGTATCCCAAATTGGCTGCCTCGATGTGCATGCGCATCTCCTTCTTATCGACAACGCCGGGCATATAATCCGCATCCATAACTGCAACAGAAAGCGGCGGAAGCAGCATCAGCATCAGCATCAACTGATTCAATTGAGGTGAGTCGACCACGACCACCAACACGACCACAACGACGTCAACGACTTACCTGACCGAGCCATGTTGTAGTGGGGATTGTGACGTATGCCACGGCGGGCGCAGCAGATGAGCGCAGTGCCAAAGGCAAAGCAAACGGCGGTAATGAATGCCAGACCCAAGTACAATGTCCAATCGAAGTCTGTGAATGAAATGGGCGGAGAGGGAGAAACATGGCGAGAGATAGAGAGAGAGAGAGAGAGAGAGAGAAGTTAAAGTAAAGAAAGTTTCAATAAAATTGCTGATTTTGATTTTTATACTCAGTATGAAATGGTTTTTAGTGGGGTATATTGGTTTTGTGTTAGGCGTAAATAAAATGGAGCAAAGAATATCTTATGGAAAGTCTTGTAAGGGGCGTGGTTATGATATCTGGTCAAGTCAGTGGGTCTAACCCTCTTTGTCAGTCAGTCAGTTCGTCCGTAAAGCTGTCTATCCGTTTGTCTGTTCGTCTGTTTATCTGTCTAGCTGTCAGTGTGCATGACTGCTTCAATCTCAGTATCTGTATAAGCTAGAGATATGATCTAACTTCAGTCATAATACGTGAATACAGAGATTGCTTCAAGTTATCAATACCACAAAGACTTATAGACAGAGAGTGAAAGATATTGAGGGAGAGCTTCAAAATGCTTAGCTTCATCTCTAACAATCACAAACCAAGTTTGCTTACAGCTCAACTCACCTTCAGCCAAAGTGCGTATAGAGTGAGGTTGGTTCAAGTTATAGATAACATTTTTCATTTTCATAAAGACTCATAGACATAAAGAGTGAGAGCGAGTGCTTTAACAGGCTTAGTTTCCTCTTTAAAAACCACAAAACTAAACTCAACGATAACTTTAAGCATATGAGTTTAAGTTATCGATAACATTCGTTATTCTTCACAAGTTGCTAGCAATCTGCCAAAGACTCATGGAGAAAGAGGATGCTTAGCCTCATATCTAACAATCACACAAGAATTTGGCTGACAAATCAATGCTAACTTTCATCATTCCCTTGTTATCGATTGAAAAATCGATAACAACCATCATTCATTTAAGCAAAACTCACACTTTCGAAGAGCTACTAAGCTCATCAAATATGTTCTATAGATTATGCCAAGGCAAACACAACCATATACGACTTAGTCCATAAAGTGTGGGGGTATGATTCAGGGTATTTGTTAGTCAGTCACCCCCAACCACCACGCACAGCTCGACCACTTTTACTTGTATTAATCTGCGCCTTGGCGAGCCGTCCTGATTCGAACTCGGCCGCCCCTGTGCGAGCCAACCCTTGATATTTGCCAGCCTCCTTTTGCATGCCAATCGCAATCTTTGTCTTTTGTATTTAAAAGGAATGTCTACGCACAAAAGTTGGCAGAAACCAAAAACGCGGTCGCATCCAAAATATAAAAAAAAAAAAAAACAATTTTTGCTGTTGCCATCATCAATCCAAGGCAGCCAAGCGTAGCCGTATCCATACCCTGGCCCATGCCCATGCCCATGCCCATGCCATCCATGCCGTAGTCAGCTCATTCTACATATCCCTCGGTTATGGCTCTGTATATGTCTGTATTTAATGTTTTATGTTTGTATGCACACAGCGAGAGAGAGAGGGAGAGAGATTTCGCCCCAAACTGGCGTCTATTTCGCATTATTGTGCGCCGTGGCTGTCCCCCCCCGCTGGCAGCATGCCCCATAGACCGCATCCCATACTCCCCCAACATTTGGCTCGCCATTGTTGTTACTCGGCTTGTTTCCGTTGCTGTGATTGTTGTCGTCATTGTTGCTGGCGCTGCCTGGAATCGCTGCAGCGCAAGGAATTACTCTCCCTATATATATATATATTATGATTATTACACACACACACACATACACCCGTACACAGTGGGTGCATTATACAATGTATGAAATGAGCAATTATATTCGCTGTAAATCAGCGACAGCGAGCGCATCGGAAACATCCTTCGCTGCTCTGAATGGAGCCCTTTTTCTACAACTTTGGCGAGTTTTTCTTGCGCTTTCCCTTTGCATTTCGCATGCTGATTTTTTTTTTTTTTTTTTTTTGTAGACTTCTCCTGTTCGGGACATCAAAAGCCTATTTGTCATGCTAAGAGATTAGAGCCCGTTCATATATATATATAAATCTAGTACTAGCAGCTCCACAGCCCGGTCGCCACAATGGCCACATAATAAAGCCTCGCCAGAGTCTCAACTGTTGCAGCTAGCCGCGGTGGGCACTGGGCGCGCCCCCATGGGATATTAGCCCTGGCTCCCAGCTGCGACTCTGATCCTCAGGCAAATGTAATAAAATGGAAAATAAGCCAAAGGCTCAAGTCAAAACCAACAAAGTGTCACTCTTCATTCGCAGAAACTTTTCAACAGCAATCAAATAACATAAAAAGCGGGCGACAAATGCAATTGATCGACTTAAGAGATGCCCTGTAGTCGGACGGGAGAGGAGATATCTAGCGAAGGCCATTTGTATGTGAAATGCTAGAAAGGGAGAGGTGCTAAATACTCTTTAAAATATGTTGAAATGAAGAAAGAGATAGAGAGAATGAGAGAGACCGCGAAAGGAGGCTACAAATGGGTGAGTGAAGAAGAGGATTTGGAGAGAAGGTTACAGATATACTGAGAGAGAGATAGAGGAACAGAGTAAGGCCTGCTTAATTCATTCTTCTTAAGGCTTTACTACCTTTAGTCACTTGACCGGGTATATATTATATATTGATAAAGAACTCTTTGAAAGAGAGAGGTGGAGAGAGAACGAGCGAGGAAGCTTTAAAGAGATGTATGAATGACTAGCATAAATCGCTATCTCTTTCTCGTTCTCTTTTTCTTCCGCTTTATAGTCTTCGCTTCTTTCTCTCTCTACCTTACAGTCTCAATCACATTTCAGTCATATATACAGGGTATTTAACAGAAAAATAAGAGTAAGTGCATATACCTCTTAACAGCTCTTAAAAACGAAAAGCTTTGAGGGAGTTGCCTTATGTGGCCTGCTCTAATCCCTTTTAAGCATTGACAGTCTTTTCGCCACGTATACAGTGCATGTACTTAAAGATTGGAGCATAAGCAAAAAATCTCTTAAGTTCCTTACAAACTCTTTGTTTGAAAACTTTTTGAAAAATACTCTTGAAGAAAGCATTCTAATCATGAAATATGCCTCGTTAAAAGAAAAGCTCAAACAGCAAAAAATATGTGATGATGTCAACTTTGAAATCCTTGCTAAACTTATTATGCTTTAAAACAAGTCTAGAGGGTATAGACTAAATATAAATGTATGAAATTATATGCCTAAGAAAGAGTTTTAAAGTATAAACTATGATAGAAAATCATTTTCTGTTAGCTAATAAATCAAATTAAAATAGGATTACGAGAGAGATTAGAGAGGAAGTGAGAGAGTGATAGGAGGAGCGATAAGAAGAGACTTGGAAGGAAGGAGAGAAATCTCAGTTCCCCTCAAATCTCTTTTACAGTACTTTCGTCTGATTCCCCCAAAGAAAAGCTCTCACATAAACAGCTCCTTCATGCTGCCCATTTCAATTCCCTTACTGTCCGGCCCAGCCTCTATATTACTCTACAGGGTATATACACACATATACCAAATAAGAGCAAAAAAAAAAAATCCACCCGCAAATGTACCAAAAATGATGTGTTGAATGGTTTACGGAGTTGACGCTGCTGTTCTGCTACCGCTCGATTCTGATCCTTTCAATTACACACTGTGACAGTCGCATAATTGATCCCAATGGACGGAACCAGACGGCCCCCCAAAGAAGGGGCAAAAAAGAAGAATCAGATTTGATTTGGGTTTGCCAATTGATTGTAAATCGTGGCACAAACAGCAACAATGACACGTAGAAAGCTTCAAAGTGGTTGCTGGATGGGCTCAAAGTATGCGAATGGGAGTTGGAGAGCAAATAAGTGTTTGGGGTTGGGTTAGAGTGACTAAGAGAGAGAGTGGGAGAGTGGGAGAGAGTGAAAGACAGACAGCGTTGAATGATACTATCCTGAATAGCTTTGTCGCATGCCTAATTATGTGGCAAAAGTGCATAAACAAGGGGCAGAGCTATTTTAATGGCGCCCAGCGTAGGGTTGGCGATTGATTTCGCAAACCTTCCGAAATCTGTGTGATGACCGTTCAATTAGGGTATATTGGATATGTGTACATTTCACTAGTGTCTGTAGAAGATAGAGATGGAATTAAAATTGGGAGAGTGCAATGCATATTATGCATATACAGAGGTGTTCATAAAAATAATAGTGCGACTCAGCAATACACTTTGGACAATTGAGAGGACTTTTGAAGTGGTAAATAGAATATATTAGTTTTCTGAAATCTGTGAATAGAATCTGTGAATAGATCTAGAGACACGAAATTAGGGATTTACTTTTACATTATATTTTACGGTTTTCAAACTTTTGAAGAACAAAAAACGCTACTCAGTTGAGTGGAACTTTATATAAAGTACTCTTGAATTAATTTATAGATGAAATCAGATATAAATTCTTATTAGGGGCATTTATATACTCAATTTAAAGAAGGTTTTAAGAGTAACATATGTAATATATGATATGAAATATGTAATATGAATATATATTCGACAGTGAATTCTTCTATAGATTGCCTAAAAATCTAATTTAAAATGTCTCTGGGAGCATGGCAAATCGCATAAAAATGTATATGTATCTTACATAGGTTTAAAGCTGGAATATCTATAGATACAACCATAAAATACATGATCTATTCATTAATAATTGGCAAATCTCAACAATTTCATCTATTTTCGAGCACTGAGCGGGTATTGTGCAGTCAGTCACAGCCGAGTTGAACATTCCATCTTGTTTTCTTTTTGGCATTTGGATAAAAGTGCAGATTGAGTGGCCTTTTCTAAAGTTGGGTGGTTGATTTATTTTAGCATTTTTAGAGAAGTTGGTCTGGGTGGCTTAGTGGGGGTGGTGTGGGGGATATGCACAAACAAAATGCACTTGGTTAATTTCCCATTGTGACAATCAGCGCTGAGTGCTTAGCTTTCGTATTGTGTGGCCTGCTACGCCGTTCCGGCCACTCTGTTCAATCCGTCTCTGTCGCTCGTCTGGTTTGTGTCTATTTTGTGTGTTGTTATTGTTGTCGGTAACTGTCTACTTTGTTGCTGACTGACTGGCTGACTCTGTGTCTGGTTGTTCTGTTGTTGTCATAAACACACTTACCATCCTTGCCAATCTGGCATTGCTCTCCACGGCATTCGGCCGTTTGTATATCCTTGCCGGGGCACAATGATTTGCCATATCCTGAGCTATCAGACTCGCTCTGGCCCAGGCCGTGGCTCTGGCTGTTGCTGCTGGTGGCGCCATCATTGCTGCTGAGTGCTGCCGGGCTCAGCTCGCTGGCATCATCTGCCACATCGGCAATTGTGGCATGCGTCAGGCATTTTCTGCGACGCACTTGTATGCAATCCGCGGAACAGATGCTCCACTCGCTCCACGACGACCAGCGTGCCACTGAAAGATGACAGAGAGAGAGGGGGAGAGGGTGAGAGAGGGTTCTCAGAAATCAAAAGTCATATTAACATGATTTAGCACACATTTTTCCCGAAGCCGCCAACGTTCGTCCGCAGCCAAGAGCCATTTATCAAGCCGCGCGCCCCACGTGGAGCCGTGGAGCCGTTGAGCCGCCGCCCCCCAGGATATAAGGCATATGACTTATATAAAGCTGTAAGTGGATATTTGCCTTTGATGGGCCACAACATTACAGTTTTATGGCACTGCTTAGGCTAATAGATGCGTTGCAATTATGCCACCTTTTAACTAAATGCAGCGTTCACAATTTATGAGCCCAGGGGGAGAGCTGTCGAAGGAATGCGAAGATATAGACAGGGGGTTGATGGCTTATTTCATTTTATAAAATTTATGCTAAAAGAGATATCAACAAAATTTAAAAGCCAGTGGCTAGTCTAATGCTTTACTTTATATAAAATAAAAGCATTTATTTTTTAAATATTTTTTAAATATTTTAAAATTTAAAAAACAAGGGCTAGTCTAATGCTTTACTTTATATAAAATAAAATCATTTATTTTTAAATATTTTTAAAATATTTTTTAAATATTTTAATATAAATAGAAAAAAAATCGAAATAAAATAATTTAAAATTTAAAAACCAAGGGCTAGTCTAATGCTTCACTCTATATAAAAAATAAACATTTATTTTTTAAATATTTTTTAAATATTTTATTATTAATAAAAACAAAAAATAAAAATCAAAATAAAATATATCCTTTTCTCTTTTAGTTTAGATCTTATGGATGACATAAGCTGTGCACTACTGTACATATATTTATCTACATCTATCTCCATTTCTTTCGCTAACTGCCCCGCCCCTTTTTCTACGCCTGTGAGTTAAAGTGATTGTCATTTTAATGCTTTTCTATTTTCGCATTTCGCTTTCGATTTTTTTTGTTTTGCTTCGTTTTGGGGTCCGAAACTTAAACAAAAAGCGCAAAATGTGCATGTTATGAATGGGTCCTGACTAGATATATATATATATATATATGCCTATGCCAAACATATATATATCGGCATTTGTCACTTCCTGTGCGCCCGAAAGCAACCCCCAGGCTACAGGCAAATTGTCTTCCCCAAATATAACACGTTCCTGCCTGGCCAGGCCGTTAAGTTATGTAGGACTCGATGCGGGTGTGTGTGTGCGCCAACGCATCCTGCCTGCCGCCCCTGCTGTGCTGTGCTCTGTGCTTGGCCCGCTTCAAGGGCCAGACTTTGTTGCATGAATCAGACAGCGTAAATCGTGGTAAGTGATTTTTAAGTTGCTTCAGCGTCAACAATGACGTCAGTCCCCGCTGAAGAGGGCAGATTGGACATGCACGCACAGAACTATATCGAAATCAGCAACAGATATAGATAGATATATATGTATATATATACTCTGGCACAGCTGGAATGAATAAGAGTATGGTTCGTTGACGCATCCGGCTGGATGCTGTTGTTGAGGGCCTTCGGCACAGTTTAACACAATTGTTTATTGAATTGTAAAGCGTGACCCACGACCCCAAGCACAATGGACGCCCCCACTCCCCACTGGCAATGCCAGTTTTTGGCTCGTTAAGCATTTAAAGTTTAAGCATAAAGTCGCAGCAGTTTTTCCGATTTGTGCTTGCGTCTATAACCCCTTTTGGGCCGCAGCTGAATGAGATGCACATTGTCAGGCTTTCGTGTTCAACTTACTGCGCTTACTCGACGAAATGTCAAATCCATCAGCGCTCACAATTTGAGTGTCCTCTGTATGTCAGCGTAATCAAGGGCGTGGGCGTGGCAGTTGGGTAGGTAAGCATCAGCATCAGCGTCAGCATCAGCAGTTGTTGAAGCGTCCATAAGGTTGACACGATTCCATGGGGATGAAAAAGTCATAAGATGGAGAAAGAAGAGAGAAAAGAAGCGAAACCGAAGCGAAATTTAAAATTAATTTTATGACACACTTTTCATAGAAAAAAAATACACCCAGCCACCCCCACCGTAGCCACCCAAGCCACCCACTTGAAGTGTATTGCTATTGCTTCCTCAGCAACCGACCCCCACCCCTGTCTCTAGCTGCTTGCCAGCTCCATTTGCCCCGCTTGTCTGTCAACAATTGCTCATTGCTGTGCCCGCTGTGAGCCTGTCCCCCCCCCCCCTCTCTGTGTGTGTGTGTGTGCACTACAATACAATGTGCAATACAATAAATTTACATGAATAAAAGTGAAGAGTCTCAAACACATGCCGCCCGTGCGTCTGTCACAAAAAGAGCTCCCTCAGACCCTTAGCTCCACATGCAGGCAGGCAGGCAGGCCGGCCCAAAATCCCGTTGTGCAGCAGCGCAACCCCCCTTAGTCCCTAGCCGTGCCCTTGCCCCTGCCCCAGCGCCTGCCTTTGCCTTTTGTCACCATTTAGTCAGCGCCTGATGACTGACTATGCCGCCAGCAGACGCCCCCAGGTCCACAGAAGTCTCTGTGCCCCGCCCCGCCCGCCATGCCATTCCCTGTCCCTGTCCATTTCCAATCTATCCATCTATATATACGCATATACAGTTATATCTCGTGTGGAGATATCTGTCGTCGTTTCAAAAGGCAGCCGGAGCGGCAGCAACGGCAGCGGCAGCTACTTCACAATAGCAGACGCAGTCGAATGCGTGTTTAAAATGAAATACTCGGCGCTCACTCAAAAATTTATTGGACTATTGTTTAAATGCGGGGTAGTGCGAATACGTGAGCCGCTTTGACCCGTGAAATTTTTGGCTTTTGAATTCGCAGAATCAAATCAAATATTGTATTTAATTGTTGTTAATTGAGTTGTTTTTTAGATATGCATCTATATTGACATTATTTCGACTGAAATGTGTTTAACAGCCCGAAAAGTAGCTACAATTTATTGTATATAAATGGCTTTGAGATTAATTAACTGTGAAACTTGGATGTCTCTGATTCTAATGAATGAATCATGAAGTTTCTACAATATATATATTTTATATATATTTTTTATATATTTAAATATCTGCCTTGTATCACATATCTGCTTTGGTTTGTCTATTAATTGTGTTATGTCTCTCTTTACATAAGATAAGAAATATAGATAAATATATCTCAAATGGAATTATTCAAGCAAACTTTTAAAAAAATGATTTTAAATAGGTATAAAAAAATATTAAATATTACAAATGTAAATAAAATATGCATTCTCAATACCAAATAAAATTCTAAAAAAGTGTTTACGATTTCCAAAAAAAAAATATTAAAGAATTTTAAGAAATTTTAGTTGCTCATAAGCTATACGAGTTCAGCTCATTTATCTTAGTCTTATTTGAGTTAAGATTTTTGGCCTTAATTAAGAGACAATCAAATAAGACCTAAAGCGAATACAGCTTAGCTTGAGCAGTCTTTAAAAATGTATATAATACTAAACCTTATTAACATTTTTAAAATGAAAATTTTATAATAAATTGAAACAATAAATATTTTCTGTCATTTCAGAGCGGCTGAAGCATGTGTTCAACAAAAATATGGTAAGCATTAAATACTACAAAATTGTTTTCTAAACATTCTACAACATTTTAGACCAATTTTTCTCGTGGCAAATGAAATGCTTTCAATTTATAGCAACGGCTTCAAGTAAACTACTTTAAGTTGTTAACTTGGTTAGCTCAAAAATATATTTGACTCGAATAAACTAAATCCAAATACTTTCGACTTTTCGGAATCCTTAAACTACATTTTCGTTTGACTTGTAGTTAACTGAAAAATATATAATTAACTTGAATAAGTACCTAAAGATTTTCATTTCTTTTCTGAAGTCCGAAACTAAATACCATTGGCTTGTATGAGCTTCTCTATCTTGATTGACTCAAGTAAATAAGGAAGCTTTTAGCTCTTTTAATTTCTAGCCGAATACAAACTAAAATTTCCCCACCTTTATGTTTCCCAAAACGTAGTTTCATTTCATTTCCTTTTCCTTACCAAGCTGAAACTTCTTCATTTTCCCCCCATTTCCTGGCCCCTTCCCAAACTATAATTAGGTAAGAGTATTCGAGCTGCGCCTTGCGCCTTTTACTTCTGCTCCTGCCACATTTTGTTGTTTCTTTTTTTGGAACGCCCTCTTGAACTTTTGCGGCGCAGTGCTTTGTGTGTTGGACGCCTCGCAGCTTCGCCTCGTTGGCTGGGTGTGAAAAATGTGCGTGGCTCACTCACAATGGGCGCTATGCGGTGGATGGGTGGGTGGTTGGATGGCAAAGGGAGCTGTCAGGTCAGAGGGACTCAGGTGGCAACGCCCGCTGCCATTTAAATTGACAATTTTTGTTGTTGGCACTTCAATTACGGTTACACTTTAAAGCGTTATATAACACTGCCCCTCCCACATTTTGCGGTTAACCTGGGGAAACGCCATTTTCGGTTTTACCTGGGCATGCGGCACAGTCTGCCGACTTTTGGATCTGCGGACCCGCACACTGGGCGCCGCCATTCAAGGGCATCGGATTCGTGCAGGTGCGCGTCCGCTTGCGTCCCTGACTCGGTTTACCGCTGCATTTGCACTCGCGCCAAGGGCTCCAGGCGCTCCAGCCGCCATTCACTGTGGGCAACGGGGGAAAAATTGGAGGTAGTAGCACAGGTAGTTCATAAAATATTTCATTTACTGACCATAGACAATGAGCACGGCCGAGTCGGAGACACGCTTGCCGGCCAAGTTCTCGGCACTGCAGCTGTAGTTGGCCATGTGGTGCAGCGCCACCTGGCGTATGGTGAGCGTACTGCCAGTGACAGTGATGCCCGTATCGCTATCGCCCGTTAGCAGCGCATTATTCTTATGCCAGCTGAGCTTCGGCTCGGGGAAGCCGCCGGGCGGCTCGCAATGCAGTTCCGCACGGCTGCCCAGCTCCAGGCGCAGCGACGTGGGCGACTGACCAAAGGACTTGCGAATGTCTGCAAGGCAAAATTTGTGTGGTTAGCAATTGGGGTACAATATTTGCCGCATTTTACTGCAGCTGCAAGTGGTGCAAGCTAGAGATGGTGTATGTATCGAAAGGGATGTAGTACTGAATGAATGCGATGGGAGAAGAGAAATATACTCTAGGGAATATAAGCAGGTGTTATAATGAGGTTAAAATACATTCTTACGTATTTTAATTATAAAATCATCGAAAATGAAATTTAAGACTTCTGGAAACTCTAATTACAGTTAGCGTAAAATAGAACTAAATGAGTTCTGAGTTTGTTTTTACGTAGGTTGAAAAGAATATCCATTAGGCGAAGAGGTTTAATGGGCAATGGGATAAGAGCAAAAATTATAGTACTATACAGTAAATAGAATATATAGTATATAGTTGATGGTTCTATATACTATATATTCTATTTACTATATAGCACTATAATTTTTGCTCTGATCCCATTGCCCATTAAAACTCTTCGCCTAATGGAAGAGAGCTGAAGTGAAGATACGAAAGGAAAAGAATAGGAAATCACAAATGATTTCATTTAGAAAATAAAATGAAATAAAACTGAAAAAGAGAAAGAAGGCATAAGAAAGACATATGACACAAAAATTCGTTCGAAAAGAAATGAATGAGAAGTTAAAATCTTGAGAAATTTAGAAGCACGAAAATTAAGGGCAATAAATAGGAAGTGAAAATGATGTTGGAAATAAATGAAAAGAATTTTAAGCAAAAAACAAACACGAAAGCTCAAGGAAAGGCACAGGAAATCAGAAATGAAATCAGAAAGGAAATGAAAATAAGATTTTAAAAAGATATCTATTTCGAATAGCATGGCGCGATTATAAACATGAGCTAAGGTTAAGGACTCTCACGAATTTCATATCGTATTACATCTCTTTCACACTCACGACACGCTCCCATCACTAGCTGCAACCCCTCGAGAATACTCACATGCAATGTGGACCGTGGCCGATTGACTCTTGACCACGCCGCGCGACGACCACGCCTGGCACTCGCACTTGAAGGGGCCCTTACCGAAGTACTCGTCGACGAGATCGCGATGGATGGTGGCGGTGACCTCCTCCATGTGGACACCTGTGTGCGGATCCACGTGCTTGTCGTGCGTCGACGGCGGCGGCTGGGAGCTGCCGCTGCACTTGAAGTGCAGCTGCAGGGCGTGCGACGCCTTGCACTTGAGCACCGCCGGTCGATTCTTGACCACGAAGACGCTCTCGGGTTCGCTCAGGAAGATGGGCAGCGTGTTGCTCGCCTCGGCTGCATTCAGCTTGCCGGCATTGAACTCCTCCAGCAGGGAGGAGCCCGAGACGGTGGCCGCCGCCGAGGTGCGACTGTCTTCGCTGCTGTTGAGCGTCGAGTCGAGATTGAGGCGCTGCTGCGGCGCCGACTGCTCGGTGGCCACGGCATCCTCGACCTCCTCCAGCGAGGCCGAGTTGCTGCTGCCATAATCCAACGGCGGCAGCTCCCGACAGCTGGCCAGCCAGATTAGCTGCAGGCTGACTAAAACTATAATCACATTTCCGGCTTTGCTCAACAACAATGACATCATGATGTTGTTTGTCTATTTTGTGTTGTTTTTTTTCTCGTTGTTTCTAATTCGTTGTCAGTTTCTATATTTTTGTCTTTTTATCACTTGTCCTGCGTTTCCTGTGCACCTGCTGCACCTGCTGCTGCTGCTGCTGCTGCTGTTGCTTCTTCCTCCTGGGCTGTCTGCTAGCATTAGCTGCCTTCGGTTTAGGCAAGATCTGTAAAGTCAGATAAGAAACGCATTAAAAAAAGTGCCGCTTAACGTCGCACGTACTTCACTTGCATTCCATTCTCATATGTCAGCCGGCACTAAACAGCCCGAGCTCAACTTCTTGTCTTTTTCTTGCCTGCATGCAATTTTAGCCGCAGCGCATGTTTGTCAAAGTCAAACTGGAAAAAGTGTCCATGAATGAACTAAAGTGTTCATATCTTCAAGCACACACACACACACAGAGAGACAGAGAGAGACAAAGAGGAAGAGCGAGAGAGGGAGAGAGAGTCACAGGCAGAGGCACCTACAACAGCGCATTTATAATCATTATGCCCAGCGTTTAATTTGTTACAGTCAATGCGACTGGGCTAATCACCTACTGCGGCTGCAGCGCGGCACAGGAAGTTGTGACAGCCCACTCTATACGAATCTTTGATTGAGGAAATGGAGTTGGCAACGGGCAAGATTAGCTAAATCGAATCAAAGTTGGACAGCAGCAAAGTGATTGGAAAAGCAATTGTGCTTAAAGACGGAATTTACATTTGATTGACTTAAAATGATATTGTTAATTATGAAATTTACGATGGGGAAATTGACTTAAATGGAGTTAAATTTATCGTTCTAAGCCAATTAATAAATCTATACGAATTTGAGAAAGGTTTTTTAAAGGATAAATGAAAAAGTCTTTGAGAAAGCCTTGTTGCGAGGTGGAAATTCTATGCGAAAATGTAGATAAAAGTGTAATATTAGGAAATCTAACATTAGTAGCTCTTGCTGTAGAATTGACAAATCTATTATCTTATGTAAAATACGTTTACATTGAGGAAATAACTAAAAGGCTTAGTGGAAGACATATAAATCCATGGTCAGCCAGACTTGAGAATCCCTCAAAATACTAAAATATGAGATAGCAAGCAAGACTTGAGAATACTTCAAAATAGTAAGGAATATATTCAAAACATATTTTCAACAAATAGATCAAACTGTTATACTGTTATAAGTACGTTTTCTATACCAGAGTGACTGGTCTAATTTGCTCAGAGCAAAATTTGATACTGGATATATTAATCTAGCAATTGTAGAATAAGTTCATTCATCATATTTAAAGTGTCATTCGATAAATTTGTGCTCCCTCAATCAACACTGTATAGTCTATTGTATATATTATAAAAGTTCTTAGCTATACTTGCTTCAAGCTTACTCCTAACTTGACCAAAACTGCAAATAATTTCTAGAGCTTTTAATCAAAGGCATTTATGGTACATTAAATTGCCATATATTTCTGAAGTCTTCTTTGAGCATTAAGTGACTTTCAGTACTTTATCTGAAAGTAATTTATAGTACATTAAACTGTTATACTGTTATATTTCCTTTGTTGCTTATCACACTATTCACAAAAATATACATATATTGTTCCTTTGTATATATTTTATGCTGTGCTCATCTACTCAAGACTCAATCAAAGAAGTTCGGGGAAATTGATTTCAAAATCATTTCCAAAGGGCACATGCAACTGTTATACTGTTCTAAACACTTATGTCATGACTCATCAATCTTTTTACATTCTCTCTTCTCATCTACTTCAAAACTCAATCAAGTAATCATTAAGCAAGAATCCAATGTAAATTTTTAAAATTTACATCAAATATAAATATCAAATAACCAAAGTAAATGTGAATATCATGTTACGTAAGGAAGCCGCCCCGCCCCGCCCCGCCTCCTGCCCCCTGTCACTAAGACACTTCAGCTCAGTGAACCATCTTTTGTTTAGGACATCCTGCATCGATTTTCTATTTGATAAAAGTGGAAAGTTTGTCTTCATCAATCAGTCTATTAGGCTATGCTAAGCGATATGCCCCAACAGACTGAAGGAGAGGTGTGCACACACACACACACACTTACTCACACACACTTACACACGCACACGCACACCCAATACACACGCACGGCAATTGTCTTATTTGTTATGCAAGTCATGTGTCAAGTTCTACGAATCGCTGGTACCGAATCGAAATATTAATAACAGCTATGTATACATAAGTACTTATAGCCATGACCAGTGACTGCGTGGATAGATAGCTAGCTAGCTGGGCATGGCTAGCCCAGCCAGAGCCGCGAACCCAGAGCCCAGGACGTGCTCTGTGTGGGAACTTGCAGCCTTTTGTCTTTGGCTGTGGAGCGCCCGCAACTTTGGAGTTTATGTGTTTGCCTTTGTAATTATGCATTAATCATGCATAAGTTTAAGCCGAAGCCGAAGCCTACTGCACATGCCTCTTCTTCTTTTTTATTTCCACTCCACGCCCAACTTCAACTTCTCTTTCGGTCTTTTAATGCCTTCTACGTAGTAAAACACGCCGATATGCAAATGTTGCGGAAATGCGGCGCGTTGTCAAATGTATTTATGATTGGGCCAAAAAGAGCGCCGAGACAGTAGCCACGCTTAGCTATAAAATATCGGGTAATAAGAGAATTAAATGGAAATATATATAAGTCTATATATATATAGAGAGTTCTCCCACTCTCGGCTCGCTCATCATCTACATCGTCACGAGCGTCATTGCTTTTGGTTTAAGCGCCTTTTATGCGTAATTCAATTGGATTTACAGGGTGCTTGTGGACACTTGAGTGTCTGTCAATATAAGTAACCCGATGTGTGTGTGCGTGTGTGTGTGTGTTGGTCAGATTATTATAATAGTATTCCCTACGGCACACACTCGCCTCTGTTTGTGTGCATTCAATTATAGCCAAATCTTGAAGTTGGTTATTGTTTTCGATTTGTCTAGACTCGTGTTTGAGCAGGCTCTTCTCTAATACACACACACATAAGTATGTGTGTGTGTGTGTGTGTGTGTGTATCTACCATATTTGCTGTGCTGCTTAAATAAATTAGTTTTTTGGTCCGCAAGGCATTCATTATTTAGCTTGGCTTAGTTCACACACCAGATTACATTACATTATATAGATATATATGTAGTATATATATAAATTTATATGGCCCATCTGATTGATTAAGATTTGTGCGTAATTGTTATTTGTTGCAACTTCCTGTTGCAAATTTATGAGCATAATTATCGACTGGCTGCAGCTATTAAAATTGTGCGAACAACCTGAATGCCTGAATGCCTGCTGACTGCCTGCTGAATGCTTGCTGCCTGCCTGCCTGCTCGTAAAGATTAATCAAAATGTGCCACATCAAAATCGTTAAATGCCAGATTCACAATTTCGATCGAACGCCGCCTACTCCACCTACTTTTGCGTACATATAGATATATATATATATATATATATATATTTAGTGAATGCCTTATCAGACAGACAAGTTGTGTACTTTGGCAGACTGATGCATGTTTGCACATTCTAATACCCTGTAATGTAATCGGCTGATTTGGAGAGCGTGAGAGAGAAGCTTAGTTGCTGTTAGAGATAAAAGAATGCTTAGTTAATGCGAGGAAATGATTATGAGGAGGAGATTTAGTATATACTCCTATCTGAATGAGCAAGAAAAATTAAAAAAAGAAAGTCTTCAAAAAAATATTAAAAGTTTACGAATTATAAGATTTTATTATAGGTACAAAAGGAATATGTAAAAATTTTTGGAATATCTGTTAGAATCTACTGCACTGCTATTTTTGCGCACACATCTTATATAGGTAAATGGTATATGCTATAGAAACATAGAACAGCCTAATGATTTCTGAGCTACAAATCTATAAAACTCAATAAAGCTGCGTCAATCGTGCCATTCATACATATTTACGTGTGCACAGTAATTTTTAAGCATATATCTGTCTATGGATAAATTATGCTTGGAGAGCTTTTAGCAATATATCTTTCAACTATCAAAAGTTGGATAAGTTGCTGCTATAAATTATTTATGTGCATGTATATTATATTATAGATTACTATCTGGATTCATATTTTCACATCGTATCTTAGAGATACGATAGATAGATAGATAGAAATTATGAGAGAGAATCTTTAAATTATTTAAGAACACTCGCTTTTCTATATATCATATCTATCTTGTCTCTTTCACATCTTCAAGTATATGAAGTATATTTAGTTAAACTTCTATCTTTTACTAACTATAGTATAATATTATGAGAGTTTGTCAAGCTTATAAAACTGACTTCATTTGCTAGCGAACTTCTTTACTTTGCCTAGAGGCAATCCACTATTTTTGAGAACTTATCTAAGTCGAGCTTTATTTCCAGGGCAACTGTCAGTCAGACATGAGACAAGAGCAGCTGGCAAATGCACTTGTTTTAAATAGATTTTTAATGAACTGAAGTAGGCCAAATGGATTGTGTAAAGCGCTTATCAGCGGCATTTCATTGTGTGTGCACTTTATAATCGAATGGATTTTATTTATTGGAACCGCAAAAGACATAAAAAGAAGGAGAGAAAAGGGGGAGAGGGAAGAGGAAAGCAAAAAACAGCACAGCTTTGCATTGATTTTTGGCAAAGAGGGGAGACTGACAGACAGCCTCTGACAGAGAGACAGACAGGCAGACAGACAGACAGGGGCTTTAGATTTATGGCTGGATAGTAGAGATTGCGTGTGCATATAATCATCTTATATTGTGCGATGCGAGGGCAGTTCCGCCTCTGAACTTTGGCGGAGGAGTTGGCTGGCTGACTAGGAAGCTGAATGACTGAATGAAAGATTGCGTGGGATAATCGGCGTCGCATTCAATTTAATTTCACAACTATTGCGCAGCTTCTTCCTGTATACAGAGACAGAGTGAGATGTGTTCGCGTGTGTGTGTGTGTGTATGTGTGAAGTAAAGAACTTTTAAAACTTCCCGCACCATGAAGGCAGGAACTGAAGATTGGGGGAGCAGCCAGGCAGCCAGGCAGTCAGACAATGGCAGCAAAAACAAGTGAGCATTCTATAAAATAATTGATGACTGACTGACTCAGTCGGTTGGCAGCAATAATTTTTATGCCTCTCCACAGCACTTCAGATACACACACACACACTCACACACACTCGTGCGCACTCGTACACTAAAATCAAATGCCACTCGAAAATTCAGCGGCAGCAGTTGCTGTGCGACGCGCCTTGAAGATGAAGCCAAATGCTGAAGTGTAGCTGGCAGATGCCGCTGCTTCAATTGCGTGTGACTTTACCATTGAGTGTGTGTGCGAGTGTGTGTAGTTATGTTGTACAATCTCTGAACATCTGTAGCACAAATGAAATCTTCAGAACTCAAGGGACCGTGCTGCTGGCTCCGCTGGTTACTGGGGCAATCGTTGCCGCATGTGGAATTCACATGTTGCGCATTTTGCCCACACGCACAAGAGCAGAGCTGAAGCTGAAGCTGCTCTTTAGCTACTATAAAGCCTAGCTATTGTGAGTTTTGCCTTTTAATTTCCTTCAGCTGGCTCTGGTGCTTCTTCATTTTTTTGGGGCCAGTCTTGTAATCAAACAATTAAAGATGATTTTAATTAATCTATTTATAAGCGAGGCACAAAGCCTCCCTCAAAAATATTGTGAGGGTTGACAACGACAACAGCAACAGCAGCGACGTCGACAACAACATCTTTAAATTAATTAAGCGTAATTGTTGTCGAATTAGAAACAAAAAGTTTCAGCCATGAATTATGCGCCCGCGTATCTGATAGATACATAGATACATATGTTGTAACAAGATACAATACAATAGATAAGAGAACACGCACGCACACACACACACTCATAGAGAGAGACATGTGCATGCAATAAGCAAATTATTTATTATGCCACATCTGAGTTAAATAAGTGGAACAGCAAAGCTCACTCAATGACGATGACTCTTATCATTTGTATCTCATTAGAAAAGTTTCAATCTAGAGCCGGGCAAGTTTTGCTGTGGCTCAGCTTCTGACCAGCAGGCGGCGCAGGCATTTCAGCATTTAATTGTAGTGGGCGGGGCAAAACTTATTCGGCACACACACACTAACACACACACACAGACTGGGAGCTTGGTCTAATTTATGATGCCGCCTGGCGAAAACAAATCGATGGCAAAACCAACTGCTGCTGGCAGCCACACTCGATGTGAAGACATTTCGCCTTTTAACTGCGACTATAAATTAAATGGAAATGTAGCAAATGATGGCACTCGAATTGAGATTGAATGATATAAATATGTGCATAGAAATTTATATAAATGTGTGTATAAATTGAATATAAATCAAAGCAGCCATCGGTTAGAATGAAAGCGAGTGAGCCCTACAAATTGTACGAAATTGTTTGCCAAGCACTTCTTTTAAATAGTCCCAAAGTAATCGAGATTAAAGCCATACCACTTACTTAAAGTGAGTGCTCTGTATTTAGTAAGAAATAGAAGTAGAGAATGGGAGAAGAAGTGGAATAAACTGGGTTGAAGCTGTCATGAAGATTATGATAGAAATTGCATAGCAAAAAACTTAAATTCTCTTACTCAAGTCTTAACTTTGAGACTCATATGAGAGATTTTTGTGAAGATTAAGTGAAACCTAAAACCAAATGCTTTCAACCTATGCTAAGTCACATATAGAGAGAAACAAAAATTCATAAAAATCATTAACGAACAGTCAATAAAGGTGCACTATGAATTATTATATATTTTATGGTTCAAAAAATCTGAGAAAATTTTAGGAAGAAACACAAAACTATAAAATCTTGATTGAAGTCAAAAATCTAGACAACCTTAGATTTTACTTAAAAATCATACTGAATTTAAATCAATTTCTATAATACCTTATTTGCCTTCTCTTAATGTATTCCCTTTCTATCACCTCAATTATTTGTTGTCACTTATAAGACCAAAATTAATGATTTTACTTAGCAGAATTAATCTGTTTGTTGTTCTCTCTCACTATCTTAGGAATTCTAAAAACAACTATAGATAGGCATTTCCGCCTTAGCTAAGGTCAGCTCTGACAATTTCTCTAGCTTTCTACCCCTAATACGCTTAGCTTGCATAGATAGATAATAGACAGAAGGTAACTCACAAATTGATCAGCGTTGCATGCTAATGCCCATTTCCATTCCCATTTCCATTTCTCTCCAGATAGTTGTAGCCGATACAAAGACCACAATTTATGATGGGCTGCTCGCTTTCAACTAGCCAGCTACCTACTTTCGGCTTTGCGAACAAAGGGCAGTTACGCACCTATTTCTATTTCCATGTAGATCGATGATCGACATCTAATCCAATGTTAAGTCGCAAGGCGCTGAACCCGAAATGCCCCTATACCTCTGCAGATGGCCGTCGATACCCATAGATACCTCACGGCTGTGTAGGTAGTTGTAACATGCGTTTGGTTCTTAGGTCTTTCTTCGGCTTTGGGGGCTCTGCTCAAATGACAATTAATCACCGCAGGAGTCGAAAGATGTTCGACGGCTCATGTTCGCTCCTACCGTTCCCATTCCCACTGCCATTCCCTATATCCCATGGACATGGTTCCCATGCCAATAGACGCTGGCTTGTCCTTAGACCCGAACCCTTGTTTCACACACACCGACCAGGAGGTGGAGTAGAACAACAGCTGTAAGCTCTAACTTGTACAGCAACCCCTAAAAATTATGACTAGCCTATGAGTGTGTGTGAGCGTGTGACTTGGAAAGGGTAACAGCTCGCGTAAATTGTTAAAAAATAAAAGCAAAGACCAAATATCAAATGCCAGAAAATAACACGTAAGAACTTTGCCATCGGGTGGGAATGACTGCACAATGCTCGTTAGCAGTGGAATTTAGGAAGATCTAATAGGTTTTTATACCTTTCTATATATATATATATATATTTAGTGAGCTAACTGCGAAAGTAGTTGAGGATGGGTTTTAGACTAGGGAATATATAAATTTGAATGATTTTTTTAATCAACCTTATGATATAACTTCAAAACTTATCTAGGTTAGCCTTAAAACTAAGGAATATATAGTTTTTAATGATTACTCCGTCAGTTTGGCCTCCAAGAGATGAATATATGAGATTTTGAGTAGATCAAAAGTAAGTCAAGATCGAAGGTTCTAAGAGTCTCAGGGTTTCATGGTCTTTGCATCTCAGGTTCTCAGGATCTTAGAGTTGAAGGTCTGATTTACCATCATGCCAGCTCGAGAAATTTCTTCAAATTGAACTCAAATTCTGAGACTCTTCCGCTCTACAGCCGCACACATTACAACCTACCCTTACTCAAAACAAATATGCCCACCTTGTTCACTTCGCTGAGCGGGCACAAATTGAAACATCGTTCGTCGCGTTCAAATTATATTCATTTCATTTTTGTCAAGGCCTGAGAATTATTTTGAATGTCGCTGCTGCTTGTGGCAGTTCGACAATCTGTCAGACTCTCCGTTCGTCCGTCACTCCGTCAGTCAGTCAGTCAGTCAAAGGGCATCATTATATGCCAATTGGCGATTGTTTGTTGCCCACTCGTTAGCGACAGAGTTGCATACGAGGGTCGCCGCAGGAGTACCCGCTTCTTAATCACATATGTAATATTATCCAACAGCAATTACTTCGGAATTAGTTCAACAATTGCTAAGGGAGTTGCTTGGCTTTTCGCATTAATTGATTGATTTGTTTGGCAGTTGATGTTTGTAGGGGCTTCATGAGATAGCTGTGCATTTTTATGGTGGTTCATTTGTATTAATCCTAGTGGAATGAATATGATCAAATTATTTAATGGAGAAATTAAGGGAGCTGATGGGAAATTTGTGTATTTCGACTGATTGCAATTCAGTGAGCGATGATCAGCTTAATTCTTTGGGCATCATCAATTAATTTCCTTAGCTTGCGAATGATCATTTTAGTATTTTTGTTTGTTATGGAGAAATATAAGTATAAAGATATAAAACTTATTTAAGAATATCCCCAACTAGTCCATATATTTTTTTTCTTATAATTTCTTATAATTTACTCATTCATAAGCTCCTCCCTAAGCACTCCATATATCATCTATAATTTCTTATAATCTCCCCACTCATATATGTATATGATCTCAACCTTAAATAAACCATATATCACTTATTAATTCTCTAATTTTCTGCCCATATTCATTCGATCACACTTGGACTGAAGCATCATATAATTTATGGACTTTTACAATTTTTCCAAATGACTTTAATTACTTCGCAGCCAAAAAATAAAAATAAAATAAAAACCATTAAAAAGACAAATTTTTCATAGCCAAAAATGTCAACTCGAGAGATAAAAGAGGAAGAGGCAGAAGAAAACCTATTTGTATCCCATTGACTATTTGATGTTCCATTCTCTATTCTCCGCTCTCCGTTCTCAGTTTTTATGGTGCCGCAGTTTTATGGGCACCTTGTTTGGCCTCCAGGTCGAGGTGATATCATGGAAAGAACTTATTTGGACTTGACATGTGGGCGCTTAGTCGACGAGCAACCCTCGCCGCTAGGGGGGTTGTTAATTGCAAAACGCATTTGAATTTCGAATTATGTATTTGAATAACGGTTATATGCCCGAAAATTATAACTGTAATTGTGCGAGTGTCGCCAGCGCTTGTGGCATGTTGTACAAGTTGTTGTTGCACGCGTTGCTGCTGTTGTTGTTGCATCTTTTTATCAATGCATTAAGTGCCGCCGCCGCTGCCGCCGCCGTCGCGCACTCATTATGAGGGCTTCCCCCTCTCCCCTTAGCCTAGCCTTCCTCTTCCACTGCTCTCAGCGACCCTCGCGCTGACAAGAACAACACACGAAATATAAAGTATATACAAATACACACATGCAGCGAAATCGTAAAAAACAAAACAAAATAAAATAAAAAATAAATAAAAATTGGAGAGTTTAGAATGGTTGTAAATGCTAGAAGACTGAATACCCTGCATGAATAAATTATAGATGTGCGGCTTGAAAAATAAAGAATATTTCCT
The DNA here is from genome assembly GCA_035046225.1 of Drosophila pegasa. NCBI lineage: Eukaryota > Metazoa > Arthropoda > Insecta > Diptera > Drosophilidae > Drosophila > Drosophila pegasa. The sequence continues at coordinate 2,909,324 of JAWNOD010000076.1, forward strand.
AATCACTTTCTAGACTTGCGTAAAAGTTTATATAATATTTAGAGCAGAAACTCTCCATGTAAAATATATCTATATATAAAAGAAACTCTCCATGTAATATGGTGGTATAGCAATTTGAAGCTGAGGGTATTGAATGATTGATTGACTGCTTGATTTTTTGCATGAGTAGAGCTTGAAGAAGATATTCCAAGAAATATTCATATAAAAGCTTAGGTAAAAATATTTAGAGATAGATATATGAGTTGCACTTGAAGAAATGTTTTTCTGTACATAACTTCTATATATAGAAATAACCTTTCTTCAAGAGGTGATATGAAGTATTACTGATAATACTATATTGGTAAATTATTGTAGATATCTAGAACATAATGTATGCCAGTGACTGATATTTTAGACTCTTTCTAATATATTAGTTCACTAAGGATAAGTTTATGCTCATAAGAAATGCAGAAGAAGCTGTAAGCTCTTGCTTTTAAATGATGTTTCTAATGAAGATATTATAGCAAACAACAAAATTGTCCATAAGCAAAAACTACAATCTATATACGCATATATAGTCATACCAAAAAGCTAATTATCTCTAAACATCCGTCCATATATATAAATGCGTACCTTTGTCAAGTTGCTGAAGGATACTGTCAGAGCTAAAAGTCTCAGAGATAAGCCCATGTAGCAACTGCAACTCCACTGTCAAAGCTGATCGAGAACTCATAAACATATATACATATACAAATATATATATTTATATTTCCGCTCCTTAGCTCAAAGTTCATTTCGTGACAATATTCAAATATCCCAAGCAAGTGCATATATATATGGGGAAGAAGAAAAAAACTAAAAATGAAATATAAATAAAAATGAAAATACACGCTGGCGTTCAAAAGGGCACGCTTTTCATAATAAACATTAGCGCGGCGACCGAATGTCATTCCGTCCCTCCGTCCCGCCGTCCCTTAGTCCCTCCGTCCGTCTGTCATTCATTCAGTCTGTCAGCTGTACGTTGCGATCTGTGCGACCCGTGCGAGTGTGCCTGCCTAACAGTTCCTACTCCTACTCCTACTCTGCCCACTGCAGCTGCTCTCTTCTCTCATGCTCGCCCTCTCCCTCTCCCCCTCTCTCCCTCTCTCTGTTCTCATGGTTCGCTGGCGTCCGTTCTGCACTTTTGTTTGTTTGTTTGTGAATTGGTCGTCTTTAGTTACACTTGAATACGTTTTGTGTGTCCAACTCTGTTAGGTTAGTATTAATAAGTGTGTGTGTGTGAATGAGTGTGTGTGTGTGTGCGAGTGTGTTTAGTGTTGTGGGTTATGGCAGTTGGCTCAGCAGTTGCAATTGCACCCGCGCTGCACTTCACCTACTTCGCTTGCGCTTAAAAATAGAATTGCATACTTAGCGGCGCAGGAAGCGGCCGCTGTCAACGGCTGTAAACCCTTTGCAAACGCCCACACCACACCCCCATGCTGCCCACTACGTTACACTTGAAGAAATTATGGAGTTGAATTATTGTGGAGTGCAATTTGAGCAGTTATATATCTTTGAAATTTTGATATGCAAATTTTAAATCCATTTAAGATGACTCGCTTTAAGAGTTCTCTATTTTAATTTTATTTAAACAATTAAATCTTGAATTATTATATATAAAATAACTATTTATTTATTACATATAAAATAAATATTTAATTAATTTTGAAAAATGCATAGAAGATCTTTTAATTGCCTTTAAATTAAGTAGAAAAATCTAAGAAAATTTTGAAAAAAATGTAGTTGGTATAATACTAATTACGTGAATTGTTAAAACATTTTGAAAAATGCATTAAAAATCATAATTAAAAAACTCTACACTGCTGTTGAGTCTTAACTTTAGCAAAGTTAAACTTGGACTGGTTTTTTCATTAAGAATTTTAGGTTTAGCTTAAGGAATTTTCATTCAAATTCTTGCTAATTTCCTAGAATAGAGAACAAAGATCATGTTTTAAATATCTTTTAATATCTTAAAACATGAACTGAACTTGAAAATCTTTCCCAAAACATTTTCTCTGATTCATTCAAGCCATTTGCAACTAGTTTTGGACTTATAAATATTTAAGCTAGAATTTTAGCTAACTCAAAAAATTCTATAAAAATACTTTAGTCAGCTTCCGCCCCCCGTTGAGTCTGGGTAAAGATATTTGGCTATAAGAATTTGGTAGCTCAAGTAAATGTCAAATTATGATTGATCGAAGGCTATTTTGAGCTTTGATAAGTGACTTTTCGCTCAGTGTAGGGCTCAGTTGGCTTTTGTCTTGGACACAAAAATAAAAGAAGAAACTTTTGCTGTCCAAGTCCAGGCTGGGGCGTCTTATTATAGCTAAGCATGTCAGCTACTTACGCGTTGTTCTTGCTCTGCTTCTGCCTTTTCTTGTTGTTGTTGTTGTTCCTTCTCCTGTCCTTGTTGTTGTTGTTGTTGTTGTTATTTGTAGTCTGGTGCAGTGCGACAGCGTTGGGCGTGGATGTCAGCAGCGGCCGCTTATGAGTAAACATGTATCCAGTTACACGCTGTTGTTGTGTATGCAAGTGTCCTGCGTATCCTTTTCCTTATTGTATTTTTAAAGCCTGCCCGAATTGTGTCGCACACACACACTAGTCTAGCTGTGTGTGTGTCTGTGTGTTTGCTTGGGACATCTGTAACCTTATCGCCTATACACTTTAGTTTCTGTTTGCTTTGCGTATCCTGCGCCTCGATATATATTTCATATAGTTGCTGCCGCCAGCTGCCTATGTGTGTGCACACATGCACACATGCTTATCAATATACATATTATGCATTTAATTGAACACTTCACATAGTGAAGCACGCACACACGCACACGCACACGCTCACGCGCGCTGCTCTTGCGCTCAAATATCCTGCTCGCACACCAAATATCAACAACAACTCAGCATTGCTATTGTTATTGTTATTGCCTCGCTTGCTGTCGTCGCACCAATACAAATGCACGCACACACACGCACAGTTATAGCGCTAACTTCACTTTGCTTCGCTTCGTTTCGTTCTTTCGTTCTTCCCGCATAAAAACCGTTCGATCTCTTACGCGCTTTTGTCGACGATCTTACGTTGTGCGCTGCGTCGCGTCACTGCGTGCGTTCACGTTGACGTTACAAATCGTAATGAAGTTGCGCGCTCACTTGTAGCAGCCAGCAGCCAGCCAGGCACACGCACACATACACGCGAGACACAGCGCGCTCTCTCTGCTAGTAACTCACGTTCTCTCTCGCTCGCTCTCGCGCTCAGCGTGTGCCGTTGTCTTTTACGTTGCTCTCAGCATCCCCAGTAGCAGCAGAGCGCGCGCTCTCTTTGTTGTTGCTGTTGCTGTTGCTGTTCCTGTTGGCATATGCTGCAGGAAGTGGAAGTGGGCAATGAGCGGGGCAGTGGCAGAGGGAGCGGGAGAGGGAGCTGTTGCCGTTTCGGCTCTCCCATTGCTATTTTGTATCTTCTGTTTGATATAGTTTTTTTTTCTGTTCGCCGTCTAATTTTACACACGAAATTCCAGAGATGCTTTCATATTTTCCGTTTGATGATTTATTTGACTGCAGCGGCAATTAAAGGCCTTTTATTTCACTTTTTATCAACTGCATTTGCCCATTGACATTGACGGCGCGAGGGGCGCGTGTTTTATTTATATTTTTGTTGCTGCGCGCACCCACAACACACACACGCACACACTCACACACACGCACACACACTCACGCACACGCCTACAACGGCAGACTTTTTGTCTGCCTTTGGCCTTAGCCAACTTCTTATTGGCGGCTTTGCACTTGTCCAGCATTCACTTAATTAACCATAATTACTCAATTCATTGTTATTTTTTTTATTAGTATTTTTGCTGCTTTTCACGTTGTTCTTTTGTGTTGTTTGTGGAGCGCATTCCAATGCCATCCGTCAGCAGCAGCAGCGACTCCAATCAGAACCTGCTCCTGAAGTTTGCAGCATCCAACTGATACGACACTAGGAGAGCCTGTCGAGAGAGCGGCATCTGGCGGCAGTGTGTGGCAGTTGCTGAAGGTGTAACAGGCAGCTTTTGTTGCTAGTCCAATTCGATAGGTCCTTTTATTGTGGCGGCTATTCGATTAGTTCGTTAAGTGAGTAGGTTTGTGTATTGGATAGCTCGTTAAGTAGATAGGTTTCGTTGAATCACTTGTGGCTGATTTTTATTTAGCGTATACAGCAACCACTTACAGTGGCCCTCAAATTTGTCAGTGGCAATCAAACTGTGGAAATTAAATGGAAATTAAATGGAAATGAAATGAAAATGAAATGAAAATGAAGTAAAAAAAAAATTGAAATAAAAAATGATGTAAAAAACAAGTGAGAAAACTATAGTCGGGCGTGACCGACTAGGGGATACCCTGAGCGCCGTCGAATTCGTGTTTTTTGATAGGATTTGGGGGAATTTGGGGCCGGTATCCAAAATATAACAAAATTCAAAATTGCATAAAATACATATAAAGCTAAATATCAAATTTGGTGTCTCTAGCTTAAAAGATGGACGAGATATAATTTTTTAACTGAATTTCGATTTTGTTTTTAATCGATAACAATTAATTGGGGATAGTTATCGATTTTTTAAAACAAACTCAATCTGCGCGGGCTACATTATTCCCTGATTTCCCATTTTCAATGGGCTCAGGGTATAATAAGAAATAAATGGGAAACGAAATGGAATTGGAACAAAAATAATAGATCAAGGATAAATGCGTCTTATCAGTCTCAATGGATCTTAAGTTTATGGATATAAATATGGATTAGAATAGATCTCTTCCAAAATCCTTGTATTATCCCTTCTTCTAAAACTTCTTCCCATAGACCCCCATTAAAAGTCGTTCCTCATTTAACATCCAAGACACAAAAAACATATGCGTATATTTTATTTAAATTAGACAATCGTAAAAACTTAAGCCACAATATTAACTAATTCTTATACATGTCGCAGAGGACCTTCTCCATGGGCGTGTTCCCGATGGTTCGCTGAAAGAAAATCGATTCGATTTTGTGTGAGTTGATCATGCGGAGCAGAGGAAGCATCAGCAGGAGGCGCCCAAAGCGAGCGATCTGAGCGGCGAATTGGGTTTTCGTGTGCTGCGAGAGCATGACCTGGGAACAGATGGAAACGAAACAGTTTAGAGGGAGATTGAGAGAGTGAGAGAGAGGGAGAGCGAGTCTTACGTGCGCTTGATCCTGCAGATTTTCGATTTGCGCTGGATCCTTGAGGCCGCGTGTCTCGGGCCGGAAGAGCACGATCGCCTTGAGGCAAGCGAACTCGGCGGGATCCACCAGGACCGCTTTGTACTTGCAAAAGATTTCGTGCAGTGTACGCACATCGGCAGCTAGCTAAAGAGAGAGAGAGAGAGAGGGGGAGAGAGAAGGAGTACGTTCACTTTATTGTCCTTCCACTGTAGTTAATCCTGGACTCACCTCCTCCTTGCTAACACAATTATCCGTGTTCGCATTGTTCTCCAAGTTGTTGCAATGCTCGGCGACCGAGAACAAGGCACAGCCCGTGGGATCTAGAGGAATGCACCATTGTATGGCGTTCAGCAGAAAGAGCTCCGACCAGGACTCCTCCAGCAGGATGACCTGATCCCGGAACGAGAGCCTGGCGAAGCTGGGCAGATTCTTCGCCCACTTGACGGCCATGAAGAGCAGCCGCGCGCTCGTCTCGTAGACCGTCTCGTGCTGGTGCGCGTAGAGATTGGGCGACATGAACTGCGGCATGATGAAGCTCGAGTCGGATCTGCTGCCCGTGTTGGGCTCCTCGTCGTTGGTCACGTCTATTGAGTCGTCTGTGAAGGGGGTGAGATTGTGGGATATATAATATAATGTGAGAGATATTAGAAGGAGATTTGTAATAGGTCTAGGGCAGATTATTAACTTTTTTATAATTCTGTTTAATTTTGAGAGTGGTCCAAGCTATCCTTAGTCATAGTGGGCTACGCCTTAGTCCTCTGATATTCGTGACTTAACCTCAGTTAACCCCTAACAAGAATTATTTTCATGTCGCCCAACTTAAGCACAATCTATTTAAGGTAATTTTCTATAGTCACAAAAGTTCTAAGTTGTTTCCGACTATTCGGGGCAAGAAGTTTTATGGATAACCGCATTGATGACCTACGTCGTCATACTCTGACTCTGTGATGACTCTGATCTCTCCTGTCTCTATAGACTTTCACGTTTAAATTCCATCACAGAAAGAAACTGATTGTTGAATAAGGCGACTAAAGTTACAACAGAATATGCCCTGAATACTGCGTAGGGCTAAACGATCCCTCTAACTTCCTCAACCACGTTTTGATAATATAAGTATAAGCTCTAGCTTCTAGGCCTTAAACTTGGTTACAATTCCTGTTACCTTAAGAGTAGCCTTTACTTTTCCTACAAACTCCTGCTGTGGCTTTTTTCCGTTGATGAGTTACACGAGTATTGCCTATGGATCGAATCTTCCTTACGCCTAGTTCGGTTTAACGTTTGCCTTCTCTTCTTGCTGTAATGTGAGCCGTATGATTTGTAGGAGGTCTATGTAGCTTTGCCCCACGTCAGGCCTTATAAGTGATGCTTCTCTCTTTGGAGCTGTACTCTTTTTTGATGAGTCTTTCTGACGATGTTGTCCTTCGCATAGTTCAATAACAATGTCTATCTATCTATCGATCTCTCTATCTCTCTATCTATCCATAGATCTGTCTATCTATCTATCTATAGATCTATCTATCTATCTATCTATCCATAGAACTATTTCTCTATCTATCCATATATCTGTCTATCTATCTATCCATAGATCTATCTATCTATATATCCATAGATCTATCTCTCTATCTCTCTATATATCCATAGATCTATCTATCCATGGATCTATCTATCTATCTATCTATCTATCCATAGATCTATTTCTCTATCTATCCATATATCTGTCTATCTATCTATCCATAGATCTATCTATCTATCCATAGATCTATGTATCTATCCACCTATCTATCATGCTGATGAGAAGCATCTCCAATTGGTCTCACTCTATCGTCTTCCACTCCTAGACTTCTCCATCTTTCTCTATCATAAGCCCACATCTCATGTAGAGATGATGATCTCATGGGGATCTCTCCCTTACTCACCATCATTATCGTTCTCTGGCGCTGGGCTGGAGGAGCTGATGGAGGAGACACTGCCGCCGGCATTGTTCTTCTCGTTGGTCGCATCCGGCGCTGGTGAGCTGGGATCGATGCTGTGGTTGCTGCTCGAGTTGGTCGAGTGCGAGATGTTGCCGCTGCTCGAGAGCTCCATGGAGACGCCGTAGCCGCCCAGCTTGTCCTTGGGCGAGTGGTGCAGTCCCGCCGCTGCGGCCGCATTGAACATGGGAAAGCCGCTCGCGTGCGTCATGTGATTCGTGGCGAGCTGCATCGAGGAGCTGAGATGGTTGTGGTGCAGCAGGCGACCCGTCGGCAGGCTGCCCAGAGCTGTGGAAGACGAAACTGTGCCGCGTGAGACGATTGAGTCGGCGCCTGAGCGAGGGCTGTATGAGAACTTACACGGCGGCGGCAGCAGACCCGACCCATAGCAGGGCGGCGAGAGTAGCACGGGCGGTCTGCAAATTGGAAGAGGGCGAAAGCTATGCAAATGACAGGCAATGGGTCCACGTAATACCACTAGGTCCACAACTCACCCGAAGACCCCGACGGCTACGGCCGCCTCTCGCAGCGCACGGCCGTGCTCCATCTCCCGCAGCGTCTCCGGCCGTATAGTGGCCGTGTTTCGTGGCTGTCGCTCATTTTGCACCGCTGTAATTGGAAAACAAAATGCATAAGTGAATCTCCTTGCACCACTCGCACCACTCAACCCACTCACGCCACTCGGGCAACGCCCCGACAAATTCGTCTGCGCATAATGAGAAAATGACGCCTTTTTGCCTAAATGCCAAATAGTTTGGCAACACTGGTCGCGCGTGTCGCCCGTCTCGCCCGTCTCCCCGCCGCTCTCTGCGCTTCTCATTTCGCCCGGGGACATTCCTCGGCAAATTGCTTTTGTGGTCACGTGCCGCTTTACGCCCACAAATTGTTTTCCCATTTGTTTATGCAATTTTACCGCGACAACTCAATCTGTGCAACGTGTGACACGACCCCCGCCACGCCCCCCGTCCCGCGTCTGCGGTAACTGTTGCCATTTTGCATATGGCTGGCATAATTTACGGCTCAATTGGCAGCGGGTGGGCCCGACCATAATGAAGTGCGGCCTACTCAGAAGTTGTTAATAAGCGCACTCGGCATCCGCGAGACGTGTCACGCGAGAGAGAGAGAGAAACTTAGACTATTGTGCGAGGAAGTTGCCGAGTGGGGGGAGGGTGGGGGTAATGTGAGCTTTTGATAGGCGTTCAGGGAGGAATATGTAGGGTTTTTTTGTGTAATGTTTGGATCTTGGTTGGGATTGGATGAGAGTTGGGAATTGGTAAAGAGGCTAGTATATGAGTAGACCTCTTGGATAAAACTGTATAGAATATGTCATTACAGTATGTATCTATTGTATCTATATCTATATTATACATATATATTTACAGTATCTGCACATCTTTAGTACAATTATTCCAGAATTTTAAAGCTTGGGCCATGAAACATCTTATAGGAGTAGATAAGCCGCTCTATAGTTTAAGCAAAGAAATGACGAGCTATCATATTAGGGAAGTGGAGAATTACTGTGTTGTTAGATATTTTTAATGCAAATGCTAGTATATTTCGAGATCTATTGGACCTAAGCCTGTAATTGAATACATATAGGAGTGCTTGTATACGATTTCTTTTCAAAAAGTAGCTCAAATATTGGGGTTAAGCGAATTATGTACTTGCCATCTGAATCGCCTGAGCCTATCCATTGACTATTAAAGCAAATGTAACTGAATGAAAAGGGGGCGTGGCAGTTGCTACAAACAATATGTGTCGCAATTAAAAAAACATTATTCCCTGTCAGTTTGTTTACCATTCTAATGCTGTACATATAGAGCTAAAAATTCTATTAAATTATGTAGCCCAACTATAGCCCAATTGGGGCATGGAAAATGCATAAATATCCTACTTGGAGTAAACTTATCTGAATTTCGTACCATTAACGGGTATTTTATAGTCGAGTGCTCTCAGTGGACTTAGAACTAAACACTTAAAAGTCCTTTTAATAATCAAACACATATTTTCTACAAAAAAACTATATATTTAAAATAAGTCTTAGAATCTTCAGCAATATAGATTATTATATACATCTATATTATTGTATCTATCTATAATTTATCTAACAATCTTCATCATTCTACTCTTCCTTTTCAGGTGAGTCAAATGGAATTTTCGCATTGCAAAAGTTCAATTATTATTGACGATTTCACATTGGCGTGCAACAAAAGACAGCAAATTTGATTAAGAAACAATAACTGACAGCTACTTAGTAACTCTCTGCTGCACACAATAGGGAATGTAAGTTCATACACACAGATATATATACATATATATACCCATATATATATATACTGCCAGCTATCTGAACAATATGCTGTGCTTTGTTTACTCAACTGCTGTGGAAGCTGCTTAAAAATCTGTCAAAGACAACGACAGACAGCAGCAGGTAACAAATCAATTGAGTGAACAATATGTAAATAAAGTGCACCACCCCAGAGGCTGAGCCACCGCACCACACTCGATGCCCGCTGAGAGATGAACAAGCAGCGGCAGCAGCAGCAGCAACCCCCAAGCAGCGAGACCTTTTCACAATATTTTTGTTGCGATGCGTGGGAAAGGGTTAAGAGAGAGCGAGTGAGAGAGAGAGATAGAGAGAGAGACAAAGAGAGAGAGAGGCAAAGAGTGGGGCAGCTTCTGGAGATATTTACATTAGACACGCTTGCACGTGTCGCCAGGTTTTTGTTTTGAGGTCATGTTAAAGAGCAATTAAACGTGCTTCAGTTCATTAGAGCGTTTAGACAGATTATGAATATGGCAGCGAGAGAGTGGGAGAAATGAACTGGAAAGGGTTATATATATATATATATACATTATATATAAGTGTATATGCACTAGTTAATACTGATTGAACGAGAGTAGGAGATATCGATTGATGAAGTGCTTAAAGGCCAGAGGCATGAGCGCTAAGCTAAACTCAATTTCGATAATGAAATGATGTCAATTATGGGATATTGGTATATTTATGTATAGAGACCTAAACTTCCGAACCCGAGAAATTGCTTAAATATGATTCGATATGCATTATATTCGTAATTGACTTAAGAGTGTAGATTGATTCCTGTGCTTGGCCTTAAAACATTGGCAAGATCTTTTACTCATTATTTCAATTAATTATCAAAGACAATGGTGAAATTTTATAATAATATTCGTGACCTTTTTGGAGCATCAAGCTTGTTTTTTTGGTTTCAGCTAGTAAAATAAATAGTCTAAAAGAGGTCCTCCGCAACCAGCTTCGAAATGGTCAAATATATAAGAAACGATACTATTTTTTCAATACTAAGTCTGGAGAGTATTAAAAAATATGAACGTTTCGCAAATAGCTGATCATTTCGAATAGATCATATATCTCTTAAGTTATTCATATTGTATAGCTTTCTCTCAATTTGATGCCATCAGAAAAGCACAGAGATCCCTTTAAGTCCACTCATGAAGAAAATACACTAAAGAACAATCGTTTTCACTCGTGAGGCTTCAATTATTATCTAGCGAGTTTCTCCCATGCTAAAGTCGATCAATATATGCAAAACTTTCCCATTTTTCGATATTCTCTAGGTTAATCTTCACATTGTATTAACCCAATCACTCCGACCCAATCATAACCGACTAGAATCCCTTATAATTAACACTACTTACCATCCTTGTTCATTCCCATTTGAAGGCACTTCTTGAGCCTGCACGCCTGGCACTGATTGCGATGGGCCTTGTCGACAACGCAGCGTCCGGTGCCCGCCTGGCAGCTGCAATCAAAGAGAACATTTTCATTTTCATTTTTTTATTGTCTGCGATCAAGTTGAGTTGAATGTTTAAGCGTCCGCACGATAATTAAGTTAGGCAGATGCCCAGTGTCAAGAATTGCAACATTTGTGAAATTTGCTGGCAAGCGAGGCGTGAGGCCAAGTCTCTGAGCTGTAAAGTAAAATGGGACTAGAGCGGGAATTGTATCTGAGCAGCTGAGCTGTGTATCTATTTTTGGCCTTTGTTCTGTGCGGCACTTGTGGCATTTTAATCAAATCACATTGACTGTCTGAAATCATTGCCAACCACCTCTTGAGCTGGCTGGCTGAGGCAGCTTTTGTCTGCCTTAGTCATCGTGCTGCGTCTCGCTCGCACGGCACGCATGGCTTCGGCTCTGTCGCACTTGCTGGCGCTTGTGTGCTGCATCCTTGTCGCACTCGTAAGCCTGCGCCAAAACTCAAAATACAAAATGGCAAAGGTTCTTTCGGCTTACCCCAGCCCCTAGCGCGGTCTTCCTTCTTCTCTCTCTCTCTCCCCCCGCTCTCTCTCCCTCTCTCTTCGCATTTTTTATTTGCTCTGTGTGAAGTTTGACTAACTAACAAAGCACTTAGCTAAATGTATCTTTCAGATACACAACTCTCGTGTGTGCGAGTGTGTGTGTGTGAGTGTGTGCACACCCACTATTTGTGCCTGGAATATGCTAATTTTATGTTTTCGTAAACAAATCACGTAGATTGAAGCCATAGCCATGAGCCATGAGCTGCTTCGACTCGTTTATTGATTCGCTTTTTTATACACATTGCACAAAATGGACTAAAAAAAAGATTTTTTATAGCTTTTTTTCTTATAATTGATTAATTTGATGATATATTTAATGTGAGGGATATATATAAATATATTATAATAATAATATATGTATAAAAAAATAGTAAAGTAAGCGCAAGGCATACTTAATCCTATATATTGTGGTGTATATACCGTGTATGTATATACGAAGGTGTATCAAGATAAAAATTGATATGATGATGATATGATATAATATATACTGCGCGTCATCAGGATAGCGCACCCTTCACATGCTCCGTTAATGTTAAATATTTTCTATATTGCTTAAGATAAACTCCAACATTTTATTTCTATTAGACTCTGTTTTCTTCTTTTTTTTTAACAAAATAATATTGAGCTCTCAAAAGTTACAGGAAATATTTAGAAGATTCTTTGAAAAAAAAAATCTTACAAAAAATGGTTACTAAAAGTTTTTCATCAGAATAACGCATCCAAATTCAATTTTGAGCATATGAATATATGTAAATAATTACTATTAAATCATAAAAATGGTAGTGCAGCAGAGCACTATATATTGGACAACATAATTTAGTGACAAAAGATTTTGAAAAGCATTCGAAACGGATGCCAAAAATTTCTATTCGTATTTCATTCATATTTTTGTAAGTACAAGCATTTGCTTGAAATATATTTAATACCTTAAATATTTTTTGGTCTAAACTCAAGGCTTGAGAAATATTCTTGTTCATAAAAATAGTAGTGTCCATAAAAGTAGTAGGGAAAAAACATTGTAACATTAGTTTTGTATTTATATTTTACATACATATATGTCTCTTTTATGAGAACAACTACAGCCTGTGCTATAACTGCCCCAAAGTTAAGCCCAAAACATTTCAATTATTAATAGAGTCAAGTGTAAACTTTTACGCCCTCTAAATAAAAAGTGAAGTCAAAGCAGGGTAAAGCCTAGAGTGGCATGCCCCTTACACTACCTAAAACCTAATCGATTTCAACTTTTGACCACATTCCCATGCATAATTCATACTTAACGCCACACCTGAACTCATATAAAACGCCACAAATCCAACTTAATTGAGTAATAGTAGTCTGTTGCTGCTGCAGTATGGTTCTACGCCGGATCTTTCCGGCGATGTACACGCTGCCCGACAAGGCGCCAGCCAAGTCGCGGCAGGCGACGCTCTACTTGCTGAACTGCATCTTTCTGATGGGCATCAGGACGCCGCCGAGGGGCTGCTGCCTCTTCCTGATCTACGTCGCCTGGTCGTTTGCCCTGAATCTCTGCTCGACTTTCTATCAGCCCATTGGCTTTATGACCGGGTATATATCGCACCTGTCGGAGTTCGCACCTGGCGAGTTTCTCACCTCGCTGCAGGTGGCCTTCAATGCGTGGTCCTGCTCGACGAAAGTGATTATCGTTTGGATTCTGGTCAATCGCTTTGATCAGGCCAATTTGCTCTTCGATGAGCTGGACAAGGAGGCGCTGGAGTCGACGGAGCGCAGTCGCGTTCATCGCGCCGTCTCGCGCAGCAATCGCATCTTCTTCGGCTACATGAGCGTCTATATGGTCTATGCGACGACGACGTTCATCAGCGCCTGCATTATGGGCGTGCCGATGTTCCAGAACTATTATCCCTGGCTGGATTGGCGCGCCAGTCGCCTGGAGTTCTGGCTCCAGTCGGGACTGGAATATTTCGCCATGCTTGGCGCCTGCTTTCAAGACGTTTGCGTCGACTGCTATCCCATCAATTATGTCCTGCCGCTGCGCGCTCACATGGCCAACTTTGCAGAGAGATTGAGGGACTTGGGTCACGATCCGCAGGAGAGTCCAGAGCAGCGCTACGAGAAGCTTATCCATTGCATAAGGCACTATAAGCTTATATTGAGGTGGGATGGGAGATGAGATATAGATGGAGGAAGACTCTCAAGTCTCTCAACTTTCTCTCTCTTCATAGTTTCTGCAACACTCTACGTCCCATTATCTCGGGCACCATTTTCGTCCAGCTTCTAGTTGTGGGCCTGGTCCTGGGCTTTACCATCATCAACATTGTGATGTTTGCCAACTTTGCCTCCCGCATTGCTGCTCTCTGCTTCATGACAGCTGTCCTACTGGAGACGACGCCCTTCTGCATCCTCTGCAATTATTTGGCCGACGATTCGCTGAAGCTAGCCGATGCTCTCTTCGAGTCGAACTGGATCTACCAGGATCAACGCTATAAGAAGACCCTGCTACAGTTCCTGCACAGGCTACAAAAGCCAATTGTCTTCATAGCTGGCAATATATTCACCATTTCAGTCGCTACGAATTTATCTGTGAGTTGCAATTGGGGATTTTTATAGATACTTGATTCTTAAACTAAAGCTCTTTTGATATTTTGACAACTCTTTCAGGCCACTAAGTTTTCCTTCTCGGTTTTCACGCTGGTCAAGCAAATGAATCTAGCTGAGAAACTATCCAGACCCAGTGCAACAGAATAAATTTGTTGAAAATAAAAATATTATTCGAGAGTTTTTATACTAAGAGTTTTGTAAAATGAAGTCTAGAAGAGACAATAGAACGTATTTGATAAGAAATTTCCTATTTCTATAAGGCATTTTTATAATGTTTTGTAAAATAGACTCTTCACTTGGACCATTTGCTTCTCCCTTGCTGTATCTCTAAAGCTCTCCTGATCTTAACATCTCTCCAAATTTTATTGTTTCTATATCTCTGTCTTTACTGATATTTACCACTCTCTCTCTCTCTCTCTCTCTCTCTCTCTCTCTCTCTCTGATATTATTATTTGATCTCTCGATATTGTCTATCTCTTGTATATGTCTCTCTCTTGTTCTATCTCATTCGTACTCTGACTCTCTCTCAATTTCTCTCTCACCCTTTTTCTCTTATTTTCTGTTTCCATATGTGTCTCTTTCCCTGTCTTCTCCTTCGTCTCTCGCTTTCTTTGTTTCTCTTTCTCTTTTTTCATGTCTCTCTTTCTTTCTCTATCTCTCTCTCTCTCTCTTTTTCTGTCTATTCTTTTTCCTTCCTTCAACTTCTTCCTTTGCCCTTCAGTTCCCTTTCTCTCGTAGTTTCATAAAGTTCTGATTGAAGGCAATTGATTATAATTGAAATTGTCTTAATGCGGCCACCAGAGACGAATATATATATATAAATATATTATAAGATCCTTTCTGGTGGCACATTGACTTCGCTGACTATCCAAAAACCAAGTCACGTAGCAGAAAAATAAACTCCTCGTCCTGCTTCGAAGGCTGGGCGCCTCGTCTCCCCCACTCAAACTTTTGCTCTATTTTGCCTTCCACTTCTCTTGCTTTTTTGTGTGCTGCGATTTGGTCCTGGCTTAGCTGTTGGCGGTGGTTCGCTGGTTGGGTGGTTGGCTGGTTGGCTGCCATAAGGGTCTCTTTGAAAGAATGAGAAGGAGAAGGAAGAGGAGGGCGAGGAGTGGGTGGGCGCTGGGTGCTTTGCTGGTGTGACGCGGCGGTCACATTTGGCCAAGTGTTTTGCGCTTAAGCCCTCCATATCAATCTCTGGGGACCGCAAGGATATAGAGATTTCGACATTTGTGATTTACCGAGCCAAGGATATACAGCTATAGCTACAGCGGCGGCAGGCCACAGTCTAGAGGCATATACATTACAGACAATCATAATTTCATGTTGACTCGCAAGGAATTTGTCGCCCAAAATATGTGGGCGAAGGTGGGCGCGGCGGTGCGAGGGAGGCAAACTATGCGCTGATTTAATGATAATTGAAAATGAAACGGAAACGGAAACAAGTGCCATAAAATAAAAACAAATTGTTTGAGGGAGGTTGAGGTTGAATGGGAGAGAAAATTAGGATAAATATATTTTGATAAGAAATAATAACAATAACAAGTAAGAAAACTCTAGTCGGGCGTAACCGACTAGGGTATACCCTGAGCCTCGTCGAACCTGTGTTTTCCAATACACTTATATTTAGCGTAAAATTATACAAAAATTTTAAGTTTAAAGCATTTGTGGCAAATGTAAACTAAAGCAGCAGCTAATAATTCAACAAAATTCAAACGTAATTTGCGATTCTTCGAAGCGACTAGAATGCGAGCGTTTTTATGTGTGCGCTCATGAATAGAAAAAGTGCGTTCGCTTGGCGCTGCTGCCACGTGAGTTCGCAAAGTAGCCAAACGTTTTGTTTAATAACTTTTTTGCTATTTAACGGATTTCAATGAAATTTTCGGCATATGATCAAGATATTCTATGGGCATATTTGTCAGTTTAGTAAAAGTGCCAACTCATTCGCATTTTGGCTATATTTGAGACTGAACTTTAATTGGGGAAAATTTGGGGCCGGTATCCAAAATATAACAAAATTCGAAATTGCATAAAATACATATAAAGCTAAATATAAAATTTGGTGTCTCTAGCTTAAAAGATTGGCGAGATAGAATTTTTTAACTGAATTTCGATTTGGTGTTTAATCGATAACAATTAATTGGGAAAAGTTATCGATTTTTTAAAACAAACTCGATCTGCGCGTGCTATACACGGACCTACAAAAAAAATTTCAAGTCTCTAGCTCTTATACGGGCTGAAATCGGCGCGTTCAAACATACGGACAGACGGACGGACGGACGGACGGACGGACGGACGGACGGACAGACGGACAGACGGACATGGCCCAATCGATTTCTCTTGTCGTCCTGATCAAGAATATATATACTTTATGGGGTCTGCCACGCCTCCTTCTGCCTGTTACATACATCCAACAAAAACATTATACCCTGATTTCCCATTTTCAATGGGCTCAGGGTATAAAAATATATATAATATTAATTATATGAATCAATAGATAAATATACCTGATAAATATATACATATGTCATATACATATACAGAAATTTCATTTATAAAACTGTAAGAGAACTGTCTTTTCAAAAATTAAATTAAAGAGCAAAACTATAGAAAACTTATAGAGGTAGACTCCAAGATAATAAAAATAAGATTGAACTCTGAAAAATTTTATGAAATATTTTTAAAATAATTTTGAAAAGATTTTAAAAGAGCAAATCAGAAAAATAATGAATTTGTTGTAAAATATTCAAAGCTCGTCCTGGTACTCCTTAAACACACCTCGTACATATACCTCGTATCATATTGAACAATTAACTTATGCGTATATAACTGTACTATGCATAGCCATGCCGCTAACTGCGCTCGCTACAACTCACATTCCGCCTCCAGCCCCCGCCCCGAGTCCTGGCAAAAGTGGCAAAAAAACAAACATAAAATGAAATCCGCACTTTAAATTCAATTACAATTTGTGCGCGGGCTTCAACGTTTTTTACTTCAATTTTAAAATGGAATAAAAAGTGGGCAGAGAGCGGGCGAGAGAGGGGTGGGAGGGCGAGAGCGAGCGAGCTGAAGCTGCAGATGATGCTCAATGGGGATTTGTGTGGGCAAAGTCAAACGCATTCAAAAGTTGACGCTCAAATCCCAAAGATTTGAATAATTGTAATAAATTTGTGGGTAATCCGCCAGACAGGCGGGCAGGCACACCAACGAAACCAACCCACTTGCCACGCACACATACTCGCAGGGTTCTCTACCTACCGATAGATGAGTTTGCGTCGCACGCTGCGCTTGAAGAAGCCGGAGCAGCCGTTGCAGGCGAGGATGCCGTAGTGTTTGCCGGAGCTCGTGTCGCCGCACACCACGCAGATGAGTCCCAGGTTCTGGCCCTTGAGCCGCGGCAGCCCTGACTGATCCACCATTGAGGCCGACTGACCAGCAGCTGTTGCGGACGCCGACGCTGCCGCTGCCACTGCAGCAGCGGCCGCCGCATTCGCCTGGTGATTGGAGGCGACGGCTGCTGCTGCCGCGGCGGCCGCTGCGGCCGCACTGTGATTCCAGCTGAGCAGGCGACTCGGCGCTGTTGTCGGTGCCCCAATGCCAGCGGCCGGTGGCGCTACAGACGTGGCGGCCGGGCCATGTGGCGGCGGCGGTGTGTAGCAATGGCGCGCAGGACTGTGCAGCTCTGCGAAACGGGGGAGAGAGAGAGAGGAAAATTAAAGGAATAAGTTAGGCAGTCTTCTTACAGTTCTTTCCAGTATATATTTAAGATATCTGTATAATTTGATTATATATAGTAAATATATTAATGCATTTATATATGTATCTAGTATATACACATGATCCATCCACTTCATATTTGTCTGAAATGTAGATCGATCAATCAGGCATCAATTATCATAATTAATATAGCCGACTTCTAAATTTCATTTTCCAATTTTTGAAATATATTTTTCAAAAATATTTAATTTAGTTTAGACTTAGTTTTATTGCATTTTCTAAGTTTCTGTAGCATTAAAATAAATTTCTGCTCTTCAAAATACAGACAATGAAAACTGAAAACTTATCTTGGTCTATAAAAACGGTTTGTAAATTAAAACAAAATACTTTTACACTTTTGATATTAAATGTGAATATGCAAATGAATGAATATGAAAATGAAATGAAATGAAAGCTAAAATAAGTTGGGGAAAACTTAGGCCAAGAACTTATATGAGTTATCCAAGGTATATATGAGCAAGCAGAATGGTATGGAGGCATATTTGAGATTTGAGAAGTAGTCAGAAAAAAATCTGTGACCTGTGACCCATATAATTTACTTAGATTCTGGACAAAAGTTTCCGAAGGAACCCTAATATGCATACATATATGAGGTCTGCTCAAAAACTTTAGCAAAATTTGTTTCTCATGTCTCTTACTTTGAGAACTTAGTTAATTTTTGACAGCCTTTTAACTTAAACGTATTTTGGGTCCTGTTAGATATGACCAATATTGAATAAATTTCATATAAATATATTTAAAATATATATTAAAATTATTCAAACAATCTCTAAGAGTAAACTTGTCTAACTAAAAATCTCAATCCTCTTTAAAAGAACAATTCTGCAGACACTTAAATCTTATAGTTAAGCCTCGCAACTGTTAAAGTTTCTATGCCCAAGACGCGGACACAGAAAAAAAGGGATATGCAATAAAAAATCACTTATGTAGTTCATTTAAATTAAATTGTAATTTGTCAAAAGGTTTGCTCTCACTCTCTGACCCCCACCCTTCCCTTCGCTCCCTCACTTTTTTTCGATCTTATCCGAACGCGACGACATTGACGCCCTGTAATCCGCAAAATATATTTACACATACAATTAGGGTGCCATTAGGACAGGCAAGCCAGACAGAGAGGACGGGAGAGAGCGAGAGAGAGTGAGTGAGAGAGCATGCTCTGGCTGCTGTGGCATTAAATTTGCCACGGGGGACAATTGTTTAGCCATCACACCCTAATTTGATTGTAGTTTTCCATTCTGATTCGGATTTTGATTCTGATTCCTTGATGCACTTAACCTAACCCCCCGAGCACCAGCACCAGCACCAGGCTGAGCACCAGTTGATAGATATTCTGGCGCACATTTGCTACACTCGCCACTTGCCAGTGCGACGAAGCGTTCCAGCCTGTTTGGCTGCTGCTTTCATGCCTGCTGTCTCTCCGGCTTCTGGCCAACTGTGGTCTAAGGCCCTCGGATTAGCGTCATATGCTTGCATTTTACCCCCTTTTGTTAATTTTTATGAGCTCGTTGAGATTCAGTTTGACAAAAGTGTTAAAGGACGACGCAGCCTTGCCCCCTCTTTGGGTTATGAATTTTTGGAAATTTCGTCTCGCTTCTTAATGCAATTGATGTGATTATCCCAAATTGAATTTGCTTGCTGCGAGTCAATTTGCGGCTTGATTTTGCTTTTCCATTTTCACTTTTCTCTTTGAACCTTTGGCCTCTAGTAAATAATAAATATATTTGTATTAATTCAAATTTGATTAGATATGAAGTATTTTTATTGTGTTCCTCTCTTGTGCTTTTGCTGCTGCCTTGATTTAATTAAGGCGCAAAGTGTGGGTGGAAGTTGCTTGAAATCCCAAAAAGGTTCTAATTAATTGTCGCTTGTTTTTTTTAGTAATTTTCTTTTCCTTCTTTACTTTTGCTGACACAAAAAAGAAATGAAAAAGTGCAAAGGGAAAGTGTATAAAAAAGGGTATAATTATGTGCATTTACACAAACAATTTGTTGAAGTCTGTTACGGAATTTTGATGTAGCTTTTTGCTAGCTTTATTTCAATATTTTTTTCTCATTTTAAAAATTAATTTTTTAATTTCGCTGGGTTATTTTTTTGCTAATTTCAATTGGGTTTATTTTTTATTTCGTTTCATTTGTTTTTTTTTTTATATATATATAATTCATATATTTTTGTTTTGCTTTTTCTTTTTAGAGGTGTTTATTTTTTTTATATATATATATTTATATATTCAAGTTAAATTAGCTTTTTAACGTTATCCATTTTAAAGCATACTTTGAGGAGACTTTTGATGTGCTTGTTAATCTTTTGCTAATATATTTATATATAGGTTTTTTTATTTTTTAAAAATATATGTATATAGCTTTGCAAAATAGAAGAGACCAAATCCTGATCATTGAAGATCATTGATCGTTGAAGATAGAACCAAATATCTCTTATTTAAGTTTATATTGAAGTTTATATAGAATTGAAGATATTTATTCCAAGACATTGCTTATGGTATTATAGTATACTTATATGTTAGTAAAGCACACGGAGCACAATGTAATATTATGAATATACAGATAAAGGCACAGAACCATATGTAAGTCTAATATTTATGATTATGAGCTCACATCCTCTTAACGTATCCTGTTTTAATTTTCATTCTTCTTCTGTTTATTGTCATTGTTGAGGTTTTTGGGCACTTAATACATAGCATAATCATTATCTTTGTCATAAATTATAGATGTAGGAGTACAACAATCACCTTACAGGCCCTACACACCCCTCTCAATTCACCCCAAGTATCAAATCAAATTTTGGCCTTCATTATTTTATCACAGAAAGTTACGTTTCTCAGTTCTTCACGCAGTTTCACCAGTTCATATTTATATATTCAAACAATTCACATTAGTTTAAGCTCATATACCTTGTGAACCAGGCCGCGGGTCCGTTGTAATTTCTTCCTTATTCATAGCTAATAAACTCTAAAAACAAAAGCGGAACAAACACTTTTAAAACTTTTCTTCACTCTTTGTTTTACACATGAAATACGCGTAGGAGTTAATTTTATTACGCTTAACAATTGTTTATTAGACACCAAAAACACTTTTATGTATATGCATTACATATATATATTTTTGATATATATTTCAAATATATATTCATTTACAATACATTTCTAAAGCGACGGCACTTAGCGGGTCAGCGAGCGGCTCAACTGGCTGCACCGACGGCAAGGACTACGGCGATGATGATGTTAACGTCTCGATGTACGATTTCAGATTTATCATAAAACCATGACAGAGGCTAAACACTGATGTGTCCAGTGCAGCAGCATCGGCCGCAGCAGCAGTGGCAGCAGCAGCAGAGCCAGCAGCCAACCCCAAAATAGGATAACAGAAGAAAAAAAAAATGGAAAAGCTGTAGATATAATCCGCGCTCGGTGAGTGGGCAGAGGCTGGCCATGTGTGTGTGCCTGTGTGTGTGTGTGTGTGTGTGGCGAAACAAAAAGCACAGCACAGCACAGCAACCCAATTGCCCACCCAACCACCACCCACCCGACCAGAGCAGAGAGCAGCAAGCAGCAGAGACGACGGCAGCAGCGGCGACGGCAGCAGCATAACCGCATGCCAGGCAGCCCACTGTAAATTGTGGGTGGGCTAGGGCTGGCTGCCATATTACGCTGCGAAGACTTTTAGTGGCAACTCTGGTGGCGCATTTGCTTGTTGGCTTGCTTTGATTCGTTCCTTCTTGATGCTGCGGCCGACGTCGACGCTGCTGTTTGAGCGTAGGTAAGCCAAGCCGCAATCTCAATCTCCCAATAAACACCCGAGCAGCGCGCTCTCTCTTCGCTCACACACACACACACACAGAGACAGAGGCTGGCCGCCATCATGACGTAGCTGCAATGAGTCTACATGGAGCCTGCTTCGCCTCTTCCTCTCTCTCTTTGTCATTCACTCTCTCTCTCTTTCTCTCTCTTTCTCTCTCTCTCTCTCTCTCTCTAACTGTTTCGCCTGCCGTTGGCGCAGCTGCGCGGGGTGTTCGCTCACATAATCGTCTTGGGTTTTGACATTTTGTTTTTGTTTTGTAATACCTTCTGTGATGTTAGTGCTTTCGAATTCGCCCCAGCTCGCCCCGCGCCGCTCGCCGTTCACCGTTCGCCAGTTAACTGTAATTGAATTGAACGGCATTCGGTCTGCCGTGGCCTTTCGCTGGCGTTTTCGTTTTCTTGTTGTTCTTGCTTCCTTCTGCCTTCCTTCCTTCCTTCATCTTTCTAATGTCGCAGCCGTAAGTATACCAGATTTATGGCCAAAACAATAATGGATAGACATCTGCGTTTACGATATTGCTCGAAATTAGATTGTATCAACTTATTCGATTACGTCAGTTGGAATAACTTTGTTTTTGTATTTTTGAGGGGGTATATCTAATAAAATTAGAATATGCTGGTGACTAAATTAAAATATAATAATATTTTGAGTAATAATATCCAAACAAAAAAAATTATAGAAAAATTATACTGAAATATTTTAATAAAAGCAATAATAATAAATGGAAAGACAATAAAATAATTTGAGCAAAAATAATAATAAAGTAAAAATATGGAAGGTTCAACATAATAAAAAGAAAACTTACGGAAATAAGAATATTTAAAAAAATGATGCAAAGTTTTAAAATAATATAATACCAATTTTTATTAGGAGCATTTTTAAAATTTGCTATGAAAAATCTTGTTGGATTTCCTTTAAATTTAATTTTCTTTTTTATTTCAGCTTTGATCATTACTTCATCTTCTATACTCGGAAATAAAAGTAAGTTCTTCTAAGAAACTTTTCAAATTACTCTCGTGTTATGATATACTTTTTAAAAAAATATTACAAAATAACTCAAAATTCCCAAAAGAATCCAGCTCAGTTAAGAAACATCTAAATATAAACCTATATCATAAATATCTAATCTATACCCCATTTTATAAAGCTGCTCTGCTTTTTGGTCCAGCCTAATATGATAAGAAAATACTCTTTCGCAGCCAACTTAGCTCATAAAGTAGGCGAAGTGAATTTCACATCCGTAAACATAGCAATAGATACTTGTTTTTTCTAAAATATACCAGACACACACACACACACACAGCCACACACCCACACTCAATTGTGATATTTTTATGATTTGTTTATTTAATTTTCCTAATTGGATGACATCATTATTCCAATGTCTCGTTCTCAAGTCGAGGGCAACGCCGAGAGCTTGTGTCGTGTGTATTCAACAATGCTTAAAGCCGAGCAGCATAGGCAAATCCAATAATCGATAAAAGTTCATCCGGCCACATCCTCTTAGCGTGTCCTGTTTTCATTTTTCTCCTCCCATTTTTTAGCCATTGTTGTTGTTGTTGTTGCTGCTGTTGAGGCTTTTGCTGCGCTTAATACGCCAACATTAACTTTGTAACAAATGAGATGTCGGAATACAACAATCACCTACCAGCTCCTACACACTCGCTCTCAGCCAGCTCAGCTCGCACCCGCTCGCACTCACCAGCCTGCCCCACTCGCACACAGGCTCACACTCTCTCTCGCACTCGCTGGCTCACTCTTTTGCTCGCTCTCTCTTCATCTCTCTCGCTCTCTCTCGGCTGAGTGTTTGTTGTGCTTGGGACAAAAGTGAAACGAACGCAAAAGTCAAAGCGCTTTGCTCTGGCGCTTTTTTGGCCACGCCCACGAGCTCGTAGGAGGAGCGAGCGAGAGCGTTATCCTGTAATATCCGTGCATCAAAAATGCCTGCCAGCGAGCGAGCGAGATGGCGGCCAGGCAGCCAGCAAGTGCGAGCGAGACAAATATAGTCGAGAGGGTTGGTTCTTGACATTTGAACGGGCGACATCTCTTCTCTGCCAGCATACAGAACGGAATTCGTGTGAGTGTGTGTGTGTGTTGGTATATGTGTGTGTGTGTGTGTGCGGGTGTGAATAAGAACTGTCCTTTATTTTCATTTTGCTCCTTGTTATTTTTCTGTTTTGCTCCCATTGTATTATCAAGTGCAGTGCACTTTATTTAATCAATCAAAATTCGCAAATTTCCAGTAGATTCCGCCGCCTTCATTTCAGAGGTTAAAAGGGGTTTTTTTTAGGGGCTAATATATAGAAAATATGCTCATTTAGTGTTTATTTATTTGTTTATTTTTTACTTAAATAAATGAGAGTTGGTTTTCTATTATCAAAGCTCATAAGCTCAAGTGTATAATAGAACAGTTGTTATACTCTGTTAGTTGTTTGTTCTAAACTATATTATCTTATCTAATCAGCTGATGGTATTATCTCTGATAAGCGTGCTCTCAATCTAGTATATGTTTCTGACGAAACATAACTCGTGCCTTTTTCTTATCTTATGCATTGCGTCGGCTAACTTATACTATATACTTATACTTATACTATATTCTATCCTACTATCTATATCTGAATATAACCAGATTTCTCTATCTATATCTTTATCTGTATCTGCATCTGTATTTGTATCTTTATGGATACATAATCCATAACTATATCAATGTCTATTTTTATATCTATATTTCTATCTATATAATCTGTCTGTATCAATGTCTGTTTCATTGTCTGTAGGTGTATCCGTATCTATATCTGTATCTCTATCCGTAGCAGTATCTGTATCCATGCTTAAGGTAAAACAAAAGTAAATCAACATATGATTTCCTTATCACTAAATCAATTACTCTATGCAGAGTATTTTGGTTGACAATATTTAAGAATCTCAATAAAGCATAAATATTTCAATATGCCAATTGTGGGCGTTTTCGATAATACTAAAAAAAAGCAGAACAATTTTAGAATTTAAATCGTTTGACCTACTCTACAGATAGACTTCTAAATAAGTTCCGCCCACTGAAGCGTGGCAACAAAGTATATATCTAATTTAACTAGTCTCTCACAAAGTGAAGAGTATATTGGTTTTGTGGAATGCTCATGTGAAACATTTCGAAGGAAATAGGGAATATATATTCGTTTATATGAATATTCGTCCTATGAAGTATTCAGCTTACTTAAAAATAACGTAGACAAATCACTAAAAGCATTATACCCTACACTTGTAGGTCGAATTTAATTTTGAACTGAATTACTATTGATTTAAACTATAGATAAATTTCCATATAGGCATTATATCTTGATATCTATAATCAAAAAACTACGATTTGCATATAGATATTATAGCTTTATATCTATATTTAAATCAAAGTTAAAAGATACATTCATAATCATATACAGATACATAGATACACAGATACATATATGATTGCCTGAAAACAAATAAAATAAGTACACTCAGAGAAAAATTATCATTAACTAGCAAGATATCTCTACCCAAATCTCTTCATCTCCACATCACATCTGTCTCGTCTCTATCTGTTTTTGAGACCTTCGAAATGTTTCGCTGCACATTTAATGCTTGAATTATTTTGGCAGCGCATCTTTTTTGGTTGTTTATAAAATACAAATACAAACATTGCGAAGTCAATGACACGTGCCAGGTAGGCCAGGTAGGCGGAAGGCAGACGTGTACCAGGTAAATTTAACCAGAAAAACCCGTTTAACATAAACAAAGAACAATTTAAATCGCTTCGTTTGGCAATTAATTTTTCGTCGGTCTTTAGTTAGCAACTGACCACGCCCAGCGCCCCCCGAACCGGGGTCATGATTTTGACATATTTACTTTTTGGCTCTCATTGACAGAAGGACAAGCATCTCGGGAGCTGGCAGTTGAAGTCAAGCTGTTTTGGCAATGTGAGAGGGGGAATGGAAGGAGAGTTAGCTGAGAATTATGAATGGATAGTTTAAGATATATGCTACGATAGATATTTAAGAAATCTGTGCTATTAGAGCAGAAAACTCGATTTGTAAGAAGGAAAACCTTTGCTCTAAGATTCCCTATAACACTGACATATAAAATATATCCATAATACAAATACAATTTTAGAACATTTTCAGAAAAACAAGAATGATGGATATAAATTGTATTTAAAGCAGATTTCCTGAGCTGTAAACAGCAGGGGTTGATAAAATATTTGAAAATAGAAGGCAGTGAGGAATTGTAAGAGTGAAAATCCTTTAGGAAATGGCAAGAGAGAAAATTCTTCTAATAAGAAAATCTAGAAAATTCTCAAAGAACTTTCCTTTATATTCTATACAAATTGACGAGAAATAAAAATAATAGGCGTTTAAATACTCTGCGCATTGTTAGGATTGCGCACCCTTCATGTTCTCTGTTAATCTTTCTATACATTCGAGCAAAATTTTCTACAATTTTTGTTCTATTAGACTGTTTTATTCTTCTTAAAATAAAACATGATTGGGTTCTGAATAAATTCAGGAAATATTTTATAAAACAATTGGAAAGCGCATCCATATTCAATTATCAATATTTTGTATCTTTGATCAATCTATAGTATCTAAAGTATTTACTGACAATGGTTAGTTTTCAGTAGATATACATATATAAAGAAGAGGACTATGAACACACACATTTTTCCATACATATTCTATAAAAGTAAAAACTACAAACTATACCTTTTTTTTAGAACTCTAGGTGAAATAAATATTACAATATTTATTTGAAGAGGGCTCTAAAAGTAGAAAGCCTTAGATTATAAAATCCTTGCAAGAATTCTAAGAGCAGAAAAACCCAGTATAAAATACACTTTATAGAACTCTAAGGGAACACTATATAAAAGAACAATAAACACCTATAAAATGCAGTTCATAGTGCTTATACCATATATATAAATTCTAGGCAACTCTCACTCTCTGCCCGCACTAAGCGCTGTAAATAAGAGTAAAATGAAGATTGTTGTTGTTGTTGTTTGTGGGGAAGGCACAGTTACTATAACTTATATTTCTTTTGTCGCAGGCTCTAATTAAACTAAAGCAATTCGGTTTGTGTTTTTCCAGTCGGCTTAGATATTTTAGTTTTCTTTAACATTTTGTGTTTTTTTTTTCGGTTTTCGTCTTTGTTTTTATTATGATTTGTTTTTGCTGTTTTTAATTTGAATATTTATTTTTGTATTTACAATTTGTATTTATTTTATATATTTTTACGACTTTTGTCTTCGGTTCTCAAGTCAAATAACAGTTGCAATAAACAAGCGTTCAACTTAATTGCTCTCATTTAATATAATTTACAAGAAAAACTTACTTAAAGCTAAGTCTGCCTTTGTTTAATATTTACGTTTGCTGTGCTTCTTCTTCTTGTTTTTGTTGTTGTTGTTGTTTGGGTTTTCTTTTATTTTCGTTAACTTTTACTAGTGAGAATATTGTTTGATTAAATTATACATCGTTCTGTTTATATATATATATATCAGTTATATATATAGCGACTTTCCTATATATATATATGTTTAAATATATATATTGTTTACAACTTTAGTTAATTTCTGTTCTGTTCAATTGTTTATGTTGGGTGCTTAATGTTTTCTTTGTTGCTTTTTTTTGTTTTTGTTTTACTTCTTTTTTTTATATAAATAAAAAATATAATAATTTTGTTTTTCGTTTCGAATAATACATATATGTATATATGCCATACAAAGAAAATACGCTTTTGTGTGGGTGGATGATGGGAGCAGGGAATCTGTGTATATTACGATTCTCATAATTTATGATTAGATGTTAACCACGTTAGACCCTCGTAGAGCCCGTCGCCGCTAGTGGCACATGATGGCTGGACATACCAATTGCGATCTCTTATTCTAGTTAAGCCTAGTTTTTCCTGGATTTCATGGGGTTTCATTGCTGAAAAGGAAAACACATTAAACATATATCTTTTTAGTTAATTGCGGTGTGTATTTACCATCAGCTAGATCCTGTTTATTAGCAAATATCAATATAATGGCATCGCGCATCTCTCTATCATTAATTATCCTATGCAGTTCAGTGCGCGCCTCGTCTATTCTATCCCGATCTGCGCAATCCACAACGAATATCAGACCTTGTGTGCCTGTCGAGGGAGAAGTTTGGGATTAGTTTTATTTACTATGTATTTATAGGTATTATGGGGCAACTCACCTGTATAGTAATGCCGCCATAGCGGTCGAATTTTATCCTGCCCGCCAACATCCCAGACATTGAATTTAACATTCTTATACGTAACGGTCTCTACATTAAAACCCACCGTTGGTATCGTTGTTACGGATTGACCTAGTTTCAGTTTATAGAGAATCGCTGCAAATATATCAAATATCATTGAATGAGTAATTATTGATTGAAAGTATAAGTAAATAAGATTACTATAAAGCATATCCTATACATAACCAATAAGTTTGCATTTATATCGAATTTACTTTCATTCAAATTTAAAATGCTTACATCTTTTTTTTTTAATTTTTTATAAAGCAGTTTGAATATTTTTTAACATTTATAATGGAAGTAGAGGTAGAAGTAGTTCAACGATTTAATAATAATAAAAATAAATCTATAATAGTTAATTTTTTAAAGATTAATTTATTTAAATATTTAAATAAAATGTTTAAGATTTGAATAATATATCTACATTTATATAAAAAAAATCATAGAAAAACTTATAAAATAAAAAGTTTTATGTGATACAATTTTTTTCTCAAGTATTCGACATATTTTATATTATCAAAATGTGTCAAATATTTTTAAAACATTTTTTTTTTTTTCAAATTTTACTTGTAAAAAGAAATTGTGACAGATTTTTAACATGATTAATATATATAATTCTTTATTTTTAAATCATATAATAGTATACCTCATATAATTTCATATAATAAACAGTTTAGATAAGAGCAAGTAGTGCTATCTGCACAAAGATAGAAAACATGCTTAAACCTAATTAGCTATTGTGCTCAAACTACTTCAAATATTTAACTAGCGACATAGATAGCCTCTACGTCTGCCCCCACGCCCCCCTCGCCCTTGCTCTTTGCTACTCACTTGTTTTGCCAGCAGCGTCCAAGCCGAGCATAAGAATTCGCATTTCTTTGTTGCCGAAAATTTTTGATAATAACTTTCCCATGATGATGTGTCATCCATTAAACGTTGGCCAAACTGCAAGACAAATCAAATTACTATATATATATATGTAGACAGAGAGAGAGAGGGAGAGATATGTAGTGCAGCTCGGGTCAAGCGGTCAGAGCGCAGCACAAAAGTTGCCAGCGAATAAATTTCATTGTAATATAACTGCTATCAATTTCATTATTGTGTGTGATATAAGCATGCCGCTACACACACACACGCACACACACACACACTATATATATATTCACACACACACTTACGCTTCAAGCATAATGCGTCAACGGAAGTTAAGAGCATTATTTTGCATAATAATTCAACTTACAACGTTTAAATTCAGAGAGAATTTATCGCTGACACACACACACACACACACACACACACACACACACACACAAGTACAATTGGGCACACACGCATACACAGAACGATCATAAATTAAACAAATATTAACTCAATGGGAGACCCCAATTCAATGGAGCTCACTCAACTGTCCATGCCAAAGCAGCTGTCGTAGCCGGCCTGGCGGAGCTGCACACACACACACACACACTGTGCTCCAGCTCCTCCTGCTGATCCTTGGCAAGCCAGAAGCATTTAGCGTGTGTGTCACGTCACATACACGCCCGACCACACACACACACAGACACACACACACGCTCGCACGCATACACACCCAAAATTCTAGACGACGTTTGTTGGTGGAGATTACGCTGCTCAACGTTCGACGCGCGCCTTGGCCAGGGCTTTTACCATGTAGCGTTACAACACGTCGCGCTCGAATTGTGCATACAATGCATTTGCATAGAAAACAAAAACAAAAAATACTACTAAATTGTATTATAAACTATAACAACAACAAATTTTGCACTAAT
Source organism: Drosophila pegasa (assembly GCA_035046225.1). Classification (NCBI taxonomy): domain Eukaryota; kingdom Metazoa; phylum Arthropoda; class Insecta; order Diptera; family Drosophilidae; genus Drosophila; species Drosophila pegasa. Next base: position 2,939,102 of record JAWNOD010000076.1, read on the forward strand.
GTTCTCATATTTGTATGCGCTGAATGTTTTCTTGTTTTTTTTTTTTATATTTTTGACGAGCGTTGCCACTGCGCGTGCATCGCTAGCGGGGTGTGTACACACTGGCGCGTTTGGCCAGTGGCAGCGCCAGCAGTGTTGCTTAGCAGCACTGCTGCCAATAGATGGCGTAACAACAAAGAGCATTTGTTCGCTTTGCTCAAATGGTAATCATTTATAATAATAATAATACGAGTAATAATAATAATAAGAAATAATGGAAATAAGTTAATTACGACAAGTGCAAACACAATAAACCATGGCTGGCATCTATACCAGAGAGGCGGTGCGCGTCAAAGTCAAGGTATGCTATTTTTTTTTCCATCTCTCGCCTCTGCCTGGCAGACAGACAGAAAACAAAGACAACAATTTTCACCCGTTTCACCCCGCCCCCCGCCCCCGCCCACGCGTAGAAATGCGAAGCGGCGCGTCCACCAGAATGGCGCAAATTTTCGGTGGATCCACAAATAACAACGCTGGAGGTGCTCTACTCGCTGCTGGCCAAGGCCTTCGACATCAAATCGGATTTTTCCATCAAGTACAAGGCCTTCGATCCAGCTGGCAATGAAATCTACTTGGCCGTGCTCTCCGACTGGGATCTGGATGCGGCCTTCCTACGCATACACAATATATCAATACAGACGGCATCGGAGCCCTGCCTCATGCTCCAGATCGACGTGAAGCCCTTCACTGTTGTCCGCGAGTGCGAAACGGAGACGACGACGGCGACAACAACAACAACGACAACAAACACGAGCGGCAGCGGCAGCCGAGTTGGCGGCACCGCTAGCTTCTCGGCCAGCGTTTCTCCTCTCCAATCGCTGGGCGTCTCGCAGAAGTACGTGCAGCACATGCAGACGAAGCTGCCGGGCCTGATAATGAATCAAATGGAGAAGACGTTCTCCATTGTGCAGAAGGCCTTCAATCTGTCGGACGAGCACATGGCCAACCTGCCGCCGCGTCCGCCCATGTGCGACGGCGAATTCCGCCTGTTTCTGGACGCGCTCGGGCAGATCCAGCGTCGCGACGAGCTGCGGAAAGTGATTTTCCTCGGCGGCATCGAGCCGAGTTTGCGTCGCGTTGTCTGGAAGCATTTGCTGAACGTTTACCCGAGTGGCCTGCACGGGCTGTCGCTGGACGGGCACCAGCGCATGGAGTTTATGCGTCGCAAGTCGGAGCAGTATTATAGGTTGCGCGACAGCTGGAAGGCGGCGGTGCAGCGCGGATCTGTGGCGGGCGAGCTGGCCTATGTGACGAGCATGGTGAAGAAGGACGTCCTGCGCACGGATCGACTGCATCCCTTCTATGCGGGCAGCGACGACAATCAGAATATTGCCTCACTATTCAATATATTGACGACATATGCCCTGAATCATCCGATCGTGAGCTATTGCCAGGGCATGTCCGACATCGCCTCGCCCCTCCTGGTCACGATGAACGACGAGGCGCAGGCCTACATCTGCTTCTGTGCGATCATGGCGCGGATGCGGGGCAACTTCATGCTCGACGGCATCGCCATGACGCAGAAGTTTGCACACCTCACGGAGGCGCTGAGCTTCTACGATCCGGAGTTCTGGGAGTATCTGAAGTCGCAGCAAGCCGACGATTTGCTCTTCTGCTATCGCTGGCTGCTGCTCGAGCTGAAGCGCGAGTTTCCATTTGAGGATGCGCTGCGCATGCTGGAGGTGCAATGGAGCTCGCTCTGCTATGACAATAATAGCCCCAAGGAGCTATCTCTGTACGAAAAGGTGCGTTTGACAAGGATAAGGGATGCGAGTGGAGAGATGAGAGAACAGATATCATGATTTGTCATAGATTATATAAGATTAAGGTTGCGATCTTGAGTTGGAAGTGGAGAGAAGATAATCAGATAGAGTTGGAGCTCACTCTATATTGAAAATGGAACTCTATTTTCAGTGTAGAACGAGGTCTTATATAAGTTATAGTTATCTAATTACTTCAGATAACACCTTTTCTAAAAAACCTATGACATTGTTTTAGATAAGACTGTTAGAGTAGCTGACTTTTTAACGCAACTGTATTAGGTATTACACCCATATCCATACCTAACATATGGCTTAGTATAGCACTGACTGATCATACATGAATCATATAATATATATATATATGTATATTCATATTCATATATAAAATGCATCTCATTTCATACCTGGCAAAAAGTTGCAATTTGCATCCTCTCAGCAAACGTTTAGCTCAATGTAGTTAACTCTGACAACACTGACTCAAAATCTTTGAAATGAGGAATTTTTCTACTAGATTTGTAAAATTTAAAAAAGGTTTTGATATGAATGTTATGTCATGACCAGCCCTAAGTCTGTAGAGTGTAGGATGTGATAACATTAAAATTCTTATACTATGTGAAACGATTATCAGATTGGTATGGATCTTACCATAGCTTAAGGAGTAGATTCATATTCTATAGAGTTGATCCAAATTCCAATAGGAAAAATTATGTCTTCAATCAAAAGTGTTATTTTAAATCAGTCTAAGCCTTTTCATATCAGGGAATGAGCATATGCTTCCTCTATAGAGTCGATACATTCCCAGCTCATATAATGTCTTAGCTAGGACTCATCTCTCAAGGTAGTTCCATTTCCAAGGAAACTCTTATCTCCAAACTCTCTATTCTAATAAAATATACCTTTGCAATACCAGGAATTTGTGCCCATCACGGAAACGTCTGCACCAAATAGTGCCAGCACCTTCTCGACTTCGTACAGCGCCACGCCCACGAGTCCTTCGTATCTGCTAACGAAGCCGCGAGAGAATCCGTATACGAAAGTCTGTGCATTGCGTAGGCAAAGCTCGTCGGCTTCGCTCAGTTCGTTGAGCTCCTCGGTGGGAGCTGGAGGCAACAATGCGTTGGATAACTCGAAGCGCTTGAATCACAGTCTGGACGATAATATGTCGAGGCATGCAGCGCGTAGGCAGCGCAGGACATCGGCAAAGGCGCATCAAAGTCTGGACGAGTCGAAGATGTTGGCGTTGATCGAGGGCGGCGTGGCGGAGCAGAATGCCAGGTCGGTGCAGGAGCTGAGCGCCAGCGAGGATACGGATGACGATGTCTTCGATCGCAAGGAGCAGCTGGTGGGCTCGCCGCCGCAGTTCCACGAAACGAATCCCTTCAAGGACGATGCACAACAGCCAAACAATAATATTATTAATAATAATAATGTAGCTGCGCCCGCCCGGGTTTTCCTCTCATCAACGTCATCTTCCAATTTGGGCGAGGAGAGGGCGCCGCAGCAGCAGCAGCCATCGGTCCAGGGCCTGGCCAAGCTGCAGCAGAAGAATATTTTGAATGTAAGCAATATGATAGCCAAGCAATTGGCGACGAATGCCAGCACGGTGAGCGAGAGCGTCAAACGCGTGAGCAACACCAGCGGCGGACACTTCAAGGATCTCAAGGAGAAGATAGCGGCCAGCAGCCGCATGGGCATCTCATTCGACAACGAGGAGGCTCCGCCAAAGCTGGTTAAGAACTTTAACGAATTCCTCAACTTTGCAGCGATCAACAAGAATCGCATTTCGGATCGTCTGGCCAATCAGCTGCAGATCAGCGAGAAGCCACAGATGGAGAAGGAGCTGGGCAGGCCGGTGGTGCAGCTGACCAAGGGTGGCGCATTGGGCAGCTCGCTAGACGAATCGGACTCCTCTTCCATACCAGAGACGAGCTGGAGCGCCTCGACTGCGGCAACAGCCATACAGCAGGCGCAGGAGCTGAGCAGTTACAGCTTGCAATTGGATTTGAATGCTGTCTCGCCGGACAAACACGACCAGCAGCAGCTGCAGCAACAGTCGCAGCACATAGAAGAAGGCACGCCCGATCAGGATGGCGATCAGGAGTATTATCCCATGACAAATGCCATAACGCGCGAACTGCGTTTGGAGTCGGAGAATCTGGACCGGCAGGTGTTCGGCTTGCCCTTTACGGAAAAGCAAACAAACTCCGTTCTAGCCGATGACATAGAGTACGAGAAGTTGGATAAGGATACGCTGGATATGGTGGACGATCTCAAGGAGAACGAAATCATCACGTGTCCCGACGTCAGCGAGCTGCACATGAGAAGACGTCAGCGCCTCGCGGCAGCCAAGAGCAACAGCGTGCAGCCCGCCAAGACGGAGACGTTGAACCCTTTCATAGACGAGAGCCAGCTCATGGAGGGCGGCATGCGCAACAGCAATAGTCTGCCCGAGGTCATCATGCCCATCTCGACGGAACCGAATCGTGTGGAGGCCCCAACGCTGGTGGAGATAGGCACGAATGCGGACGACGAGAGCGCCTATAGCGCCTACACGCGCTCACCGCAGCGCAGTCCGCTGAATGGGCTGAATAGCACTGCGGCTGCTCTGCCGCCGCCGGCTGAATTTGGTGGAGGCAACGCGTTCCTCATGTTTCTCTGCCTGACGCTGCTGCTGCAGCATCGTAATACGATCATCAAATCGGCCATGGACTACAACGAGATAGCGATGCACTTCGATAAGATGGTGCGGAAGCACGATGTGACACGGGTCCTGAATCAGGCGAGGCGCATGTACTTTGAGTACTTGCAGGCGCAGCGAAAGCAGGCGACAGCAGGAGTAGCGGGAGCGGGAGCGGAGGCTGGAGCGGCCGTCGGAGCAGTCAACACAACAGAAGCCACAAATATATAGCCAAAGCTGGGATGGAGATTGCGAGCGGATCAGGGCAAAGCGTGAGGGGAGTTAAGGACTAAAGACTTGGCTGAGACGCTATATATATATATATAGCTTAAGGATCAAAGGAAGAATGGAAGGGCTAGACTAGACATTCAATATATATATAGCCTAAGGATCACAAAGCTAAAGCATAACAACTGTACAGACTTGTCGAAGATGTTGATTCGATAGAAAAGAATTAAGGCTTATAGAGGGAGACTCCTCGGTGGATATATGTTAAAGATCTTACAACATAGACATTAGCCTGACAAATACATATAGTCCCAGAAGACTTGAGTATCATAGAGGAACAAGTGTCTGCGATTCTATATATAAGGATAACAAAATCTTGCCTGACGTTTATATGGAAGGAAGTTTAATAACTTGTCTGAGACACAAAAATGTATAGTGTAAGCAAGCGAATGGATTATAAAACGAAGATATTACGACTGCTAAGACATGTTTGAGAATCTATAGAAGGACTGTCTAGACCTGTGTCGGATTCCACACAGCCTAAGGATCACAAAGGAAACATCTAACTCCACAGACTTGTCTGTCAATTTATATATATAGCCTGAGCATCAACTGTTAAAGTTAAAGCTACGATCCACATTCAGCTCAACACTCGCTCCACTTTTATTTATTTGAAAGAAGAAAATACCAAAGTTTTCTTAATATTATTTCCACTTTGATTACCTGCTTTAGTTAATTATTTATTTAATTTATTAACTGCCAAATCGAACAGGCCAAAAATTAATTACGTTTTCCATTTGCTTCACATTCCACACAAAACTTTAAACAATTTACGCTTACAACTTTTAATCTCAATCAAAGCTACGTACTTAATACTTGTAACTAAACTAAACACTTAACTGTTAAAATTGTCTCACTTAACTTATTCCAAGCAAGAACTAAATTTATCGTATGTTTAGCCATTTGTTTTTCCATTTTTGTTTCGGTTTCAAATGTATTTTGTGTAAAATTTTATGAGTAACAAAATTTTTAACAATTGCTAAATAAAAAGCATTCCGAAAGAAGAAAAATATATAAAAGAAGAAACAAGCAGATTATATTTTTATAATGTTTTTGAACTATAAAAACTACAACATAATAATTTATAGAAAACTATTTTGTGTCCAAAAAAATCGAACTAATTTTGGCTAAGTTATGAAGTATGAAATTTAGGAAGTTTCAAGGTTTGACCAATCCAAAATTTCTGTGATTTTATTACATTTTTAATTTCTCATTAATGTTTAAATGTTTTAAGTTTTGATGCTACTTTTCATACTATTTTTTTTTTTTTTGAAACTAAGTCAAATCTAAATGAAATTCAACGATTTTTAATTTAGCGAAAAAAAATATTTTTGATGACAAATATTTTTGGAATTGACATCTTTTCCATGGAGTTTTAGTTTTTAATCTAAAAAAAATTATTATTTTTGAAAATGAGTATCTTGTGCATTTGATAAATTTTAAAAAAGTATTGAAACATTTTGAATTTTTAATTTTGATAAAATTTAAATGTATAATCAATCCTTAACACTAATTAAAAAGATAAGGAACAAGGTATGAAAATTGAAAATATGAGTTATATGACAGTAAATAGAATGGGTAGATGTAGATATACATGATATAGATAGATATCAGAGGCTACAAATGCCTAATAACCTTGAAAAGGCATGAACTATATATGAAATCGAATACCCTGGATAAGGTATGAACCATATGCATTATATACAGGCCTCTCAATCGATTGTTACCACTTCAACTAAGTGCCAGAGAAGTACAATACTTCAACTACTATCAGTTAGCTTAGTAACTGATAAAATGATCAGAAAGACATTCAAATACAGACTCCACTTCTTCTTATTGCTGCTTAAGTACATATATTTCACATATTTTATTGACAAATTCTTTAAGGCTCGATACAAATAATTTATCTTCTTTACAAGGACATCATAAGCCATACAAAACAGTTACAAAAATATTTACGCAATTCAAATTAACAAATTAAATATCGAAATTATATTTGGCTTTGAGACGCTCGCGTATGATGAGCCCTTTGGTGAGCTTCTTCCAATTGCCGTAGACGCGCGTTTCGTATTTCTCTCGCTCCTTGCGCACCTGCTCCTGCTGGTCCTCCTCCCAGGCGGCGATGACCACCTCGGCGAACTCCTCGCAAATAACAAAGCCATCATACGTGGCATGGCAGCCGCCCTGATGGAAGTCAAAGCCAATAACGGCATTCGCACAGTCGATGTTTAGCTTCTTGCAGATGCGCATCAGACCAGGCACTGGAAGGGAATAGAAACTAGTTACACCTCAAGAATAAATAGTATATAGAGTATTACTAACATCTAAGATGCACTGTCTTCTTGGGCAACATGCATTCCTTGAACAGTTCCACATTGCCATAGGCATTCCTCGGCACCATTCCATTTTCGGCTGTGGGCGGTTCATAGTCTTGCGTTTGCCAATAGCCAAAGATCTCCACCGGTTGCTCCTTCAAGATGGTGCGTGTGTACTATATAGATATATAAAGTCATATACATGTAATAGTTATGCATATACCGACTTAAATCCCTTCTCACCTTATCCCACTTGGGCGACTTGACCACCTTGTAGGGCTGCTCGCCCAGCTTGACGACACGCGCGCTCTTCAGCCAAATCTCGCGAGTGTGAAGCAGATGGACACAGTCACGGGAGTAAATGGGCTCGCCACGTATAAAACCCAGCGTGGGTGCATCTGGTGGATAGATGGCTTGGAATTTGAGTATATGACGTTCCAGCGCATATAGAGGATGATCCTTGAAGTCGGATATGGTCTTTGGCATCGGCTTGTTCGAGTGTATGTGAAGCAGTTCTTCATCCTCGCGTATGTCACGCTTGGTTCGCCTGCCCAAATAAGGAACTAAAGTCTCATCCAACCAGGGCTTCTTGACTCGCGATTTTCGCACCGTTGTTGTCCAGTTGGGACAGTAGCGTGCAGTCACGTCCTTTACACTGAGATCGTCCTGGAAGGCGAATACATAGGCCAGGCTCGAGGAGGCGTTTCTCTGTAAGGTTAAAGCAGTTATGAGTTGGAAATTATTTGGATATCTCTCATTACTCACCCTTATGGTATCCACGCAGTGCAGCTTGCCCTTGAACAGGTCTATGCATATCCATTGCTCCTCCACCTCGGACCACACCTCCACCCACATATCAGAAGCCGTTGTTTTCTTCTTCTCCTTGACGCTTTCGTCGTCGGTGGAGAGCACGCGGCGATCTCTGCGCAGATGCTGCACTATTTTGGGCAGCACCGGCGCCTTCTTGATGGCCGGACTGGGCGTTGACCCTGCAGAGGTGGAATCGCTGCCTTGGCTCTGCGATTTCTGCAGCTTCTCGAGCTTTATGCGCTTCTTGGGCAGTGGCACGCTGTCGTCGCCGCCATCCAGTTGGGGAATGGCCAGAGTCTTGGCCTTCTGCTGCCGCGTGCGCAGCTCCCTCTTGGGCCCATCATCTTTGGTAGTCTTAGTTCTGGCAGCTGAAGGAGCAGCTGCACCATGGTCGCCCTTTAGGAACTGTGCGGAGATGAACACCTTGGGCGACTTGCTGCGCCCGCGCGTCTCGCCTGGCTTGGCATTCTCTGCATCATTCTGCTTGGCCTTCTTCGCCTTGGCGTTGGGTAACAGAATTTTGGGTATAACAGGCGAGCCTACTTTGGCCGTGGGATAGGAAGCCTCGACGACTCTCTCCTTGTCGGCGGAGGCTTTGCGTGTGCGTCGTGCCACAGGCGTCGCCTCCACCTGCAGCTGCAGCTTAGCGCGCTTCACAGCGTCCACTTCAGGCAGCTTCGGTGCACGCTTCAGTCGAGACAGCTGCTGCTTGACTGCGTTGGCTGACTCGGCTGGCTTGGAGAGGGAGCTCGTGGGCTTGTCTGTAGCTGCTTTCTGGGTGGATGGCTTTGCCCCTGCCTTGACTGTGGCAGTGCGAGATGTTCTGGCCTTCACTTTTAGTTTAGGCTCCTCTTCAGACTTGGAGCTACTCGCTTTGAGCTCTGATTCCGAGTTGCTATCGGTCTGTTTGCCTTTGGCCTTCTGCGTGTTTGACCTGGACGAGCTGCTCTTGGGCTCTTCATTGCGTTTCCTTAAGCTGCTCTTCGTTTCTTCAGTCTCTTTCTTGGCAGCTTTGGCTGGCATATTCGAGCTGGAGCTGGGCTCAGCCTTAGGGCTGCTCTTGCTGGCAGATCTCTTAACAGTTGTTCGTGCCTTGGACTTGGCTGGCTTCTGCTCCTCCAAGTCCTCCTCGTTTTCATCCTCGTCTTGCTCAGCTTTAATCTTACCCTTCTCCTCCTGCTTCAATTTAATGGGTATCAGATCGCTGGCCTGTGGCCGCAGTGCCATCGGCCGCAGGTTGACAATCAGGCGGCAGTTCATGCCCATGCCGCGTGCAAGTACAATGAATATGAAGATCATATCCTGCTTGCAGCGGGCTTCCTTGCGCTTGATCTGCTCCAGCAGCTGCTCGATGATGGCCCGCTTGGAGCCAGCCGTCGCCTGCGTCGCGTACAGATCCTGGCTGAGCAGCTTGATCGCGGTCTTGAACCAGGTGACAAAGGACTGCAAGTACTTCAGCTCGACGCCCTTCTCGGTGGGGTAGGCGTTGCGGCTGGGCAGCAGCTTGAGCGCGGCCTGCATCAATGTCGTGTCTGCCAGCAGGCGATTGTACTTGATGCTGCGCGCCAGCAGGCACAGCAAGCTCACCTTGTGCATGAGCAGCTGGCGGTCCTTGATGTCGCGATTCATGCGACGCTTCAGCGCCAGCTCCAGCTCGTGCTGCGTCTTCTGCTCCTTGGTCAGCCGCTTGGGCTGTGCGCCCACCACGATTTCCAAGTCCCCCGAAATATTGGGCGTGGCGTCCGGTTCCTCATCGCTGCTCAGCTGAGCATCTGCAAGAAGTCGGTTTTACAGTCTGTGTCTAAAGTTAACGTACAGGCGGAGTAATGAAAGCAGCTAAGAGTTTGGAGTTTTTTCTCTAAGTTTTATTTCACTTTTGCATTTATATTTATTTCATTTGAAGTGCATTTTAAATCTTTTAAATACATTTATTTTAACATTCACTAAAATTGCGCTAAAATTATGCATTTTTTTATTTGTTTATTTTTTATACATTTTTTTTTTGTATTTTGTGAAATGAATACAATTTTGCTAAAGTAAATTCGTTTTAACATCAGTTCTAATTTTTTTTTAGCTATTTTTTATATTTCTTTTTTATATATCTTTGTTTTTCTTTTTGAAACACTTGAATTGTTGCCATAAAGTAAGTGTATTTAACATTCATCTTAAGTCTTGTTCTTTTCTTTTCTTTACGCAAAAAAAATCAATTAAAAATTTTAAAATGAATGAAATAAATGCAAATGCAGTAGAGCCTGCCTAAAGTGAACTGTAATAAAAATAAAAAAAAAATGTAATTTAAAATTATTTTCATGTCTCATTTCTCGTATTTTGTCTGTAGAGAATGTCTAGAATTTTGGCCTAACTATCAGAATCAACAAACAACAAATGCTGCCACAGCACAACCAACTTGATCACCTGCTTCAACTACAAACACCTGGATTTTGTGTGTTTAGACTGTTTCGTTTACTTTCGTTTCCTACCTGCTACTTCCTCGAAGTCCGAGTCGTCGGTGTCGCCGGCAGCTAGAACCGTGGAAGCTGGCCTGGTCTTTGTGTGCCTCTTGATGCGTGTTGACTTGGTTTTGCTGAGCCGCGAGGGCGCATCCAGGGGCGGCGGCTGCGTTGCCCCAGCTACAGCTCCAGTTCCCTCTGCTCCTGCCCCAGCGCCAGCTCTCCCTTCCTCCTCGGGTTGTTCATTGTCCGTCTGTTTGGCGTAGTTTTGATTCTCGCCCAATGCAAGCAAAGCATTGACATCCATTGCAGCAGCGTTCGCCTTGGTAGCCGGCGGCGTGGCTGTGGCATTCCGTTTGCTGAGCAGCGCTTCGCGCGTGCGCTCCAAGCTGTTCGCATTCTCGAGCAGATCACGGAAGTCGAAGGCCTTGTCCTCCAGGCTGCTATCGTTGTTATCCTCTGAGCCCGAGCCGGAGTCAGAGAGAGGCGCGATGCCAGCGTTGCAATCGAATTGTGGAGGCGGTGCTGAGGGAGACTTCTCTCGGCTGGCCATGAAGAAGCTGGAGCGCAAGTCGAGGTCAGCGGGATTCACTAGGTAATCGTCCACACTCGATTCGCTGCTGGAGTCTATTGCATCGTTGCTTTCATTGGGCGTTTTGGCGTTTTTTGAGGCCGTCAAGCGGCTGGCAGAACCCGAAGCCGAGGCGGTTGGCGAATTCCGCTGTGTGGGCGAAGTGGGAAAGGTCTTGGGCAGCGGACGATACTTGTTGTAGAGCTTCGAGCGCAACGACTGCCCGCTGGACTTTCGCTTCTTCACCGAGGCGCCCTTGATGCCACTCGGCGGCTTCTGCTCCCTGCAAGAATAATAGAAATGATGAATGAAAATTGTCAACTTGATTGATTGATTCGATTTGATTCGGTTCGATTGTCTTGCCTCTTCTTATTGGCGCACGCTGAGGAGCGTCCGCTGGGGCTGGCTGCAGAGCCCGCTGCTGCCGAACCACCGGGCACCTCCTCGAAGTCACTGTCGTCGTCGTCTGAGATTTCGCCGCCGCGCGCGTCTTTGGTTGGTTTCCATTCCTCCTCCTCGCTCGCCGAAAAGGCTTCCGACAAGGATTCTTCCTCTTCGTCAGACATCTTGTGTGTGGTTGCTTGTTGCTCGCAGGGTATACTTTTTACATGTGTTACTGCGCCAGAGACAGGTGCTGATTTTTACTGTACGGTCTTGGAATGCTCGCTCCTCGTTCACTGTTGATCCAACAAGCTTTAATCAATGAATATTTCTTTAACTCAACTTCAGAATTCTGATTAGATTGCAGCGGCTTTTTGTGCGCCGTTTTGTTTGTTGGCTGTTTAAATGAGCTTGTGAAATTCAGTGTGTACACACTAATTGGGCGAAAATTAGGTAGTGTAACTTCACAGCACTTGACAACACTGCTGCTGTAGATGAATTCTGGGCAGGATTTGCATTCAAATTGGGTTGCTCTGAGCACCCTAAATGTGCAAAAAAATGTTTTTAAATATTATGCATGCGGCTTACATTTTTAATTTAAGCAACAATTATTTTTAAAAATTATTATCTTGGGTTTTTTATATTTAAAAAAAAATATTCAAAAATGATTAATTTTTAATTTTAATAAATGGAATTATGTGGATAGATATGAAATATGAATGATATTAGAGTCTACAAAAGCCTAATAATCTTGACAAGGTATGAACAATATATAAACTTTATATGAAATTTATATATTATACAGGCTTTTTCGATTGCTCCTATTTCTAACTGACATAATAATCAGATAGATATTAGAATACAGACTCCATTCCATCTTAATGCTGCTTAAGTACATATATTTCGCATATTTTATTGACAAATTTTGCAAGGCTCAATACAAATAATTTCTTTTCTTTACAAGGACATCACAAGCCATGCATTTTAATAGAAACATGGTTGCAATTCAGTTACAAAAATATATATGCAATTCACTGTGAACATTAAACAGAGACAAAAAACAGAAGGCTTTAAATTAAATACCGAAATTGTATTTGGCTTTGAGTCGCTCGCGTATGAGAAGCCCTTTGATGAGCTTCTTCCAATTGCCGTAGACGCGCGTCTCGTATTTCTCTCGCTCCTTGCGCGCCTGCTCCTGCTGATCCTCCTCCCAGGCGGCGATGACCACCTCAGCGAACTCCTCGCAAATAACGAAGCCATCGTACATGGGATGACAGGCGCCCTGGTGGAAATCGAAGCCAACAACAGCATTCGCACAATCGATGTTTAGCTTCTTGCAGATACGCATCAGACCAGGCACTGTAAAGGGCAAAGGAATTAGTTAAAGCTGGAGATAAGGTTCCATATATAATATTACTCACATCTAAGATGCACTGTCTTCTTGGGCAACATGCATGCCTTGAAGAGTTCCACATTGCCATAGGCATTCCTCGGCACCATTCCATTTTCGGCTGTGGGCGGCTCATAGTCTTGCGTTTGCCAATAGCCAAAGATTTCCAGCGGCTGATCCTTGATGACGGAGCGTGTGAGCTGTAAGAGGAGTTGATATATTATAACATATAACTATAGATATAATAGCTATAAGGGTAAATCTCTGCTTACCTTATCCCACTTGGGTCGCGCCTTGACCACTTTGTAGGGCTGTTCGCCCAGCTTGACGACCCGCGCGCTCTTCAGCCAAATCTCGCGTGAGTGCAGCAGATGCACGCAGTCGCGGGAGTAAACGGGCTCTCCGCGTATAAAGCCCAGCGTGGGTGCATCGGGCGGGTAGATACCCTGGAATTTGAGTAGATGACGTTCGAGTGCGTACAGAGGATGATCCTTGAAGTCGGATATGGATTTGGGCAGTGGTTTGTCCGAATGTATCCGACGCAGTTCGTCATCCTCGCGTATGTCCCGCTTGGTTCGCCGGCCCAAATATGGAGCTAGAGTCTCGTCCAGCCAGGCCTTCTCCACACGCGATTTGCGCACCGTTGTTGTCCAGTTGGGACAGTAACGCGCAGTCACGTCCTTTACACTGAGATCGTCCTGGAAGGCGAACACATAGGCCAGGCTCGAGGAGGCGTTTCGCTGTAAGGTCGTTAGGCAGTTAGGATTTGAGAATCATTTAGATATCTCCCCTCTACTTACCCTTATGGTATCCACGCAGTGCAGCTTGCCCTTGAACAGATCTATGCATATCCATTGCTCCTCCACCTCGGACCACACCTCCACCCACATATCGGAAGCCGTTGTTTTCTTCTTCTCCTTTACGCTTTCGTCGTCGGTGGAGAGAACGCGGCGATCTCTGCGCAGATGCTGCACTACTTTGGGTAGCACCGGCGCCTTCTTGATGGCCGGACTGGGCGTTGACCCTGCAGAGGTGGAATCACTGCCTTGGCTCTGAGACTTCTGCAGCTTCTCCAGCTTTATGCGCTTCTTGGGCAACGGCACGCTGTCATCGCCGCCATCCAGTTGGGGTATGGCCAGCGTCTTGACCTTTTGCTGCCGCGTGCGCAGCTCCCGCTTGGGCCCATCATCTTTGGTTGTCTTTTCTCGGGCAGCTGAAGGAGCAGCTGCACCATGGTCGCCCTTTAGGAACTGTGCGGAGATGTACGCCTTGGGCGACTTGCTGCGCCCGCGCGTCTCGCCAGGCTTGGCATTTTCCGTATCATTGTCCTTAGACTTCTTCGCCTTGGCATTGGGCAGAAGAATTTTGGGTATAACAGGCGAGCCTACTTTTGCCGTGGGATAGGAAGCCTCGACGACTCTCTCCTTGTCGGCGGAGGCTTTGCGTGTGCGTCGTGCCACAGGCGTCGCCTCCACCTGCAGCTGCAGCTTGGCGCGCTTCACAGCGTCCACTTCAGGCAGCTTCGGTGCACGCTTCAGCCGCGACAGCTGCGGCTTGACTGCGTTGGCTGACTCTGCTGGCTTGGAGAGGGAGCTGGTGGGCTTGTCTGTAGCTGCCTTCTGGGTGGATGGCTTTGCCTCTGGCTTGACTGTGGCAGAGCGAGATGTGCTGGCCTCCACTTTTAGCTTGGGCTCTGGCTTAGACTTGGAGCTGCTAGCTTTGAGCTCTGATTCCGAGTTGCTATCGGTGTGTTTGCCTTTGGCCTTCTGTGTGTTTGACCTCGATGAGCTACTCTTGGGCTCTTCATTGCGTTTCCTTAAGCTGTTCTTCGTTTCTTCAGTCTCTTTCTTGGCAGCTTTGGCTGGTATATTCGAGCTGGAGCTGGAGCTGGGCTCAGCCTTAGGGCTGCTCTTGCTGGCAGATCTCTTAACAGCTGTTCGGGCCTTGGACTTGACAGGCTTCTGCTCTTCCAAGTCCTCATCTTCGTCCTCGTCCTCCTCAGCTTTAATCTTCCCCTTCTCCTCCTGCTTCAATTTAATGGGTATCAGATCGCTGGCCTGTGGTCGCAGTGCCATGGGCTGGAGGTTGACAATCAGGCGGCAGTTCATGCCCATGCCGCGTGCAAGTACAATGAATATGAAGATCATATCCTGCTTGCAGCGGGCTTCCTTGCGCTTGATCTGCTCCAGCAGTTGCTCGATGATGGCCCGCTTAGAGCCAGCCGTCGAATGCGTCGCGTACAGGTCCTGGCTGAGCAGCTTGATCGCGGTCTTGAACCAGGTGACAAAGGACTGCAAGTACTTCAGCTCGACGCCCTTCTCGGTGGGGTAGGCGTTGCGGCTGGGCAGCAGCTTGAGCGCGGCCTGCATCAATGTCGTGTCTGCCAGCAGGCGATTGTACTTGATGCTGCGCGCCAGCAGGCACAGCAAGCTCACCTTGTGCATGAGCAGCTGGCGGTCCTTGATGTCGCGATTCATGCGACGCTTCAGCGCCAGCTCCAGCTCGTGCTGCGTCTTCTGCTCCTTGGTCAGCCGCTTGGGCTGTGCGCCCACCACGATTTCCAAGTCCCCCGAAATATTGGGCGTGGCGTCCGGGTCCTCATCGCTGCTCAGCTGAGCATCTGCAAGAAGTCGGTTTTACAGTCTGTGTCTAAAGTTAACGTACAGGCGGAGTAATGAAAGCAGCTAAGAGTTTGGAGTTTTTTCTCTAAGTTTTATTTCACTTTTGCATTTATATTTATTTCATTTGAAGTGCATTTTAAATTTTTTAAATACATTTATTTTAACATTCACTAAAATTGCGCTAAAATTATGCTTTTTTTTTATTTTATTTTTTATACATCTTTTTTTTTGTATTTTGTGAAATGAATACAATTTTGCTAAAGTAAATTCGTTTTAACATCAGTTCTAATTTTTTTTAGCTATTTTTTATATTTATTTTTATATATCTTTGTTTTTCTTTTTGAAACACTTGAATTGTTGCCATAAAGTAAGTGTATTTAACATTCATCTTAAGTCTTGTTCTTTTCTTTTCTTTACGCAAAAAAAATCAATTAAAATATGTAAAACGAATGAAATAAATGCAAATGCAGTAGAGCCTGCCTAAAGTCAACTGAAATAAAAAGAAATAATAAAATTAATTTTCATTTCCTCATTCCATTTAATACTTTTCCTTTTTTTCTTAGGCAGTTCCTACTATACTTTAAAAAATTCAAATAATTTTCTTTTGACTAAAAACTATTTTGATTTATTTTTTATAATTTTTAAATTGTGCAAACACGCAGAATTTTTTGGTAAAATTTGTTTTCTTTTTAACATTTCACAACACTGAAACATTTATAATTTATGCTTTGTTTACTTTGTCAATCGATTTGTGCTTCAAAAACAACATTCAGAAGATTTTGCGCGTTTGTTTTGCTTCGTTTTTGTTTTTTTTTTTTTTTTTTAAGTAAAGAGAGACTTTGCTAGTTCAGTGTTGGCTAATTAGTTTGTAGTGTTTGGTAGTGTTAGTGTAGTAAAGTATAGCATAAAGCGTGTCAACTAAAGCGCTCTAAAGTGCCATTTCTATGCCATTTTCAGTCTAAGAGACTAAAAGATCTAGGACTCAAACAGTTAGCATAGCTTTAAAGTTTCTTTCTATAAGAAAAATTTTAAAATTAAATTTTAACTACCATAAAAATTATTTAAGAGTTTCTACATGAAATTAATTTTTTTAATTAAGATATATTTTATGCATTTCGAAAAATATATTAAAAAAAAAAAAAAAAACAAATTGAATAATTTAAAAAAAAAAATATTTGAAAAAATATTTTTTAATTTATTTAAATTTGAACTTATTTATATATTTTTGTAATATTTCTGATTTTGTTTTAAGTAGAAAATAGTTAGGAATCTCTATATATTATAGTTTCTATAGTTAAATATTCTTGCATCTTGTTATTTTAAAAGTTTTTTTTTAAGTTAAAATTCGAAATTCTGTTTTAGAATTTGTGATAAATAGAAACTTTTGAATTACTGCCTATATTTTAAAAGAAAGATTCTTTAAAATTAAGTCTATTTTTGTGGTGAATTATTTGGGATTATTTTTGCATTTTACGTATATTTTTAAACTTTTTAAAATAAGTTTTTACTTTGGCCAAAAATATTTATATTTTATCATGGCATTTTTAACATTCTTTTAATATTCTTTTTCACTGGAAGTATTTTTTTTAATATTTTTTTAAAGTGTAGAAAAAATTTAATTTTTTGTACAAAACTCTAGAAAATAATATTTTTTATAAAAAAAAGTTTCTGGAATGCGTTTTGTTAGCTAATGCAAACTGCCTGAGTCTGGCTTAACAGTTATATATATATTTGTAAGTGTATATAGAGTAGTTAAGTTTGTATAGCAGCTATACATATATCTACGGATATACTTTCTTTCCTCGTATAATTGTATCTGTATCTTCGTTTAAAAACACAAATCTACGCAGTCTCAAACGTAGCAATTTTTTGGAAGCTTATTATTATTATATATATATATATAGTATATATATATCGTATTTTGTCTGTAGAGAATGTCTAGAATTTTGGCCTAACTATCAGAATCAACAAACAACAAATGCTGCCACAGCACAACCAACTTGATCACCTGCTTCAACTACAAACACCTGGATTTTGAGCGTCTAAACTGTTTCGTTTACTTTCGTTTCCTACCTGCTACTTCCTCGAAGTCGGAGTCGTCGGTGTCGCCGGCAGCTAGAACCGTGGAAGCTGGCCTGGTCTTTGTGTGCCTCTTGATGCGTGTTGACTTGGTTTTGCTGAGCCGCGAGGGCGCATCCAGGGGAGGCGGTTGCGTTGCCCCAGCTCCAGCTCCAGTGCCCTCTGCTCCTGCTCCTCGCCTCGATTCGTGCACCTCCTCGGGTTGTTCATTGTCCGTCTGTTTGGCGTAGTTTTGATTCTCGCCCAATGCAAGCAAAGCATTGACATCCATTGCAGCAGCGTTCGCCTTAGTAGCCGGCGGCGTGGCTGTGGCATTCCGTTTGCTGAGCAGCGCTTCGCGCGTGCGCTCCAAGCTGTTCGCATTCTCGAGCAGATCACGGAAGTCGAAGGCCTTGTCCTCCAGGCTGCTATCGTTGTTATCCTCTGAGCCCGAGCCGGAGTCAGAGAGAGGCGCGATGCCAGCGTTGCAATCGAATTGTGGAGGCGGTGCTGAGGGAGACTTCTCTCGGCTGGCCATGAAGAAGCTGGAGCGCAAGTCGAGGTCAGCGGGATTCACTAGGTAATCGTCCACACTCGATTCGCTGCTGGAGTCTATTGCATCGTTGCTTTCATTGGGCGTTTTGGCGTTTTTTGAGGCCGTCAAGCGGCTGGCAGAACCCGAAGCCGAGGCGGTTGGCGAATTCCGCTGTGTGGGCGAAGTGGGAAAGGTCTTGGGCAGCGGACGGTACTTGTTGTAGAGCTTCGAGCGCAACGACTGCCCGCTGGACTTTCGCTTCTTCACCGAGGCGCCCTTGATGCCACTCGGCGGCTTCTGCTCCCTGCAAGAATAATAGAAATGATGAATGAAAATTGTCAACTTGATTGATTGATTCAATTCGGTTCGATTGTCTTGCCTCTTCTTATTGGCGCACGCTGAGGAGCGTCCGCTGGGGCTGGCTGCAGCGCCTCCTGCTGCTGCAGCTCCAGCACCACCGGGCACCTCCTCGAATTCGCTGTCGTCGTCGTCGGAAGATTCGCCGCCGCGCGTATCTTTGGTAGGCTTCCATTCCTCCTCCTCGCTAGCCGAAAAGGCCTCCGACAAGGATTCTTCCTCTTCGTCAGACATCTTGTGTGTGTCTGTGTGTGTGTGGGTGCTTGTTGCTCTCAGGCTATGCGCTTTACATGTGTGTGCGTGCGTGTGTGTGTGTGTGCCAGAAACAGTTATTGATTTTTACTGCGCACTTTTGGATCGCTCGTTCTCCGTTCGCTGTTGCTCAAATCAACTTCAATCAATGGCCATTTCATTGACTTAACTTCTGAATTCTGTCTATATTGCAGTGGCTTTATGTAGGCCGTTTTATTTGTTGGCTATTTAAATGAGTTTGTGAAATTCACATCTCCGCGCTTGGTAAGGCGTTCAGCGAAGAAATAGCGATAGACAATGCGATAAATAGTGGTGGGCGATTGCTGTTATCGACTAATTGTAAATACTTTGTTGTTATTATATGGCAATAATATATTGACTATTTTCTGGTCAAAAAATGCTGCTTACGGCAGAATATACTAAATATTACCTAGTTTTCAGCTTTTAGCACTTTATTACACGCTTATTTAAAATAAAGTGTGTACACATTGGTCGGGCAAAAACTAGGTTATTTACTTGCACAATATTTGACAACACTGCTGTGTATTTTGTTTACGTTTATTTCGTATGAATTCATCTGGGCAGGATTTGCATCCAAATTGGGTGGCTCTAAGCACCCTAAATGTGCCACTTAAACGTTTTGTACACGCTGGCGCCGTGGAGCAGGCCAAGGGCAAGGTGAAGCAGCACAGGATTGAAGGCGTGACTGGAGCCGAAGTGCAGCAGTTCTACAAAGAAATTTTGGAGACGCCCGCAACAGCCAAAGTAGAAGCTATCGAGGCGACAAGGTCTAGTGTTACTCCACCTAAGGAACAGCCCAGCTGTCCGTATGATAGGAATCGTTTCTTTCGTCTGGCCATGGGCAACGATGTGGAGCAGCTGTCGCTAATGCGCATCAGCGAGGAGCAGCAGCTGAATGAACGTGACTCCTTTGGCTGGACAGCTCTGATGATGGCAGCATGTGAGGGAGCAGAGGATGCAGTCGTCTGGCTGCTGGAGCAAGGCGCTTCTGCAGAGCTGAGAGATAAGAGTGGACAGACGGCGCTGGAGCTGGCCAGGAGGAAGGGTCAACAGAATATTGTGGAGCTGCTGGAAAACTGGGGCAACACAGAAGTAGAAGCAACTTCGCTTGATGTGGACTCCACTGTGGCCGCTGTTTCACCCTTCTACTGCGAGCTGTGCCAGCGGGAATACACTGAATCCACTTGGCGCGAGCATCAGACCTCCACGGTGCACAGATTCAATATGAAATCCCTGCCGCCGCATCGCTTGGAGAAGTTCAACATCTCGGCCAGGAATCGCGGCCTGCAGCTGATGGTTAAGCAGGGCTGGGACCGCCAACACGGCCTGGGACCCCAGCAGAACGGGCGCCTCTACCCAGTGAAGACTGTGCTCCGCAAGCAGCGCACAGGCCTGGGAATTCAACAGTCGCCGGCACGCGTCACACACTTCGCCGCATTTGACACAAATGCGACCAAGCGACGCCATGGGAATCCCGCGCCCCAGCGCCAGGAGCGACGCACACGCAACGAGATGAGGCGGGAGAAGCTGCGCGACTGGCGACGGGAGCGTCGCTTGCGACAGGAACTGAGTTGACTTAGTGGGGAGATTAGACTAATATTTGGAATGAGATTGTGATTGTAGTTGAAGGTACAGTAGAAGCTGGCTAAGAGAGACGTGCGTCAAATGTGGGAAGCTAAGCTTGTTAAGAGCCAAGTCAAGTTAATTATAATTGGAATTGTAATTGCTGTACAGTGAAAGCTAGTTAAAGAAAACAGCGAGCTGTACAGTGAAGACTGACTTGAAGGGCTAAGCTGGATGAGACTTGACTAGTCAAAGGATGAAGTGGAAGAAGTTGAGCTAAATTTTTGTAAATTAAACTAAGTTAGACTTGCTATAAAGACTGCTGTTCTTTAGCAGAGTGTTTACTGTACAGATAGCTAATAGTTCTTCTCAAATTAAATGAAATGCTCTAGAATATATAGTGAAAGCTGGTCAGAAAAGGCAAAAAACTAATGCATTGAGTTGTCTATTTGTAAGTGCTGTAAAATGTACAGTGAAGACTGGCTTGAGAAGACGAAATAGATGTACTTTTGTGAACATCCAAAGAGAAAAGTTGTGTACTTGGAATACTAATCTCGATGAATCTGCTATATATGTACATATGTAAAGCAAATGTTATTAGGTTTCATATTCAGTACAGTAAAAGTTGGCTAAAACGAACCAACAAAGTATAACTTTAGAATATATATATGCTCACATCAATTTAAAGTTTGTAAAAAATAATCTAAGAAAAAAAATTAAATTTAGTCATATAAAAAAAATATATATGCATATATATAATATATATTTACTGGCTTTAGTTCTAATCGAAGGGTATCTCTGGGTCGGGCACACTCTCTCGTATATATATATATATATATATATATATATATATATATATATATATATATATATATATATATATATATATATATATATATATATAGATATATATATATATATAGAGAGAGAGCCTCACGAGAGAGTGTATATATATATATATATACATATATATTAGATTTAAACTCTGATTACCTTACTAAAGCGTTCATTAGTCGAGTCTTCACTGTACATTGAAGTTGAGCTCTGTATAATTGTAATGCATATATTTATTTGCTGTTCTCTTACAGAAGTAGCTGAAAGGAGATTAATACTTTAATCTATAATAAAATTCCTATTCTAGCAACTGTTTATTAGTTGAGTATTCACTGTACTGAACTTGAGCTCTGTATTATTTTTATGTATTTTTTTTAGATTAAAACCTAGATTAGCATATATATTTCTAGTTTCACCAACTGTCCACTAATCGAGTTTTCACTGTACATTCAACTCCTTCGCTCTATTAAATATATATTTCAATTTATTTCAAATCGCTGTCTAACGCAGAGACGCAACATTTTTGGCGTTTGGCTAGGTCAGGGCAGACAAGCAGCCAGCAAGCCAAGCCAGCTCGACCCCCACCAGCCACACGCATCCACATGCTGCGCCACAAAATGTGGCACGCGGCTGACCTCTTGCCACCTACATTTCCCATTGGCCGTGGCAAGGGTAGCTGGCCCTGAGGGGAAGGGGGAAAAGGAACACATTCGCGAAGTTTAGCCTGGAGTTGCAAAAACGAAAGCGAAAGCGAAAGCAAAAGCTGTTGCACGGCTCTCGTCCTGCAGCTAAAAGAAAAAAACAACAAAAAAATGATTCAGCTGACACGAATTTCGCTTTGCGCCTGCGCAGTGGGGCCGCTTGCTCAACCCCTTCGCGAAACGGCGCCCATGCGGCGTATATATAAGGAGGCGACGTTTCCGAATGCCGTCCCAGTCGCGTTCGGACAGTGACCAAGTGCAGACGTGTTTCTCAGTCGTCGCTGCGCCTCCAACTCGGCTGCTCCTGCTCCACTTAAAAAAAAAAGAAACAGAAATAGTAAATCACGACGTGTGCGTGTCGAAAAAAGAACACAGTAAAGCAATTAAAGGTGCTCGGAGAGAGTTGTGCGAAGGTCAGGCAGCGGCGTGCGCTAGGTAAATTATCAGCACTTTAATTATTTAGCTATTTGCATGACAATTGCTGCAGTTGAAGTCGAGCGCAATTCGAATCGCAACGTATATAATTTGTGCTCGCATTCCGGTGTGGCAACACTGGCCGCTACCCCAGTTCCGATCAACAGCTGTTCCGGCGAGCGCAAAGGCAAAACGCAAAGACAAAAACGTCGGCGTCGCATTTGTTGTGCTTTATTTGTATTTGCGTCTTCAGCGTGTTCGGTTTACATTCAGCGTCCGTCGTCTTGTATATACATATATATAAATAATATTTCAAAATCGAGTGCTACAACTAAATAAATGCCGACGGTGTGTTATTACGAGTGCCGAAACAATTTCTAAAGTGTTTTCCAGTGAAAATTATAGAATTACGCAAAGTACGCAAATATTATGCAAAGTCAAAAAAAAAAAAAGGAACAATTCCTGCTGCACATGTGATTTGCGTGTGAACTTGATAACAATTGAAATATGCTAATAATATGCATAGATACGGGCCGCCTATGATGCTCTTATTGCAAAATATTCAATATATATTTGGTTTATGGTTTATTTCTGTAGCCACACACACACAATGCATACATATGCAAATATATTATTTTTGTGTTTGGTTTACAGATTTAAATTGTTTGCCTGTGTTTTTTTTATCTGTGCGTTCTGCTCTCCTCGCTCCTCGCTCCGCTCTCCTCACTCTCATCTATCTGTCTGTTGATCATCAAAGTTCACGCGCGTTCGCACGCTCACTCCCGCAGTCTCTTTTGTTCTCCCACTCTCTCTCGCTCTCGCTCTGTCCGCCTTGCGCTCCATGAACTTTGCGCGTGCCTTTCAATTTGTTTGATCTGTCATTGCAATTCCATCTCGTTCTCGCCCACTTCTTGAGCGTTCTCCTCAATTTTCCTTTGCTCACGTAACGGTTTGATTATTTAGAAATTAATGCAGTCCGACAACGGCCAGCAGCAAACGGGGGTGGCTTGGCCTTTGCATCTCAAGTGTTGTTGTTTTTTGCTGTTGCTTTTTATTTACCGTATTTGAATTGCTGTATTTGCGTGTATTTGTGCAAAATGTTAATTTATGTTCATCGAGAGTGCTTAAAAATTAAAAACGCATAAATGTTTGGCAAATTAACGCGGCAATTAATAATAAATAATCCAAAATCCAAATGATAAAGCAGAATAACACATGTAAACAAAAACTACTTTAGTGAGCGATTTGTTTAAAGCATAAACAAAAAAAATTTTTAACAAAATAAAGGTTGCCTGTTTAACCGTTAGCTCTGCAAAAGAGGCCATAAATACAAGGTTAAGAACACAGCCAAGCGCAGAGAGATCTTCTAAAGCACGTCAACTCAAACTCGTAAATCTCTAAAATCCAAAAACAAACAAGTATTAAACAAGAAAATAAAGAAGAAAAAAACAAGTACGAAAAACCCAATAAAAATTAAAAGTGTTGCAAGACATGTACTAGTACTAAGTACAGTGAAGCCAGGCTAGGGTGTTAGAAAGAAAAGGCAGGAAAAATTGTGAAGATAGAAACTGCATGAATACAATAATTTCTTGGCATATAAAAAAAATATATAAAAGTTTTTTTGCAATTTTCTCTACTCTAAAGGAAAAGTATGTATCTCAAAAGAATATATTTAAGTTACTAAAATTTGTAAATAAATTTTATTGTACAAATTTGAAATACCTCATAAATTAAAATTCATAGTTATGAAGCTAAAAATTATATAATAATATTTCTGAACTCTTATGCATTTTAATATAATAAAAAAAAGCTTAAAAAAATAGTTTGCCTATATATTTAAAGATTTTAGATACAAGAAATTAAATTTGTATTTTGATCTAGAGGTTGATGAAAATTGCTGTACGAAATATTTTTTTAAAACTATTATATACATTTATAAATATTTGTTTTTAATTTTTATAACTTTTTCTTTCTTTTTAACTTTTTAAATAAATTTTCATTGATATTAAAAAATGTTTACAACTTACATTATTTCTATATTCAAAGTTCTTCCAAGCATTTAACACTTATAAATCTTTCTTTAACACTTTAAACACTTTGCCTTTTGAACTTTTTATAACTCGCTCAAGCCTTTTAAATATAATTTAAGTAAACATTTTCTTTATAAAGTTTTCTTCAGGAATTCAAGTTTCTTTCTACATCTTT
Source organism: Drosophila pegasa (assembly GCA_035046225.1). Taxonomy (NCBI): domain Eukaryota; kingdom Metazoa; phylum Arthropoda; class Insecta; order Diptera; family Drosophilidae; genus Drosophila; species Drosophila pegasa. Next base: position 2,963,347 of record JAWNOD010000076.1, read on the forward strand.
TACTTCTTAAATATATAATTTTTGTATAATAGAAAATATAAAGTTGTGGCCCGTGGACAGTGGAGCATCCGCCGTCGACCGGATGTCAGCCACATTAAAATACAGTAAAGCATAAAAGTGTTGAATTTATGTAGATTTTCGCAACAGTTCGTTAGCCTAGTTATCACTGTACTCAAGTGCTCATTATCTGCCACTCGCAGATAAAAAGAAATAAAAAAAATTCTTCCGGGTCGCAGCTTCGCCAAAGTTTCTTCAAGAATAAAAATTCAAACACTCGCAGTAAAATAAATAAATAAAATAAAAGTTCAGCCATAAAAAAACTATGTAAATAAATAATAATAGCAACGAAATTGGAAATTCCTTCAGTTCTAGCAATGAAAATTGAGTGCTGAAATTTTGGAATTTTGTTATTTGAAGTGCGTTTCGTTTCAATAATGTTGTAAAAATACATATTCAATTGTTTATGCAATCGAAGAGCCTAATTGAAAATGCGCGAAATTAACCATTAAAACAATTACAACAAATTATAAACAACTAAAAAAATAGTAAACAAAACAACAACAATTGCTGCCTTTCCTGCTTCAATCAGAAAAAAAGAAAAAGAAGAAGAAAATCCAAATCGAAATACAACAAATGCCAGGCGTTCTTCATAGGTAAGTCCGCAGCGAGTTTATTAAGGCAACAAAGCAAATGAAATCAAAGTAAGAGGGAATTGCGTGGGGCATGCTCGACTAGCAGATGCCGGGACTAACATGACTAGCTATTGTTATTTAATAACTTTTGTGCTTATTAACTAAAGTTGGTGAGATTTTAGGAGCTTGTATATGAAACTATCGATTCGAATTGTTCAGGTATTTTATCTTTCCTTTTGGAGTAGGATTTGCTAAGGGTTCTCTACTTATATTTTTCAGTTTTTGCATAACTGATATCATTATTTTATTTCTCTGTAGTTTTTTCAATATTTTTAGTCGAAATTATTTACCAAATTTTGTAACTACCTTAAAATGTATCCGATATTCCACTTATTAACTGAAGTTTGTTATGGATTTTAATGGATTCGATAGCAATGTTAAAAGTTATCGATAATTTGATATGAACTTGATGACTTTCCAAGATGATTCGATAAGAGGAGCTACGTAGAATATCAACATATCTCACACTCCTCTAGTTTTTTAGAGATGTTCATTACTAATTGATATCAAAAATTTGATAGCAATGATAAGAATTATCGACGAATTGAATTGGCGTCTGCTGTAGAAGGATTTAGTTAAGATCTGTTCATATTTTACAATACGAAATTGATGTATTCATGCAGACAACCAGACAAATGGAATTACAGAGATTATAATAGATGGACAGACAGATGGATAGTTAAGCAAACAGATTGACAGACAGATGCTAGGCAGACAATCAGCTCTATAGACAAATGGACAGTCGGACGTACAGAGAAACTGTAAGATAGGCTGAATGAAAGGCTGAAAAAACACTGAAAGGCAGACCGAAAGACTGACAGGCAGGTGAACGAAGACATGTTCAAGGCTAAAGTCGATTGTTGTTTCATATCAAATGTATATACGCATAGTTCTCGACATTAGTCACGCCTTCTATCGAGCTGTTACATACGTTCGAACTGAAACAATATACCTTGTTTACCCATCGGTGATGATACATGAAAGAATTCACGCTGACTGTCTGACAGTCTCTTCGTCCGACTGTCTGTCTGTCTCTCCGTTGGGGTTTTATCTACTATACAAATAGGGGAACGTTCGTTTCATTGGCAGCGTTTCTAATGGCTGTGGCATAAATCTCGCACCTCACCTGGAATTTTCTAATAACGCGAAAGTGTTGCACTGCATGAAATGAGAAATTTGCGCGAAAAAACTTTCAACATAAATTACTGCATACAATTAGGCGCACAGACGAGACGGAGACAGAGCAAGAGAGAGACGGAGAGAGCGTGAAAATGTGAGTTATAAAAGTTGTCTTTCGGCATTTCCTGCCAGCCACATGCAAAATTAACAGAAACTAGATGCGAACTTTGCTGCGGCTTTGAAGCGTATTAAATTATCTTAAAGTTAAGCAGCTGTAATTAACACTAATTAAGTGCTTAACTACAGTTTGTCAACAGGCAAATACATGTTACACGAAATGTGCTCTTTAAAAGTTTCTGTTTACATTTTGCGAACATTTCGTGAGCTTCATTATTAAAATGCAAATTCACTTAGTTAATGGAAAAAAACTTTAATTATTATATGAATATATATGTATGCATATGTTTTTTTTTTTTTTTTATGAAATGTAGGTTCTTTATTTACAATGGTTAGTGTGCTGTTACCATTTTGGCAACTTAACCTAATCAGAATTGTGTATTATTTGTGGTAGTGTGTTATTGGAACAATATTTACAGTGTAAAAGTGTCAATGTCAGAATTGAATATTATTTGTAGTAGTGTGTTATTGGAAAAGATATTTACAGTGTAATAGTGAGATGTGTAAGGTGATAAATGATTTGTTTTTATGTCAAGACCCGGTTGGGTAGGTCTTGAGGGTGGTGTCGCTTGAGTCTTCTTCTTGTTCTTGTTCTAGGGTTGGCGTATCTTATCGCCGTGGTGCTTAATCTTCTTGCCAGGCTGTTAGGGTGACGCTCCAGCCTTGCGTTATATTTTTGAGCTAGCTCTTGAATTTTATCACCGATCTTTGTGACTTTGAGGTCACGTTCTATATCTCTAGTTCTTATATACCATGGAGCCCCTGTGATGTATGCATATGAGCTTGTATAATGCAGAGTACTTGAGTGTTTATTAAAGCTCGTCTAATTGAAAAACTATAAAAAACTATAATCTCCATTAACTAAATTACGTAATTATGTAGATAACGAAATGGCGCAAACTAGTTTAAAGCACGGAAAATAGTGGAAAAGAAATGCGAATAACAAAGCCAAAACAAACTGCGTCATTTGCGCCGTTGACAGTTGGGAAATTGTTGAAAACTCTCATGTAAATGGACATCAAACTGTAACACTTTAGCAGTGGCTGTCAAGCTGTTATTTATTTGACAAATTTGCATGCGAAATGTTTCGTTTAGGCTAAAAAGAATATAGCTTAACTATTCAGTTGTATTTATGTATAAATTGAGCTGATATGGAAGAGGTTGGAAATTAATTCTGTGTAGAGCTGGGAAAAGCGGGGCAAAAATCTAAATTGTTTTGAAAGCAATTACTCAAATATATGAATGATTTCATGGAGCATTCAGTAATGATTAGAAAACCCAACAATTCAAGAGTTGTTCATGAGAATGACTAATGATAGAACACTACAAGAGTAAAATAAATAAAAGATTGAAAAACAGATTAAGCATCGATTAGAGAATTATATATTATTATTCAATATGATTGATGTTGCTTTTAAAATATTATAATATTTAGGAAAATGAAGAAAAATTATGATCTTACACAGAAGACTTTTGAAGTAAAGTACTTTAAAAGTGTTGCTCTCTACTTCTTATTAGTTTTAGAATTTAACAGTTTTTGAACTTTAGTAAAATATTTTTCCGTTATTCAGATTTACCATTTTCAAGAAAAAAAAAACATAAAATAAGTAAAGTCCTCTCATATATGTTAGATCTAAAAGCTTGTTGTTGAACAGAAGTTTTGACCAGCGCACGAAAAGTTACATTCGAGCCGAAATGTAAATAATCCTTCCCTCCATGCACATACAAGGCATATGTGTGACTAAACTTTGTTCTGCTTGGAGGCAGGTCGGAACCAGAAGAGAAAACAAGGAGGAAATGAGAAAACCTAGTATCGTCACGTCTCTCACTCAATACATGCGCATATTTATATACATGTGTATGTTAGATAGATATATGTATGTTGTAACAGATAGATATATATTGTATACATCAGTATATATATAATTCGTCTTCGATCCCTAAATCTCTTTAGCTGTCGCCCTTTCTCTCTCTGTCTCTATCCTTTTGCCTCTAAGTCTCCTTATGTAGCTAAGCCACGGTATCTCTCGATCCCTTTCTGTCTTTCTCTCTCTTTCGTTCTCTCTCTATCTCTCATTCTTTCCCTATCTATCTCCATATCCCTCTTTTTCTCTTCCTAACTCTAGTTCGCTCTATGTCCTTTCTCACTCCTTTCTTCATTTATTTTCTTTCTCTCTGTCTCTCTCTCTCTTTCTCCCTCTATTTCTATACATGTTTACACTACCGAAATTCGTAAACCTTTTCCTCTCATGACTCAATAACAAACAGTGCAGCAAAACTAATATTCAGTTCGAGTCAACATGAAAAGTGCATTAAAATGATTCATAAGCTGAAAAAAGTTTCAGTCTAATTAATTTGTTTTTGAAGAACTGCTTCAGCAACTAAAGGAAAACATTTTTGCAAAACAAAAATAATTAGTTTAGTTTTAATTGTTTATCCATCTGTTTTCCAATTAGTTTTTCCTTTTGCCTTTAACTTTTAACTTTATACTTTGCAATGGAGAATTCATTATTGATTGCTATTATTATTGTTATTGTTATTGTTATTGTTCCCCACAGCACTATGCCGAATGGGATTCAAACACGTGTGTGGGTTGTTGTTGTTGTTGAAGGACAACATTTCCCAAGAAATTGAAAGGAAAATGTAATGTTTTATTAAAAATTCATAGGCATATTTGTTGCCAGTGGCCGAAGTAGCCTTCAAAAAGTCGAAGCAAGAAGCAGACAGAAATTGCGCCTAATGTAATGGAAACAAGTTACACAGTGAAACGAATAAGTGTGTAGCAGGCACTGGGTAGATAATCATATACATATCAGTATAGGCCCTGTTGAACTAGGAGATACTCAGTGGTAAAGTGAGGAGGGAAAGTAGAGAAGTTGTATGGTAAAGTGAGGAGGGAAAGTAGAGAAGTTGTATGGGTATAAACTATGTGAATAGCTTCTTATAGACTGAGATAACTTTGTATGTTGGAATGGATGATATATAAAATGTGATGGAAATAGCAAAAGCTTGCGATAATTTGAAAGAAATCGAAATTACTAGAAGAGAACTTGCTAATCTATTATAGGAGAAATAAGACTTGATATGAGATACCTTAGGACAAACTTGAATTGCTCCTGGTTAATTTGAAAATATTTGAGAATACTTCCTATATAAGAACTTGCTATAAAATGAGTTAAGAGAAGCTTGATATGCTATAGGAAAATATACTTAAAGATTATTGGCTTTAAAAGGCCTTGTTTTATAACGCCTTGCTATAAAAAATTTAAAGTTAAGCTGTTGTAAGGAAATATAGTTTGAGAGTACTTGCTATAAGAGCACTTGCTAAACTTACTATAAAAGGAATTTATACTTTTTCGCTAAAAATAAGTACGATTTGTGGAAGCCCAGATTTAATATAATATTTCTATGCTGTTTGAATTCACAAAAGGCCTTCTGCCTCTTACATACATAAGCATAAGCAAAATATAAGCAAGAAAGAAAGAAGAATAACATCCAAGCGCATTTTCAATAAGTATACCAAGAAAAATAAAGAAAAGGGTTTCAGCTTTAAGTCGCTGGCGAATTTTATGGCTCACATCTTCGAGCATAAAACAAACTGGCAAATAAAATTTGCTTTTCAATTTGAATATGAAATTTATGGTTGAACGTTTAAGAATCACAGTGAATCAGTTTATGACTTAACACAACCCAAATCGAAGCTAGACTCAACAATTTTCAAGCAACTCCGTTGCGAATCAAGTGCACAGTTGTAATAAACGACTTTTGTATGTGATTTAGTGCAAGGCGACAAGGAAAGTTTGCAGACAAGCAAGGTCCTTGAAAAATATTTACATAAATTAGCAGTTGCTTATGCCAGAGACCCATTGTTAAGGCAAAACTTCTTTAGAGGCCTGATTTTTGTTATACTCTTTCGCAGAGGGCCAACTGAGGGTATATTAGTTAGGGCTAAGTTTGTATTGAAGCCTTAGAGGTAGGATCATTAGCGCTTTCACTTGGCCTATAGCTTGGTTGCCCTGTAGTTAGAACTATAAATTAAATGATGCGACAAATTGTCAAGTTTGATAATTTATAAAAAATATATGAACTCTGAACGGGTATTAAATAGTCGACTACACCTGCCAGCAACGTGCTTACTTGTGTTTTTAGGTGCTGTTGACAGCTGCTTATAGGCATTGGAATCCAATCAAGGGCAATACAATAGCTTTAAATCAGGCACAAAGCAAAACTTTCTTGAAAAGTAGAAAGTGGAAAGAGAGCAAGAGAGAGAGAGAGAGAGAGAGAGAGAGAGAAAGAAAGAGAGAGAGACAGAGGAGAAGAGACAAAGCGAAAAAGAGAGCGAGACTTAGCGAATCCTCTATCAATATTTGGTTGGCCTTTTAATTGCTTTCGGCAACAATTTCTTTTTAGACTTAAATTAGTTTGGCCTTTGACTTTTGACTGTGGGCCAAAGAGTTTTTGATTATGCCACTCGATTTATACACAGATTTTCTTCAATTTTCAAAGTTAATTAGTTTTAATTAGAACAAAGTCCAGAAAAGGAGTTGCCGAGCCAGAGGTCCTGCTGGCAATTAATTATAAATTCCGGCCAGCGCGCGACCTTGGACAAAAATCTAGACGAAAGTCGTCGAAGTGGCCATTTTATTAACGTGCCATTGATTTCTGGAGACTTCAGCTTGGACTTTTTTGTTTCTATATATATAGATATACATGTGTGTGTGTGTATGTATGTATATGACTACACATGTGCTTAGTTTCCTGTTAGCGAGGCGCAAGCATTTGATTGAGCGTATAAAAGTGGCTTAGCGGAAGAGTCCTGTGCGAAAGTCAAAAGAGTCTTAGTAACAAAAAAAAGCAAGTTGATAACAAGTAGTCGACTGCATGATACTTGTTCAAGGTATGAGAAAATGTAGTGTTAGATAGCGAATTTGTGTTTTTATGAAGCAATTTATTAGCTAACATATTTTGAGATTATGTGCAGAGCAGTTCTACAGTGTCAATAATAGACTTTGGGGATACTTACTCTGAAGTTAGTGACAGAATTTTTTATAATATGTTTTTAAAAAAATTTTGATTATTTTTTTTTTTTAATATTCATGCTTGTGATTCAGTTCATTATTTCATTCTTTTAGTTGTAAAACAGTGGAACATACAGAAAATTCTGTAAACGAGACTCAGCAGGCGTTGCTAGAAACCTTTACAAAATTGTATTTGAAGCTGGTTATTAAAAATTTTTTATATTATGTTTTTAAAAAAATTTTGATTATTTTTTTTTTTAACATTCATGCTTGTGATTCAGTTCATTATTTCATTCTTTTAGTTGTAAAACAGTGGAACATACAGAAAATTCTGTAAACGAGACTCAGCAGGCGTTGCTAGAAACCTTTACAAAATTGTATTTGAAGCTGGTTATTAAAAATTTTTTATATTATGTTTTTAAAAAAATTTTGATTATTTTTTTTTTTAATATTCATGCTTGTGATTCAGTTCATTATTTCATTCTTTTAGTTGTAAAACAGTGGAACATACAGAAAATTCTGTAAACGAGACTCAGCAGGCGTTGCTAGAAACCTTTACAAAATTGTATTTGAAGCTGGTTATTAAAAATTTTTTATATTATGTTTTTAAAAAAATTTTGAATTTTTTTTTTTTAATATTCATGCTTGTGATTCAGTTCATTATTTCATTCTTTTAGTTGTAAAACTGTGGAACATACAGAAATTTTAAACGAGATAACTACAAAATTGCATGTGAAGCTGGTTGATAAAAATATATGTTTGAAGTTGCAAATGCCTAGCTCACAAGCTTCAATAATTCATAGGCTAACCTATTTGCCACGCCCCTTAGTAGGCGTATTCAAATTACATACAAATTTATGGGCAATTTCATGTTGCTAGCTTCAAAAATATTCGAGCTTATGCACAAAGTTGCGTGTGGAAATAGAGCCCTAAAAAACTATTTTCTGACTGTTTTATTCTCTGACGCAAAAACCAATCAACTCATATTCTCACTTTATGAGCGAGCATCAAAAAATGTAGGAGCAACAGCAAAGTGGAAGTTGTGGCAGCAACAAAATCCATTGGAGCGCGAAATCAACTTAATGCAATAGACTAGAAGAAGCAGCAGCAGCAGCTGAAGTAGACGATACTGCCTGTAAAAGCCGCAAGACAAATACACAGACACACACAAACACACACACACAGGCACACACACACACTCACACATGCATAACACATTCGATTAGACCTATACACTCGCATATTTATAGTCAGCACAGCGACAGCGCTAAAGCAAACATTTGCAGCTTATGTCTTTTTGCCACATGTCGATGAGTGGGTGTGCCTGTCTGTGTGTGTGTGTGTGTGAGTGGCTGTCCAGCCCTACGTCAGTGTCACACAAAAAATTGCACGTTTATATCGCTCACATAAACTTCAGATAGGTAAAAATAACAACAGCCCACATAGAATAATATAAAAAATTTATGAGATCTAAATGCTGCATATGAACCTTTCTCTTGTTTTTTTCTTCTTCTTTTTTGTCTGCATTAATCCATGCATATTAAAAGTAAAAATAAATAAATATAAAAGGTTTAAGAGAGATGTCACCTAAAGCTGACAATAAACAAAAATGGATAAATTTATGGAAGCTGCAAGAACTTTTTGAGATGAGTTCACAGCTAAAGCCTTTAATCCAACTGCAAGTTTATCTAGATAACCAGATTCACACTAAATGCCGTTTTTCTATGAATAACAGAGAGGGTTTACGTAGAAAAGCGGAATTTGGCAGAATTAAATTTTTATTTTTTAGTCAGAGATAAAAAATCATGTCAGATTTAGGTAACAACTCTTTTATATACATAGATGATTGATGATGACAAATTTTATACTAGATTTTATCATAGACATAAGTTAATATATAAGTTGCTTATCAGCTAGAATTTGAGTTAATCTAAATTAGAGAGAAAATTTTTGCATATAAAATTCAATAAGAAATTTTACTAACTTATGAAGTTTTTCAATAAAAAACTTTTAAAGTTGAAGAATTTCATATATTATATTTTTTGTGGATTTTCTTTGAATTTCTCGAACTATTTGAATCATCTCGAACTATTTTAATTTAGTATTTCAGGTTGTACATTTTAGCAGAATAATTTAATTCAAAACTTTTAATTAAACAGAACTAGAGACTGAAAATGAAGAAAGGTTAAACACAGACGATAAAGTGGCAAACAATGAAAACAGATAGAATTTTCAAAAAACAATTAAAGCAGAGTAGAGTTTTGAGATAACTATAAGTTAAACATAGGTAGAGGTTGAACTCTTCAAAAGAAAAATTTATTCTTTAGATATAATTGCAGTTTAAACAAGAGTGGAGCTTAGCACACAGAATAAAAAGTTTTTACAGACGACAGAATTTTGACATAATTATAATTTAACAAGTGAAGATTAACGACTCTCAGTATACCTGAGCTTTCTGAGTAAAACTAAAGATATATGTTTACATTTCTTTCTCAATTAATAGTTTTTAATTGCTTGATCAATTTCAACCTACTAATGCGTTTTCTATTTGTATTTTTGTGATTTAATCAATCTTACTTAGCTTAAAGTTTCTGTAGTCGTTAGGGTTTAATGGTTTGGGTATTTGTAAAGTTAGTTTTGCGGCTGAGTTGAAGTTGCTTATAGAGGCAAGCATGCATACTAACTGCATTTTAGACAAAAGCGATTTTCGGCTGCGACAGCCACGCATACAAATATATATATATATGTATGTGTATATATAAATTCACTTACTTATCGCCTCATTGCTATTCAAGCTGATAAACTTGAGACGACGACAACTACACGACAACAAGGCGCAATAAAAACAAATAGACAAACAGACAGACAGACAGAGAAAGAGACAGAGACAGAGAGCGACACACACAGAGACTGAGTTGGCAGGTTTAAGAGGCGGAGGAGGAGGCTAAGACGCGACGCTGACAGAGCAAACAGTGCAAGATATTCAAGGTACACGCGTCTGAATGTCAGCTAAAGTCAGTTTTGTGACTTAGATAAAAAAGAAGCAACAATTTGTATAATAGAGCTCTATTTACTTTTTCTCAAACTGCAATCAGCATCTTTCGCACCAAATTGCGTCAGCGACTAAAACTTTGATATTTCGTTTTACAATTTTCGCACACAAATCTAGAGAGAAAGAGAGAAACTATTTCACAGCGAGAAGCTTTCGTTGCGCTTTGTTTACGCGCCGAAATATCGGCATGAGTCGCGTCTAAATTTGTTTCTAATGCCACAAATTGTGTTTATTTCATAATGCAAATTTACAGCCGGCTGAACTTAATTGAATATTCCATCATTTACAATGGCTTTTTGTGGGTGTTAGTGGACGTGCGGTGCGAGTTAATGCTCTGGAACTAAAGAATTTTTTGAGAAGAATTGAGAAGGTGTATATAAATAAATATTCATAATGAGCTGTCTGACTGCTAGACTTTATAAGTATTATATCAAATCTGATTGAACTGAAGGATCTAATGAGATATATTGAATATTCTCTTTGCAATATTCTATATTCTATATTCTATATTCTATATTCTATATTCTATATTCTATATTCTATATTCTATATTCTATATTCTATATTCTATATTCTATATTCTATATTCTATATTCTATATTCTATATTCTATATTCTATATTCTATATTCTATATTCTATATTCTATATTCTATATTCTATATTCTATATTCTATATTCTATATTCTATATTCTATATTCTATATTCTATATTCTATATTCTATATTCTATATTCTATATTCTATATTCTATATTCTATATTCTATATTCTATATTCTATATTCTATATTCTATATTCTATATTCTATATTCTATATTCTACATTCTATATTCTATATTCTATATTCTATATTCTATATTCTATATTCTATATTCTATATTCTATATTCTATATTCTATATTCTATATTCTATATTCTATATTCTATATTCTATATTCTATATTCTATAATCTATATTCTATATTCTATATTCTATATTCTATATTCCATATTCTATATGCTATATTCTATATTTTATATTCTATATTCTATATTCTAAATTAACAGAGTATTTTGAGTACCATTTCCTATGCCTATTCATTCCCTTTAATATTCTGAAAAATTAAGTTTTCGAGCATATCATTCGTTCAGGTAGTAAAACGATCTTTTGGCTCATCTTGATGCATCCATATTCGTAGTTAAAACTACAGGCAGCTTCTTGCTTCGTTTCAATTTGCACGCAACACGGCGTATGCGCAATAAATCAATTTTATTACAGACTCTGCTGACAAACAGAGGGCAAATTGTGATATATCTGCGAGCCATAAACTAAAATTCGCTTTCACGCTAAATGCTTAAAAGTTGCCCAGCTCCAATGAGTATATATGGGTGCGTATGCATCTGAATGTGCACATGCTGTGAATGTATTCGCAATCAGCTGCCAACTGCGAGCTGACAACTGTTAACGTCAGCGATAAGCTAGAAGCAGTTGTTTATAATGCGCCGTTGAGAGTTCATTTATCCCGGTGCCGTAATAAAAAGAAAATTGCTTAACAATGCCTGCAAAAATATGTGAATAAAGATGAATAAACATGAGTGCTTGATATAATCGGCCCCAGTCCAAAATAGATTAAAAACAATGATAGATAATTCGCTTCTGGCGTATGGGCGATATTTGCATATTAAGTATACGCACGGCTGACCGCAGCGATATCAACTAAAATGACCATAAAACTTCAGCATGTCCTTGGCCATGGCCATAAATATTGATGAAATTTGTTTTTGCTGGGTTAATGAATGTGCTGCGATATGTTTTTTTGCGAGTTGTGCTCTGTCGCATTTCCAGAGTGAGAGGGAGAGTAAGAGAGAGAGAGAGGGAGAGCAACTGCAACATTATGGTTGGCCAGCATAAATGGGCCAAGTTTGTGCTACCAGCTGCTGCTGCTGCTGCCACTGCCACTGTCTGTCTCGCAGTGTGTTTGGCTTGTATCGATTTTGAGCTGCAGCCAAGCGGCCTGACTTAATGCCTTAGGCGCTCGAAGGCCAAACCTTATGCCAAACAGCTTGGTGTCCCCAAAAAACCAAGACTAGAAATTGGCTAGTCAAACTTTATTAAACCGCAAAAATCAACTTGATGTAGCACCATAAAAACAAATGAAAAGTAGTTGGATGGCTGCGGTCCATCCAAGGGCAAGGCAAGGCTAACGGATACCCTCAACTCGTTACGAAGCAGAACTTTTAAGCAATTGTCAGGGTCGTTATAGGTGTGCAAGCAGTTGGAGATAGTAGATGGCGATTGTATACGAAATTCTGGTTATTTTTGTGGCCCAAAATGTGCTAGGTAAATGCAAATGACTGTTTTTTAAAGAGATTTTAATCGATTTGAGTTAACGATGAAGCAAACATCTGCTTGAGCTAAAGCTATATTACAGCTGTCCTTTGATTATAAAGGTCTCCTAATAATTTCTTTATATCGATTATTATCGATTTCCTGGGCCTAAAACGAGTTATCGATTATTGAAAAAAAAACAATGTCTCTCTTGGTCCAATGATAATAAGATTATCGATTTCATTTTATATTATTTCATCGATGTCGTCTATTCTCTAGTCCAGATTACATATATTTACTTTTACCTATTACCAACACCCTATCATAAACAACATACCCCAGATTCCCATTTTCATTGTAATGAACATGCAAACTGTCTAAATAATTTGCTATAAGAGTGTGACAGCGTGCAGCAGCTGGCTCAAATTGCAAAGCCCAAAAGGAATTCTGCAATAAATTATAAGTGGAAAATGTGTATAAAATTCCATCTATGTAGCATCACATAACTGAAATTTGCTTGCTAATTAAACCTAATATATGCGATAAACATTCATTTATTTATATTTGTTTTCGTTTTTCATCGAAATCGAACAAAATTTTCCAATTGGCCTCATCTTCAAATTATTTGTAGCTCATTTTATTTCCATGAACTTTTTAAACATTGTTGTTTACGGCATTTGTGAATGAAGAGAATATTTATATTGCTTGCGATATTATATTTTCTCTGGCAAATAAATATTTGAGCAGAAGATAAATAATGACGCAAACAGCTACAGTGCGCACTGGAAAGAGAAATATGTGCAATCGTATATCAATATATATATAAGAAAAAAGAAATCAAAATTTAGAAGACAAAAATTGAATCCAAAATAAAAAACAAATAGAATTCTTAAAAACCAAATTAAATAAAATAAAAAATACTTTTTATTTATAAATAATAAGAGCCTATTATTGATATTCGTCCATAAATAATAATAAATAAATAAATAAAAACTCTCTCAATTGAAATTATGCAGAACTTATAAAGAATTTAGAATTTTCTTCTACGTTTAGTTTTTATTATGAGATTATGATTTTTTTTTTGATTTTGACAAACTGTTGCAATCAAATTTCTTCTATCCTTCATCGTAATTTCTCTCATGTCATTATCCGAGAGCTTTAAAAACTGTTTTAACTTTTTTCCATATTCATTTTATGCAACTTTTTCTTTGCTTACACTCCTAATCTGTTTTGGCTTTACGATTCAGTCACAAATATTTACAACTTCATCCTTGTGGCATTTTCAATGCAGACGAACATTAATAACAAGCAAGTAAGAGTGATATTGTGGAGAGTGCTCGACTAGAAGATACCCTGAGATCAAGGAGATTGCGTGAAATTAACGGGAGAAAGTCGAATGTCTCAAAGTTCCAGCTGTTCGCCCATTGTTAATAATCAAATAATCGAATAAATCATGTCTACATCTGTCTATATTATCTTCAATTATTAGACCCTCTTTACCCATGCCCAATGGGTACAGGGTATTCAAATATATGTGAAAAAGCGAAAGTAAAATTTGACGCATGTCATAAACACGAGCGTTGATTTCTGCACAATTTTTATACGAATGTTGGCGAACGCTTAAATTTTTAATGAAACACAAGCATATTTTGTAATAGCCAGTCAAGAGGGAGATAGAGCGTACTCCACCTCTCGCTCTCGCTCTCTCTCTCTCTCTTTTTCTGTTTTCCCCTCCCTTCATGTGGAGCGTGGGCTTTGCGCTTGTAAACATGACTACAAATCCTTGTATATTGTTGACTCACGCAAACACGGGCAGCTCGCCCAGCATTTAACGTGCTGGCACACGCCCACTTCTCTCATTTTTATAAATGGGCAAAATTGGCTCTTTGTGTTTTGTGCCACGCCTCCACCAGTGCTGCTGCCGCCGCCTACCCCTGGGGTGCCGTTTACGTTTTGCCTATTGTCGTTTGGGAGCCCTGCTTTAGCCGCTCTCTCCACGCATATGAAATGTAATTTAAAGTTCCGGCTCTGGCTATCCGCACCATCTACCATATATCTAAATTTCTATTTGATTTATGTTTTTCATTCACTTTACTGCAATGTTTTTGCAACTCTTTCGACTGCACGTTCTGTGCTCTGTGTGTGTGTGTGCAATCGGCTTAATAATAGTCAGTCCGACTCAAGGTATTAGCTGTCTGCGTGTCGAGTGCTTACTGTACACACGCAGTCATATCCATTAAGCACTTGTCGCAGTCATGTGTAAACACGTCCCCATCGCTCTCATTCTCTCTCTTTCAAGTCCAAATAACAAGCCACATCAGGAAGTTTTAGTTTCGTGCTGACAAAAAAAAACTTTTTCGCTTTTTCAGTATTTTTTTTTTTTTTTTGTGGGGAAAGAGCGGAGCTGACATCGTCTTATGCCACGTTTTCGCCTTTGACCTGCCATGGGCAGTGCAGCCGAATGGGGTCAAAATGCAATTTTTAACAGAATTTATTTATGCACGTGCCGAAAAGAGCAGGCGCCGGAAGGGGTTCAAGCATTGGTCGGAAAAAATGCAAACACAGCAAGATTTTTAAATGCGTTTTGAGTTGAGGATTTAAGTCAGCAATTGTTGATGTTATGAATTGCATGACGTGGAAGATAAATGTGGGAGGAAATGTGGGGGGAGTAAGTATGAAAAGAAAGTGATGAATTTAAGAGAGACGAGAGTAGAGAAAGTGAGCAATTTAGGAGAGAAAAGTAAGAAGAAAATAAGCTAAGGAATATATGTAAGTAGAACAACTTTAACTTGACTTTGAACTTGAAGTTAGAGAGAAAGAAAGAGAAAAAGAAGGAGCTGAGCATTAATTAAATTGAATTGAATAACAAATAAAGTAAGAGCTGCTTTAAATTGAAGCTGAACTTAGATTGTAGAGAAAAATAAGGCCAACAATTGCTTCTAGTTGGGGCTCGGTTGAAGAGAGGATAAAAGAGAGAAAGAGAAAGAGCTAACAAATGCTTAAATTTAAAGTAAAAATAGAGGCTAAAGAAACAGAAAGAACGCTATCTTAGCCCAACTTCAATAAGGGCTACATAAATTTAAAACTCTCTTTTGCATTTACCTCTAATTTAGCAAAGTTTTTGCTGTGGGAAATAAATATAAGTAAAGTTCAAGTTGCTCTTGGCAGAGAAAGCTGCTCAAGTAATTCAATCTTATTAAAGTACATGAATATATGATTGCCTTAGCTGCTGGTCTTAGATGAGAGATGGAATAGAAAAATGTGAACAGCTATTTTCAAGGAACATAATTCAGGGAATAGTGGTTTTGGTGAAGAGTATGTAACAGGTAGAAGCAGGCGTCGATAGAAGAAGAATATACTTGTATATCTGAAAGATTAATCAAATGAATCTTTGCTGGGAAATTATATATTTTTTTATAAAGTACATACCATAGATAACTTGGAAGTATTTTCTGAAAAACTTAAGTATTTTATTTGCTGCTGCACTTATGCGTCGAATTTATTCACTTGATATATGATTTGATATATACTTAAAATCGCCTTTAAGTATTTGTCTTCACACTAAAGACTCTGCTTGAAAGCTGACTAATCAAAAATTCATTCTATGTCTAAATTCTTAGTTAGATCTAAAAACATGTAAAGCTTTATTATTTGCTACTAAAAAAAAGAAAATGTATTGAATAGAAATAATATTTAATTTAAAAACTATTTTTCATAGCCTACTTTTTAGAGCAGAAAAAATATATATTATATTATGTAAATTGAATAAACATTTTACAACTCATCGAAAAGAATATTGAAAGTCTAACAACTAAAATCATTTCAGCTCTTCTCCTAGTGTTCTCTCTCTCTCTCCCTCTACTCTGTACTAGACAAATCACTTTGGCCCCACTGTGAACTATCAGCTGCATATCATTGATGTTGGTCGAGCTTGTTTTTTTCAGTTTTCCTGTTCTTCGTTTTTTCTTGTTGCTGATGTGTTTTTGGCAGCCTTCAAAAGTTGAAAACCTCATTTTTGAGTTCTATAGTTGTACTATTTTTTCTTTTTTGGGCAACGATTTTTATCGCTTTTTTCTAGTGTTTTTTTTTTTTGGTCTCTTTTTTGCTTGAGCTGCGAATTTCGTGCGCTTTATTACACAATTTGTATTTGCATGTTTTGAGCGTGATGTGTGCGGGTGTGTGTGACAGAGGGTGGGTGTGTGTGTGTGTATATGCCCATATAGATGTCTATGTATTTGTCTCTGCGGGCAGCTGCAGCAGCCTTAGGGGTCAGCTACATATGCGTGACTTTTTATGCCACGTGATTAACTTGCATGACTTTTAATGTGCGCGCTGCGTCACACACAGACACGCACAAACAAACAAACACACACACACGCACACTCATATATATGACCCTGAGTTGGCCAGCGGGCAGCTCCTGTCGACCCAATGCGCCGCGTGTTTGCATGTTATAAATACTTTTAGTTTTGTTTATGGCTTGCCAGCCGCAACTTGCATATTATACATACTCGCACACACACACGCACACCCATTTAGCTGTGTGCGACTTTGCGTGAATGCGAATTTAACGCCTTTCACCTGCGGGCTTTCAGTTTTCGCTCTTCCAGTTCCATAACTGAGATTTACAGAGAAACAAAAAAATTGTTTTGCACGCTCTCTCTCTCTCTCTCTCTCTCTACTTGTTTAACAGCCACTCGTTGTTGTTGTTGTAGTTAAACTGCTTGTTGCTGGCCTTTTATTCGTGCCGCGCGCGCGAAAGCATGCTACGAAAAATTTATAACGCATTTGCCAAGAGCGGCACGAAATGCTTTGAACAAATTTCCAAACATACCCTGTAGAGTGAGTGATATGATGGGAGATAAGCTAGGCAGATACTGAGATATTGAAAGAGGAAGTGATGGAGAGACTAGGATATGAGGGATGTGGAAAAAACATTAGAGAAAACAAAGAAGTTAAGATACATATGAATGTAGATGATAGGTAATTTATATATACCCCGTGTGGCTAGCACAGAAGTGGGTATATTAGATTGATAAATATTAATCGTGCTTAAGCAGAGACATTAGGCTTTCAAATTGTGATATATAAGATAGAGCTATAATATATTCAATATATACACATAGATGTTGGTATATATACTTCTATTCCCATTTATTTATATAAGAGCTATAATATATTCAATATATACACATAGATTTTGGTATATATACTTCTATTCCAATTTATATATTCAATATATACAAATATATATTTAACACTATTTTTTTGACAGGGTATATTTTAGTCGAACTTAATTAAACTGCACTTCTATAATACTGCACACATATCATGAGCTTCACGTACAGTTCGTTCATCTAAAATTGTTCAACTCTACAGGGCATTCCTTAGTCGTTCACTCTCTCTCTCTATTTAAGCTGGGCAAACAGGAAGTCTTTACATTATCAGAAGTTTTAATAAATGACTAAAGCAATGCAATAGTTTGCGTTATGTTGGCAACTCTGGCGACACTTTGCGGTTGCGGCCGAGCAAAGCGGCTGGCCAAAGGGGGCGTGGCAAAACGAGGGAGGGGGGGCCGCTAGTAGGAGCAGGCCAAGAGCATTAATATGCAGCTGCTGCAACAATAAAAAAGTGCGCGAATCGCTGATGGCAACCAAGCTGTGTTTCAGCGTGTGTGTGTGAGTGTGTGAGTGAGTGTGTGTGGTGTGTGTTGGTGGGTGTGCGCCATGTGTGCATATAAATTAGCTTATTTAGAAGCAAAGTCCTTGGCTGCTCTTTGCAGGCGTCAATTGATTGCTGTTTAGCAACGCGTACTGCCAGCTGACACAAAAGGAGTCTCTCACACAGAGACACAGAGGAGCACGCACACACTCATAGACACACACACACACACCCATAGACACACACAAACACACACTCATATACGCACGCACACTCAGCGATTCTCACACGCAAGTCAAGTGTCGTAAATGCAGTCAAGTCAAGACACTTAGTGCGCTCATTCACGTCCTTCGTCGCTATATGTATAGAGCCATCCATTGTTGGCGAAGTAGGCAACAATTATGCGTCGTATTTCAAGGATATTTGCGCATTACAATCCATTTAAAATCTCATTTAGTAGAGCAGCTGAGCAGCTGAGCAGCCGAGCAGCGTGGCATTGCCTTTTATTATGCTCATCTGTTCGCCTTTCTTTGGAAAAGTGCATTTAAATTTGTGTTAAGCACTTGCTGCGGCATTAGCTTTTAGCTGCTGCTTGGCCGTGTTCCAGATAAGGACTAATTGCGCAGGACATTATGTCCGGTCCAATAATAAACATTAGCGTGTCTCCTGTGTACACGTGTGGGCGCCCACACAATGGAATGCGGTAGAAGCCAATAGAGATTTCCATCGGCAGCTCCATGAGCAGACGGAGTGTCGCCCGTTTAGCCAATACAGGGTATTTGCAGCTGATTGAAATACAAGCATTAAGTTGATAATGAGCTACAACTAACAAAAACTGTTTATAGAGTGTGTCCATTACGAGCCCATATCTATTTGGGTCATCTTCTGCTGTCAATATTGTAGAAAAAGTTATATGGGGTACTTACTTACCTCCCTTCAGCTCTGCTCTTGGCTGTGTTTATAGGGTATTAAAAGAAGAGAGCCTGCAGAAATAGCTGTCAACTGTTCAGCTACAAGGCTTTTATTACCAAACATTAAGCAATGCAAACGCATGCAAAACACTTGCAAAAAATTCAATACACTGAGAAAAGTTGGAGGGAAAAATTAGAATTATTTTGTTAGTAGAGGAAAGCAGGGAAATTTGAATAAAAATTGATAAAAATATGGTAAATATTTAAAGTTCTTTTAAAAACATATTTCTAACACTTAAAATCAAATAATTTACTAATAAATACAAAATAAATAAGTTCAATTGAAAACAATTTTCTCAAGCATTAAAAAATATATAAATAATAATATAAATTTGCCATATGTTTAATAAAAATATAAGTTGAAAGCGTTACTTTGAAAGTTGTTACGTCAAAATTCATTTCTAGGCCTTTAATATTTTTTTTTTTTAATTTTGAAAATAAATGTGGAAGAAATTTATATTCAAATATAGTTATAGATTTATAAAAGTCAACTATTTCTCTCAGTGCACATATATGTGTTGACTTTATAGTAGTTTTTTACGTATGTATGTGTGTGTGCTGGCTGTAGTTGGCGCTCGCCCGTTTTATATATGTTGAGATTAAGCCACCTTTTTAGTGCTTATTGCACAGGCCACTCCATTAGACTTAATCTCCGTGCATTACATTGTTCTTGTTGCTCGTGCGCTGACGGTCACAGTGCGCACGAAAAGTATGCAATGCTATTTTTTATGCCAGCTGCACGTTCGGTAATAACACAGCTGTGCCAAAGCCAAAGGGGAGGGCGACGAGGGTGAACGAGAGAGAGGGAGAGGTATTCAAAAAAAAAAAAAAAGAAAAAAAACAGTGTTATAAAACACCACAAAATGACCGTAAAATAATAATAATAATAATGAAATCAGCGAAAGCCAAAACAAACGTGAGCCAATGGGCTCATAAAGTAAAGCAAAATGAAGTGGGGCAACTAACCAATAGGGCAGGGCAAGCAATGGCTGAGAGGGAGACACACACACACACACACACCCATACATATACACACATATATATATATATATAGATATTTATATGCAGGCACGGATTGCAGCCAAGACAAATCCACAAACAGCAAATTGTATATATTTTCACACCGTCTGCTTGACACACAACAGTTTATTATATGGGTGTGTGTGTGTGTAAGGGGGAGGGGGAGGGGGGTAGGTGTGTGTGTGGTGTGTGTGTTTGCTTGTGTCTGGCCCCATA
Source organism: Drosophila pegasa (assembly GCA_035046225.1). Classification (NCBI taxonomy): domain Eukaryota; kingdom Metazoa; phylum Arthropoda; class Insecta; order Diptera; family Drosophilidae; genus Drosophila; species Drosophila pegasa. The sequence continues at coordinate 2,983,582 of JAWNOD010000076.1, forward strand.
AATTGGCCATAAAAAATGCTGGTCTAGAGCTGCGCAGTAAATTGGTCGCCTTGACAGTGAAACACTTGTCGTGGCACTTTAGTTGAATTAGCTAAAAATAAACCAAGTTGTGGAATGCCCCTAATGCTGACTAATGCCAACTTGTGCTATTTGACGGAGGGTTAAGCAAAACTCCTGGAATTGCACGTAAGAAGTGAATATATACATATATACTTTGTTGAAGGGTAACACAATAGTACAATATAATGCTGAGTGTGCTTAGGTTTCGGAGTGTGAGGGAGTGTCCCTAATGACTAACTATATACAATTAATATGTATTAATAACTAACAAGGAATGGAGATACTAGTAATTGGATGTCAGTGATTAGAAGAAGTCTTAAATAATATATATAGATGAAGAGAGATGTAGATAGTTAGATTGATAAAGTTAGTTTTGATGGAGAAATACTTGTTGTTAGATATTAGATATATACATAGATAGATAGATACACATACATACAGTCTGTAACTACTTGGAAAATCTATTTAGCTCAAACTTCAAAAAGAACCTTAAAAGTATTAAATTCTCTTGAATTTCATTCGAGACCAAATCCTGTTCAAATTGTCTGTAACACACTCGGGTGTTGCAAGGTTCAACGATTCGAGCCTTGCTGCAAACGTTTTGTCTATTAGACAACAGCTCCAGGGGGCAAATGTAATTATAAGCAAGAGCCAAATTACTCTGAACTATGAGAAGAAAATATAATGAAGAGTAAATACTCTTTAAGAACCTATGATAGAATTTTATTTTAGTAAATAAAACTGAGTTTGAAGATATTTTCAAAAAAAAAAAATATTTAAAATTTATAGAAGGGGAAAATATTAATTTACTTAATTAACTTTGACATATTGTAGGGGTTGTAGGAATTAGAGTATAGAGAAGTGACTAGCGTGGCTAGGACAAGGAGAAGCACACATAAATTGAGGCAGAGCGAGAAAATTGTTCAAGAGACCTATTCAAGTTTTTCCCAAGTTATAAGGTATAATGTATGGAATTGTATTATACCTTATGCTATTTATTTATTATATTTGTAGCAGAGTATATATAAAGTGTAGGGTATATGAAGTAGAAGATATATTTAGAGAGAGTATTGAGTATGCAGTGATGAGTAGAGATGAATTGGAGTCGAGTAGAGGGTATATACAGTATATTGAGTATTCAGAATACGTAGACTATATGGAATAGATATAGTATATATAGTGTGTAGAGTATATACTATGCAAAGTATACTAGTACATCAAGAAAAGGGAGAATATAAATTATAGGATATATGTGCCAAGTAATGAATTCAGAAGTGAATCTGTTGTACAGACATATATAAAGGTGCTCAAGATCTAGTCAACATGTGATTGACTATCACAATTGCAGTGTATATAATAGATTATAGACCTATTGTTTGCTGTCACCCATAATTAAATTCATCATCTAGTTAACTAACAAACCGTCTAATCTCTATTCAAAATAATTTGTCACAGAGTCACTGAGGTCTCACCATATACTCCAAGTTGTAAATCATGTTTGACATGCTTCAACCCACGTTCCGAATACCCTTTACCCTTTTAGTTGTGCGCCGGGCATAAATGTGACGCGGGGGCATGCTGGATGCTGAATGCTAAATGCTAAATGCTAAATGGTTGGGCAGGTGAGATAACTGACAAATGCGACAACAACAATACAAGACACTAATTGAGCACACTTGAGTTTGCGCAACTGTGCGCCGTCATTTGCACCTGTTACCAGTTATCCTGGCAGCAGGTGCCTGCTGCCCTGGCACTCATAACGGAGTTCTCGGAGTCTGTGAGCCTGTGGCTGTGTGTCTCACCTGCACCTGTCACTGACACGCAACTCGGTATACTTCACTCTGTTTGTTCGTCTCGCTTTTTGTTGCACTTGCTCTGCCGAAGATGCCTTTTGTTGCTTATTAAAGACGGAATGTCTCTGCCGCATGGGCGCATAAATTAAATGAGCTCGTCTGCGCCTCGTACGAGTCTCTGTTGCTGTCGATGCTTGAGTAAATGAATGGGCATGGCCACACGCCTCCTTTGCACTGGCACCAAATGTCGATTCAGATAAAAATTACGTATACGCATGCGAGCACACATCCACAGCTGGATAACAATCAAATGTGTATGTGTGTGTGAGTGTGTCTGAGTGCGTGTGTGTAAAAAGTTTTTGTCGAGCATTAGATGGCATCAGCTTCAATTTGTCCTCTTGGCAGTTTCACGAGGACTTCTCTTATATAGTATATATATATCCTTTTTTTGGGAATTATGCTTTGGCATAAGCCGCACAAGGGCGAAACCCCAATTACAATAAGTGAAGAGATACACATGTGTAGGGCATATTTGTAAAGGCATAATCCCTGCAAACTGGTCACTTGCAAATATTTGAGTGCTCAATTTAAATTTCAATCAGAATGCCAATGGAATTAAGTGAATTATCAAATACAAATCGAAGGTAGTTTGTGAGTGGAGATTGGCTTGGACAACAGAGTTGAGGGATTGCTTGTTGGCCATACATAATTGGCCTAGCTGTGTCAGTTGTGTTTGTTAATCAGTTAGTTAAACAATAATTGTTGGGCAACGAAGAGGGATTAAAGAGCTTGGTCGATCTATTGGCATGTTGTCATATATCTATAAAATACATTATAGTAAAGTTTTTGCATTGTATCTACTAGAAGAGAAACTTTTAGCTGTTAAATTGACCTTAATGTAGGCATGAATAAAAAGTGTTCAATATAGATAGAAATTTAATGAAAGAAGATTGATCTCTGATATTTGAGTATCTCTTAACGAAAGGCAATTTAGGTGGGGAGTGCCTGACTAGGAAATACCGAGCTTAGCTGAATTTTGTTCAGACTTGAAGGAAAATGTTTGTAATATGTGCATAGAATTAACAGAAGGGAAGTAGTGCTCGACTAATACTATGTTATAGTCGGCTCAGATAGTCTGGCAACGCTAGCTATGCTAGTGGCGTGTATTCTACTCTGCTTTGTTACATTTCTATGCTCACTTCGGTAGTTAGTTTCTATAAGAAAGACGATCCATGATCAACTGAAAAATCTTGTTGATTATTAAATGATATCGAGCAGTGGTTGAAATATAGTTGTCGATAAGGATATCACTATTTAAATGATAAGATGGTTAGGCTGTACATTATGAATTGGGTAGGTCGCTTATTTTTCTAGACTTTAAACATAGATAGGATATATCTATACCTATATCTCTAAATATATGTATACTGTATCAAATTCATGTTCGTAAAGTTATGTGTTGGGCGATAGATTCAAGAAATAATTAGCTTACAACTAAATCTTATAATTCCTAATCTAAAGTAATGTCATTCCCTTGTCAGATTTTGACTTACTTTTCAGTTTGTAAAACGAATTAATACACAACTCAATCACAGTGTCATATAGTTATTATTACATTTTTATATACTTATAAAATCATAATTCAACTCAAATTATAGGAATGTTAGTAAAAATAGTATCCAAGAAAGCTTTACAATTGCTGCGGCGCCGGCAAATGCTGGCTAATTCAAGAAACTCGAGCAAGGATGCTGGCAAGGGCCAAGTCAATCCCCAGGCAAAGCCAGCGCCAGCAGCAGAGGACAACAAAGTGCCCGAGGGTATGCTGAGCAGTAGGAAATCGGTGTTTGGGCCCCTCGTCGATTGCGATCGGATCTTTCAGAACCTCTACGGACGCCACGACTGGCGTCTGAAGGGCGCCTGCTCGCGCGGCGATTGGTATCGGACGGCAGATCTGCTGGAGATGGGCCCCAAGTGGATAATGGATGAGGTGAAGCGCAGTGGACTGCGGGGCCGTGGGGGCAGCGGCTACTATGCGGGCCACAAGTGGAGGTATCTGCAGAAGGTGAATGCCAAGGGCAAGGTCTTGGTCGTCAACTGCGCCGAGGGCGAGCCGGGCACGTGCAAGGATCGCGAGATCCTGCGCCACGAGCCGCACAAGATCATCGAGGGCTGCCTGCTGGCGGGCTTCGCCATGGGCTGCGAGCGCTGCATCATCTACGTGCGCAATCGCTTCTACTGCGAGGCCTGCAACCTGCAGTTCGCCCTGGCCGAGGCCTACAGATACGGACTGATTGGGAGCAATGCGTGCAACACGGGGGTGAAGCTCGACATAATAGTGCAGCGGGGGGATCGGTATCTGACGGGCGAGGAGACGGCGCTAGTCAATTGCCTGATGGGCAAGCTGGCACGCCCCCGCAGACGGCCGCCCTTCCTGCACGAGCAGGGCTACTTCGACCATCCCTGCACGGTGGTCAACGCCGAGTCCCTGGCCGTGCTGCCCACGCTGCTCCGACGAGGCGCCGTCTGGTTCAGCAGCCTGGGCAGCGATAAGAACTTCGGCACGAAGCTCTTCTGCATCAGCGGGCACGTGGTCAATCCCTGCACCGTGGAGGAGGAGATGTCGATGCCGCTGCGCAACATCATTGAGCGGCACGCGGGCGGCGTCTGTGGGGGCTGGGACAACCTGCTGGCCGTGTGGCCGGGCGGCTTGTCCTCCTCGCTGATCGGCGCCGAGTGTGCGGCGCGCGTGCTCATGGACTTTGATCACCTGGCGGCAGTCGGCAGCGAGCTGGGCACCGGCGGCATCATAGTCATCAGCAAGGACTGCGATCCGCTGCTCGTCATGCTGCACAGCATCGAGTTCTACATGGACCAGACGTGCAAGCAGTGCACGCCGTGCCGGGACGGCGCCATTTGGCTGCCGGAGCTCTTCCGGAACTTTGCGAAGGGCGAGGCGGTGCCCCAAATGATTGAGTTCCTCGAAACCATCCGCAAGAAGATGGAAAACTCGACCATTTGCGGTCTCTGCGACAGCCAGGCGAACATGGCGGGCAGCCTGATTCAGCACTTTCGGCCGCTCATCGAGGCACGCATTCTCCAATATGCCAATTGATGAGGGCCGAGCTTTGTCTGTTTGTCCAATAAATTGCTTTTCAATTGCATATCGATTGAGTGTGCCCGGGGATCGCCCACCTGTCGCATTTTATTTTGAACTTCCTGGCGCATTTGAATGTCATCCTCCACCCACGCTTGCCCTCGCTTGCTCTCACGTGTGTGTCTGGCCGGATGTCGAGCAATCGTTCAATGGACAGCTTGAATTCTAAATGGTCTGCAGGTCCTTTCCACCCCCTCTCCCCTTCCTGTGTGCCGCCGCTTCTCGTTTAGTTACAACAGCTCTGCAACGTGTTGCGGATTGATGAATGTCGCTGTCGTTAGCCGGGAACGTGCGCTCTGCTTTGGATCATAGCCAAACATGTGGCGGAAGCTGAAGTGTGCTTGATTTAAAGATATCCTGCTTTTCAACATACTCCAGATTTGCCAAGCAAATAAACGGGTCCTCTAAGGCCAGCAATAAAACAAAGTGACAGGCACTCAGAGCTTTGACTTATTTGCCTTATAAATAACACGTAAAAAGGGATATCGATTATAATGTCGATAATATAATTATATTCTTAAGCAACGGATGTTCACAGCTTATGTGTGCTCTACAGTTTTATTTGCAATTATCGATTATAGAAAAAAATCGATATTACTTACCAAAAACTATAACAATCTCAAGATAAAAGAGAAGTCTAATATCGATATATTTACATGCTTATCAATTGATCAACTTTTTGATGATAATTACAGCTCTACAAAAAAAACTTTTTTTCAATTAATTAATTACAATTAAGTGTACAGCTCTACAAATTCTACAAAAAAACCTTTTTTCAAATTAATCATGTATATCGATAATAATCGATTTGGTTTTAAATGTGTTACAAGACATTTCTCTGATTTAATTGAAGTATATTTTGTCAGCTTATACTTAAACTGAAACCAAAACTTATTTGCAGGCCGTAAATTACATACAATGGATAACTTTTAGTTATCGACTTGCAATTATTATCGATTATAACTTACCATTTGCCTCCTTTTGCTATCTAATATGCATCAACACTTTAATTGCATTTCTTTATTACAAACACCAACGATTATCAGGTGATAGTCTACGAACTTTGGCTATCGCTACCTCTACATATATCGATAACAATCAGTTCAACCTTACGACTTTTTCTCGAACTTTGGCAAATAACTTTTTGCCAGCTTGTAAGCTAAAAGGAAACTTAATCACAGTCAGTACATATGTGCATTAGTGTACGCTATAGACTAGAATCAATAGTTTTTAGTGCACACAGGCAAGGCGCCCCTTTTAGCGCACTTCCGGTGCAGGATATTGAACAAGAGAGAGAGAGAGAGAGAGAGGGGGAGGGGGAGAAGAGCAAGAGTGTGGAAATTGCAAAGGACACTTTGTTGACACAAACAAACACCAAAGCATTTGTCTGCGCTTGAATGATTGCACCAATAGAGCAGAGCACACATAAGTAGGTGTGTGTATGACTGTGTGTGTGTGTGTGTGAGTGTGTGTGAGTGTGTGTCATGTAATGTTACTTTGTGGGTCAACTGTATCCTTTTTAGCCAGCTTTCTTTTGCCAATAATCTAGTTTCGGCAGCCATACACATGCCACAGACACTTAAGTGGGAGTGCAAATCCTTTTCCCCTGCCGCCCTTCACTAATTTGCTGCTAAGCGATTTTTTGCCCAAATCCTGATAAAAGTACATTGTGTCTTGTCTCTCTCTCTCTCTGTGTTTGTTGTGCGTGATTTGTTGTGGCTGCGGCTCATTTTTCATTTGTACCAGTTGCTGCGCTGAGTCTTATCTCAATTAGGAATTCATTCATTCCAACAGCTGAAGGCGCACTTGACAGTTGTTGACGCTCGCATCGCCCATATCCCTCGTGATGTCCTCTTGTCCTGCCCTGTGCCTAGTTGTGCTCCTGTCCTCTCCGCCGTCTGCCGTCTGCCGGCTGTCAGTTGTGCGAGTTGAAATCTGTTAAAAATGAACGTGACGTAAATACAGCTGAAGACCTTTGACTGTCATGTACGAGGGCTACACTGGCAGAAAACTCATTGAACAGATGTGAAACGAAGGCAAGCAGGAGAGGAGCTATTCAAGCTGATAATTAGAAAAAGTATCTTTAAGCCAAAGATACTTATCTAATTAATGCTTAAAAGAAGTATATTTAGTATTAAGCATAAAAAAGCTGATAATCTGTACACGCAACAGACTCTTTTTAGGAATCAGCTAGAGGTTTTAGACTTTAGAAAGAAAGCAATATTAAATATCTCTTAATATTAGTTTAAAGCTCTTATTTTTCAGGGGTTTCTATTTCTGCTTATTTTCAGGGTATATTAGCACACATATTGTGATATTTTAATATTGGTATTTTTCAGTATATTTAAAATACTGAACTTAAAGCGTATACTTATTTTTATACGTAACTCTTCTAGATGTTCTAATCCCCCACAATTTTCTCGGAGTGTATTTTGATATATTTGACGTATTTTTCATTACTTTCAAATTTAATTTGTTATCAAACTTTATTATCTGAAACTTGAGTAACAATCATACGTAACAACTCTAGTTCCTCTAATCAACCCCTTTTTTTCTCCAAGTGTACTTTCATATTTTCGGCTTGTCTTTTATGACTCTCATATTGAACTCGACTGGAATATTTATGGTCATCAATATTTACTTGGATTTTGCTGAATCTTGTCATTTCTAATTTTATCTAGCCTCTCTTATTGTCGCTTTTCGCTCAGTGTATATGCGCGTATATATCACACCTACCTTAGGGCGCCTTACTTGAGTGATTACGCCAACTACTCAGCGGCAGGCGTCTAGTGCGACATTGCATTGCAAATTACCGATGAAAACCACTGGAAATTCTCAAGTTTTCTCCATTTCTTTACTTCTCTCTCTGTCTCACCCTCCCCCTCTTTCTCTCCCCATTCAATTTTGTTTTTTTTTTTCAGTTAACTTGAAGTGGGGGCGGCATTGCACGGTTCGCTGCTGGCACTTTTGTTGCTTTGATGCGGTATTTTAGCCAGCAGCTCGAATGATATGTCGCTTTGAACTAAGCGACATTAAAGTAAATTTGAAAAATAGTATAGCTATATATATATATATTTATATACATATAATATATCTGTATATATATCAACTGTGAAGTGACTCTTGTGGCTTCTATGCACTGCGGTCTGTGGTCACACTTGGCGCGTGGCCTTTGAGTAGTTGTTAGCGAGTTTGTCGGAATAATAATTAAAATAATTTGAAAGCATAGCAAGCACACATGAAAGCCCTCCCTCCCCTCTCTCTTTCTCTCTCTCGTTTTGTATACGGCAAAGTAATTTGGCAAAACAACAATGGAAACACAATATTTACCTCTTACTTTGTTTATTTCCCCTCTTGGAAATGTAATGAAAAATTTCATGTGAATAGATTCAAGTGTTTGATGCATGGTATTGCATTGCCCGTATCAATTGCCCTCTTCACTCTCTTTCTCTCTCTCCCCACTAACTGCCTCTCTTTTCTTCCAACTATTTTTTTTTTTGCTACCTTTCCTTCTGTCTATCTCTCGCTCTGTTCGCTTGTGTCCTATGTATTTGTATATGTGTATACATATCTTCTCTCTCTCTCTCTCTCTCTCTCTCTCTCTCTCTCTCTCTCTCTCTTCCTCTCTATATATGTATGTGTGTCTTTCTTTCTCTATCTTTATCTGTGGCTCTCTTTTACCTTTTATATTTCTCTCTCTCTATGTATTCTTTTATATTTAGCTCTTCCTCTTTCACTCTCTGTTGCTTCTCTCTCTATTGACGTGCTTCTCTCTCTCTCTATATTTCTCTTTATTACCCCGTATCTCTTACTCTTTCTCTATCTACACTTTCTCTCTCTATCTCTTCCTCTTCCTTTCTTACCATACATCTCTTTCTCTACCTATCTTCCAGCTCTATCCCATCTCTGTCTATTTCTCCCTCTTAATTACCTTTTTGAAAGATCACCCTTCTTTGCGCTTCTCAAAATACTTAAAGCTTTAGCTTCCACACTTTCTGTTATTTCAATTATTTGCTTCATAACCAATCTCATTTGATATAAGAACAACTCCCACGCCCACTACAGCTTCTCTTTAATAACTCATCTTTATGTACCTGCCTCACCTGCTTAGCATGCACGGCCAAAAGGAAAAAAACGTAGCCTACTTTGCAGCGCAGCGCTCGCACACACTAATCTCGTCATTTACCCAAATTGTTTGGCCCCAAAAGCAAGCGTTGAGCATATTTAGCTGAAGCTGAGGCCGGGGCTGGGTCTCTCTTTCACATCGTCGGGCACCCAATTGCTTATTAAAGTCAAATTAGAACTTTGAGCAATCATTAGAGTAGAGCACGCAAAAAATACTTTCCCTTGCACAAAATGGAAAGGCCCGAAGAGAGCTTTCCCTCTAGTTGCGCCCAGAAATAACGTCGCGTACGTGTTGGCACCGCATTAGAGCGTCTTTTGTGCCTGCATAATATTTAATGGAAGCGTTTATCTCAATTCCATGAGCCTAACTGACTGCACACAAGTTAATCACATGTACGCAGGGCTCACTGTATTGATTTTAGGCCCAAATGCGTTTTGTCTCCTTCGCAGTGCGTACGCGTCTTATCCCTGACTCTCGCTCTCCGCATGGCCAGCGGATTATAATGCGCACATAATCTTCAAAATGAAAGCAAATGTCTTGAATTCCACAAATTAAGGCAAGTCGCTAACAAGAGGGGGATGGGGAGAAGGAGGAGCAGGAGATGGAGCAACAGCTTCGGCTGCAGCAACAACAAGTTTAATGCGAGAAAAGTTGGCATTCGCTTCAACTTCACCAAAAAAAAAACTATAATAAATTAGAAATGGGGTATATTGGGATGCAGCTAAGACTTAAGATCTGGAATACTATATTCTTCCAGTTATATATCCTTAATTATTATTTAAAATACTTTCAGACTCTATAAGAGCAAAGTTTCCTCAATAAAGACCTTCTCCTAACAGCTCACCCTCTTACCTCTATTTTTAGCAACACATTTCTATATATAGAAAAACTAATTTCAATCAAAAGAAAACTCTGTATTTACCTTATCTCTCCCATCATAGAGCATCTCTTAGTCCACCCAGCTTTGTCTCCGACTCACTTGTTTCTTGCGTGCGATGCTTGATTCAAGCTAAGCTGTTGAAATGCTTTTCCCTTGCTTTTCTTTTCTTTCCTTTCGTTTTTTCTTTTCTTTTCTTCAGGTTTTTCCACCGCTGTCACGGCGCAACATTTTTCTTTTATTTTCAAATTTCAAAGGCGTCGAGTCAACTGTTGTTGTCAGCGTCTGCTCTTGGCCTTGCCGCGGACTTGGTCATGTTACACTCGACCTCACCAGCGCTCTCTCCCTCCCTCTCTCTCTCTCTCTCTCTCTCTTGCTGTCCCTCTTACTCAATGACTCAAGCGAAACTTCTGGCCATGTGTTGAATCTGCAAAACATTTGGTGTCGTCATCATGGATCAACAAGGGTTCAGACAGCGGTGACACCGTCTCGGCGTATTGTCTTACACTCGTCAGCATGAGCGACATTTGCCTATGACATTTGCATATCAAAAAGCTCAAACTTGAGCTCTATTCTCGTCGTGGCTAATTGAAAGCTCTAATTGGCAACTTGAGTAGAGGCAGGCTAGAATGGAGAGGAGAAAAGTAGAGAAGTATGGAGAAGACAAGACACAAAAGCAGTGAAAAGAAGAGAATTTACTGGAAAATAGAAGAGAACAGGAAAGTTAGGAATATGATAGAGGTGATATGAGAGATAAGATAGAGAAGTGAAGGAAAAGAAAAGAGAATATGAAGGAAAGAAAGGAGAATATATTAGAGACAAAAGAGAAGAGCAAAGATAGAAGAGATAAGAGTCAAGAGAAGACGAAAAAAAGAAGAGAAGACGTAGAGAGCTGATAGGAGATAGGAGATAGGATATGGGAGATGGGAGATAGGAGATAGGAGATAGGAGATAGGAGATAAGAGATAAGAGATAAGAGATAAGAGATAAGAGATAAGAGATAGGAGATATGAGAGAGGAGATAGGAGATAGGAGACAGGAGACAGGAGATAGGAGATAGGATATGGGATATAGGATATAGAAGATAGGAGATGGGAGTTAACAAATTTGAGTTAAGAACAGATACGCAAGAAAGACAACATAAATTCGTCTGCTCAATGAGCTGTATAAACATCAAAGCCGCCGTTCCCTTTACAACCCTTTTAAAACTTTATTTTAAAAATAGTCTCACACACGCCCAAGACCATCTTCTAACAGTTTCTCCTTCTCTTTCTCTTTTGCAGCAATTGATATTTTTGGTACTCATCACATAGCTCCACATGTTGGGCAAATTCACATCGAACCATGTCCAGGTCTATCATCAGTATTCGCGCCCAGCTCCCGTAAAGAAGCCCGTCAAGGTAAGCATCCTGAATTGTATAACAGTTTTACCCAATTTCTCTTAGTTCTTCTCTTTGTTACCTTTGTCCCGGCTTGCATATTTGAAAAGAATTTTTGTTTGTTCTGTTGCCTAAGCAAACACAATTAGCATAACATGCATTAGGCCTGCTCTCCATCTCTCTGTCTGTATATGTCTGTGTGTGTTCGTATGTCTCCCTCAACAGGGTTCAAATCCCAACATATTTCAGTTTTAACATTCGTAATTGGTTGTCGGCGCTTTTGTTTCCCCTTTTGTTTGTCCTTTTTTCCGTTTCATTTGTTATTTGCATCGCACTCTAAACAATTTTTGCTTTTTCAATTAATTTTAAAGCTAACAGGTGCGAGTCCTTGCATGCCAGTGGGACATCAGATGATAATAGAGTACAATGACCCTAGCTTAGAATTGAATATAGAAGAGTTATAAAATAGTAGAGGAAACTGTTATACGCTTGTTATACTGGTTATAAGAAGGTTGTAGCTCAGTTGAGTAGTATAAAAGAAACTCAATTAGATTCAATGTTAGTTGAAAGTGTTATATAAAACTGTTATATATTTTATATATATATTTGAATCATATATATATTTTTTACGAAGGTCTAAACTCATTTCAGTAATAAAGAAAATTATTATGATTATATTCTGAGTGTTTTACAAAAGTGTTATACATATGCAACGTAAAGTTTTGAAGAAAATCTTGAGTACTGCAATATAAGAAATTTATGTTTGTAAAAAACAAGGAAATATTGTTAAAAATAACTACAGAGTGTTATACGGAAGTTTTATACACCTATTATAAACTTAGCTTAGCTTTCTTGTTATTTAAAACTGAAGTTTTTTGTGCCTATTAAGCTTTGGAAGCTCACTAAAATGTATAACAGTTATAATGTGTTAGGATACGGGATTATATATGTGTATAACAGTTTACAAAGCAGACTTACACCTTAAGAACTCTGCTCTTCTTTAATTTTTATTTTAAGACTTGAAAGTCTCATTAAAAAATATTCATTATCTACTAGCAAAATCTTTTATTTAGATATTCAATTCGTAGATTTTTTTTTAATAATAATAATGATAATAATAAATATCTATAGAGTAAGTTAAAGTTCTTATTTTAAATCAGCTCCAGGAACAAGTTTAGCTTTCAGCTAGTGTCATTGTTAGCTCACTTACTTTTCAGTTAAAACTTTTGCCAAGCTTCTAAATTAGAATCTTCTGCACGCCTGCATGCCAACAATAATTTCAAATAAAACTGAATTAATAAAGAAATATTATTCTCTTTCCCACTTTAAATCTCCGAAAAAGCAGGCTGCTTAGCCGACAAAGCTCACGACTAAAGTAGCGCCTAGCGAGGATAACTGTTCTACGCGCGACATCGACATCGACATCGTTAAGCTCGCTCTTCATACACATCAATCCACCAATCAGCGAGAGCACTCGAAGCTTGTGTGCGTGTGCGTGTGTGTGTGTGTGGCCGCGCTCCGTTTCGCTCTCTTTCACTCATTGTGTCTTCTGTGTATGTGTGTGTCTCTGTGCGTCCATAGCGGACTATGTTGAAACCGAAACGTTTGGCCAAGCAGAAGCCCAAAGCGAAACCGGTAAGTGAAAGCTCGCCTAAATCACAATCAAAGCTGAATTTTATATAAAGCGAAAAGAAGCTCAATCAAATCCTAATTTAAACCAAACTAAACTATTTCAACTTCTATCCAAGTAGTGCGCTCTCTCTCTAACTCTATCTATCTCTCTCTCCTCTCTCTGTCCCCCCTACTCTATCTAACCCCAAATGACGCATATTTTTAATTAATTTTCGCTTCATTTTCGGCTTCCCCAAGAAAAAAACTTTCTCCCTGCTAATTGCCACATTGACTGACTGCCAAACTGCTTTGTTGTGAAAGCAAACAAAAATAAATAAAATAAAAAAAAAAAAACAAATAAAAATAACATTAAGTTTAAAAGAGAAGGAAATGTTTAGTCTTTGTCTTTGCCTTTAATTAAATGACATTTCCTTTCTCTTTATTTTCTTTATTTTTTTTCGTATTTCGTATTTGCTCTCTTTTGACTTTTTTTTTGGCACTGGCCTTGAAATAATATTAAATAAGCATCAAAAGTAGTTAACTATATTCGTAGTTAGTTTTAGTTTTATTCGTTCTTTTCTCTCTAAGTAGCAAATTGTTCTGTAGAACTAAGTTGAGTTGGAATTATCTAGAAATTAATTAAAAGTTCGCTAATTGTTAAGCCTAAAAGTATGCTCTTAATTTGTGGATTATATTTGTTGGCTGGCTGCGCTCTCGCTCGCTCGCTCTCGCCCTCTCTCTTAAGTTGGCTCAGCTGCCTATCAGCTTATCTCAATTGTGACGTCACTGGACCATGCTGGAATTGGCATTTCAACTGCTGCAGCTGCATGCAGTAAATGCTATTAATATAAACATTATAATTACGGCTAAGTTGGGGCATTACAAGTTTTTTTTTTTTTTAATGAAGTTTGTCTTTCGCCTCGAACGATCGCAAAGAGCGCGCGCAAAAGCAACTAAAACTCGCGCTCTTCGCTCTTTGCTCTCTCACTGAGTTATTATCTGCGTACTTGTTGCTGTTTTTTTTCTGTTGCTCCTCGTTCGATTGCTTGTCATTCGATTTTCAATGTGTGTGCGTGTCTGTGTGAGCGGCTGTGTTTGTGTGCGCTTATTTGCGCTGTTAATTGACACAGTTTGAGCGCTTTTTGGGGGGGAAGCAAACAAAACAAAAAAAGTTTACTCAGTGCTCGCCGCGACTTCGAAGGCGCCATGTGAGTGAAGTTCTGTGAAGTGGGTGAATTACTTTGTTTTTTTTCTTCTTTCGTTCGTTTTCTTGTTGCTTTCTTCACCTCCTCCATGTGTGTTTGCGCCGTTAAAATTATTTGTTTTGTTTTGTTATACGTTTCGTGTGCGCGTGTGGCTTGCGCGTGTGAGTGTATGAGTAAATACAGTTATTCGGCTGCTGTCGCCGCTGCAGCTGAAGCGAAATAATCAACTGCAAAATGTATTTCGAGACCAATTGGACGTTTGTGAGTAGCAAATCTATTTAATATCGAATTAATTGCAATTAAGCAGTGCACTTGATTGGCTCCAGTTATTTATTCTAAGCATTGTTGTTGCTTTTGACGCATAATTAGAGCGAGTGATGCGAGTGAATTGCGCGCATTAATCAGCAGCTGTTTAGTGCGCTCGCTCTCACTCTGTCTCTCTTTGTGTGTGCTTCGCTCTCTTTAGCGGTAAATTCTACTTACGCTCATTGTGAGTTAAGAGCTTTCAAGTTGAGTTGCATTGCATGCGGCTGCCGTTCGTCAGTCAACGCGATCCATCAGTGGACGACGTCGCTGCTGCTGCGCTAGCTTCACTTTCAATTTTCCACTTTAACGAGCTGCAAAGCAGACGACAGCAGCAGCAGCTAGAACTAGTTGAGGTTTACCGTTATGCACGACCTGAGGCATTTGATGTGGATATTAAGTGGAGTTTATGCTGGTGCGTAACTTTTATTGAGTTGCCCCCGTTGCCGTTGGCTGCCATGCTAAAGGTTATGTAAAAGCTGCTGCTGCAGTCATCCTTTCCCCTCTCCCTCGCCCTCTCTCTCGCTCTGTGGCTTGCCTGTTGCCAGGCAACTGTCAATCAGGCTGCGCTGCTGTTGACAAATTGGCTGCTGATTTATATGTATGCTGCGTTCGTCATAGTTGTTGCTGCTGCTGCTGCCTGCGCCATATGTGTGGCAAGCAGGTGCTGCCTTAGAGTTTGCAGCACTTAGAACTTAATTTATGCCGTGCCAGCCGCTAATAAGCACAGTCTGCGCTCTTAAACTCAAGAGAAACTTTTGTCATTTGCTAGATCATGTGTGTGTGTGTGTGTGAGTGAGTGAGTGCACATTCATGCCAGAGTTGGCACTCCAAGTTCACTTTGTTGCAAAAGTTGAAGCATTTGACTTTTGAAGTAGTTCTTTTGCTCAAATGAACTTTATTGCTCAGTGATCACAGTCAATTGAACTTATTCTGAACCATTTGGCGCAGCTCTAAGCGGGCACTGCTTCAGAGCAGTTGAAGTAAACAAGGGAAACTGCTTTAATGCAAGTTGGAATTGAAAAATTGCAAGAAATATGCAAAATCAAAAATTCTTCGAATTTAAGTCTAATTATTTGGTCACTAAATACTGTTGGCTTTGACCAATTTTAATTGGCTGCAAACGTGTGCGTGTGTGTTCTTACAGTTATGTCAGCTGACTTCTGACACCTGACACTCACACAGAGTCAAATGTCGCCAGGTGGCAGCTGTGCAGGTGTTAACCTCTGCCGCCGCACACGTTGCTAATTGGGTTTTTAGATGATGCAATCAACAAATGCCAATCGACGGCAAAAATAATTGACTTTAATGCATGTCGAATGGAATATTAAATAGAAATATTTACATAAATACACAGATATAAAAAATATTTTTTTTTTATTTTTCTCCACATTAAATGTCAAAATGTTAAATGAATCAATTTCTCGCTGCGGCGTTTTTCTGCTTAATTCACAGATTAAACGAAGCTTAAACACACACAAAAAAATCTGTTGCTTCGCTCTTAATTAATTTCAAATTTAATTTGATAACTTTGCTCTTCTTCTTCTCATTGTTTTTTGCGCTCTCAATTATTTTTTGTTGTTGCTGCGCCCACTCAAAAGTTTTTCATTTTTATGCCTGGGGCGCACATAAAATGTCAAAGCTTTTAGTTTAATGTGCAGCCGCCCAAGGGTTGGGGCGGGCGTGGCAATAGGTGTGCGTAGGGTTGGGTGGGGCTGCCTCCGCTCGGCTCCTCGAAATAATAAAAAGATTTTCTACTTGAGTTTCAAATGGGGCAGCTAATGTGACCACATGCCATGTCTGTCTGCTGGGCAGAGGACATTTTTAACTGTATATACTTACATTATGCTTGACATATATACCCTGCAACTATTGGTTGAATGGGGTGTATAGGTTGCTATGTGAAGTTTGTTAGAATTTAGGCGAGTATGAAAAGTGAGTGAAGTAAAGGAGAATATTTGTGGAGATGTGTAGCAAATACCCTGTAAGTGCTAAATGTAGGGAGTATATTTGTTTTGGGCATGGGCTTTGTAGCAATTGGGGATATAAATTAATTAAAACATCATTTTAAGAAGAGTAGAAAAAATCATTATATATACCCTATAAGCATAAATTATAGGGTATATGTATATTTTGACATGTAACTGTAGAGAGAAATGTTTGACTGAACTAAAATGTAATTTAGTAATGAATAAAACATTAATGAAAATTAAAAGAAATATACCCTGTAAAAATAGATGTGTAGGGTATGCTGACTATGGAATTTGGAGTAGTGAGAAAAATAATACCAGAGAAAAAATTGTTTAAGTTAAGCTAAAATGAAGTTGAATAAAATAAAGGGATATGAAAATATGCAAGTTTATTTTCCATTATATAAAGGGTATATAGATATAATACGTATTATATAATATCTAATTCATTTAAATTAGAGGTTAAGCTTAGCTTCACAATTTAGCTAGAATTTGCTTAGAAAAAGTAGTTTATAGTTTAAGTATGCAAAACACATCTAGGGTAAATCAAAATGTAGTTAATTTTCCATAGGAAATAGTTTAAGCAATTTACTATATAATATTTTAATGATATAATACGTAGAATTCATCCATAATGCATTCGATTTTTGTGCCAAGAATCATAATATTATTTATTTTTTTTTATATCTAATCTAACATAAAATAGAATTTAGTTAGTACTTTAGCTAAACAGAATTTATAGAGTTTTATGGAGTATGCCAGAAATTAGCACATATATTTCCAATATTGTCTGACCTTATGTGGTCTTTGCTCGCTCCATGTTTACCGAAGTGTTAAATGAATAATGATTATTGCGTAATTAATTTGAATTTTATTATTCTGATATTTGCACAGGAAATGTTCATTCCATTGATGATATTTTAATTGGAATTGCATTTCTAGCGAAATAACTGTAAATAAGCATGCGAGATGCACAATGAGCGCTCACCACAAATGATATAGATATGTGTGTGTATAGATGACTATATATATGATATAGATATATGTGATTTATATATATATTTCCTCTTCTTTCTATTTGTTTGAAATTCACGTTTAATTGAATTCACAAATATTGCATTAGCTGCAAATTTATTCGCTTTGTTTGCTCGCAATTTCCATTTGCCACAATTGGTGGCAATGGCAAATTTTGATTGCGGCAACTGTCAGCGATTCTGCTCGCAGTTACCTAAGCTAGCAAAGTTGCCTTGCCACAAAAGCTGTAGCAAACTGTGTTTGTCTTTCATGACTCGTTTGGGGGGTAGTTAAAGAGGGCATATTAGTGCTGCTGTTTGACTGTTTGAAATAAGTATATAACTGAATGAATGCGTTTATATATATTTTATAATTTGATGATCAGTGTAAAATACTCTATCTTCCACATGATCTCAAATGCTCAAACCTCACTCAGGCTGTGCATTCGGGCAACTCTTGTTTATGACCAGGTATTTCGCAGTCGTTCACACTCGATCGCATCACTCTGACTTGATGTATTTTGTGTGTTTGTGGCAGCTATTGAAATGCTTGCGGAGAGTCGCCACTTAGTGCCGCAGTGGGCGTGGCAGTCTGTGCTAACTGCTGCTGCGGCAACTGTTGGTTGGTGCAACTGCTAGCGGCACTCAGACAATGCCACAAACCGCAGTCGCATTTCAGCTGCGGCAATGAAATCTAAACTGTTTGCCGTGGGCGCGCAAGGATTGGGGAAGGTTAGTCCTTTTTTTTGTAAGAGCTAGGTTTTTGGGCAAGCGGCGCACACCCACTCAATTTTTGCTTTGAGTAGCAAGCAGCACATGTTGCATGTGCCACACGCAGGCGACAAAAGTTAGTTGTGAAAGTTAGAAACAAAGCGAAACGAGGGTGGGCTGAAAAGTTTTAGAAAGTGGGCAGATGAAAAGATAGAGAAAATATATTGGGATATAAGAATTCATATTCGTTTTTATTAATATATGCATATATGCATATTTATATATATATATTTAAGCATCTTTCAGACCAGAACCTTGTCTATATATATATTTATGCATTCGTGTGTAAAAGTTTCTTTTTATGGCTTGCAGTTTGTTTTTGCAGCTGCGCCTGTCACAGCGTCAACTGCTGTCGAGTTTAATAATACCCTGTAGTCCATAAACAAGTGCGCATAGATGCAATAAAAGAGAGCAATAACAGCTACGAGGGGCAACTAAAAAGTCTTTGAACTTAATGTGATGCTAAAAAGTAAACGGAAAGAAATTAAGTATAAGCATTTACGTGTTTCTTAAACTCTACATTTTTTAGACTACTCTTAAGCAAAGTGTTTGTTAAGTGTGTCACATCAGTATATAAAAAGCAGGGTATTTACTTGCTGACTTCTTTTCTGTATGCGCCATGCATTAAAAAGTTTATATACCTATGTATACGACGATAATAAGCATTCAGTCATATATGACATGGATCATATATGGATTATCTGAGTAGCTCATAAGTTTCACTCTACACAGGGTACTTCTCTGCTAAGTTTCTCTGCTCTATAACATGCAGGGTATGTATATACAGATATATATTGTATATGATATCTAGAAGTAGTAGAAATAATAGAAAATAATGAGGGTATCTAGCTGCTACATTGCACTTCTCTATAACAAACGCATGACTTAGAGGGTATTAAAAAATTGAAATAAATAATTATTAAAGTTAAATAAATAATAATAATAGTAAGCAATGGATATTTGATAATTGATATATAAATAATTGATATATAGTTGATATATATAGTTTCTCCATATTATACAGTGTTAAAGATGCTTTTGGAAGTGTGTTTAACATGTGTAGTAACAGTAGCAGTAGGCTGGCATAGGTATATATATGGTATAGGTATATATATGTATATGTATATATCTTAGTTAATAAAGATTAATACAGGGTATCTGGCTGTAAATGGGGAATGCTTTATTGGGCATTGAGCAAAAATTGATACAGGGCAGATGCCCTTATTATTTCTTTTCTGTAGCCTTGCCAAAGTTGAATAATAATATGATATTTACATGTATATGAAATATATAATAATATGTATTAAATATAGTGTATATTTAAAACAAATAAGCATTAAATACATGGTATCTAGCTGGTCTATTCACTCCACAATACGCCACGCAGCCCAACCAGTATATCAAAGCATACTTTTAGGCTTCGATCATTTAGCTAACTTTAAGCATATTTACGCAATTTGTTAGCATTTGCTCGCGCTTTTAGTGAAGTTAAATTTGCATTTAATATAAATTTAGCTAGTTAAATAATTATGAATAAATCAATTTCAATTTTAATTATATTTTTTAATTTCAATTGTCAAAGTCGCAAATACAGCTCGTACGGCAAAGTGGTCTTGGTAGTAAGTCGGTCAACAAACAAAATGCGTTTCCCCCGAGCTAGCAATAAACCAATAATAATAATACTAATAGAGCATTTTCTATAAATCTATATATAGTTGAAAATCGAAAGAACTCTCGACTAATTCAAGAACAATAATATTTCTCTTCTTTGCTTTAACACTAAAATACAACTACTCTATATACACTCTGCTTCAATTAAATTGTTTTCCTATTTGTTTTCGATTTCTCTTCCAATTTTTAACACCAAAAAAAATCTTGAAAATATTTTTTTATATATTAATTATTTATGAATATATTTTTTTTTCACATATTTTTTTCACCTCACCACAAAAATAACTTTTCCAAAAAAAAAAACCGCAAAAATTTGCACCTTGCAACCACAACAACAATAAAATCAACAAACATGATCTGTCAATCACGCATCAATCGAACAAATAAATATATATTGTGCAACAATAAATATATATTTATATATTGCTATATATACATATATATATGTCCCATCAATATCGAAAAATATGGCAAATAAAAAATACAAAAACACACGCACATATTAAAGATACCATGGGGACTGAAAAAAATCTGTTGGGGTCTGATAAATATAACTGTGCCCAGGGTAAGCTATATCAAACATATCAAATTCAATTTCAATCTTGATTTACGTCAGTTTCGTTTTTTCCGTTGTTTATTAAACACTTTTGCTGTTGTTTGTTTGTTTGTTTGTTATTATAATTGTCCACACATACCTATGTTTCACTGTACTCTCTCTCTCGCATCAATCAATCAATCACAAAGTGTGCTGTTCAGTTTGTACAAATTGCTTTATAAATATTATTTTAATTTGTATTTATGTTTATCTATCCCTTTGTATATGTAGTTGATGTTGTTTTCTTCTTCTACTTCTACTTCTCCTCTTTCTAGGTATTGTAAAGCTAAGTTTATTTAAGTTTTCAGTCATTAATTAGTTAATTAATTAGAAAATTGCAACGAAAGTTCTTAACTAAAATATCATTGAATCTAAATGATAATAATAATAATGAAATAAAATATTAAAATTAAATAAACTTATGGAGTATAACTATTTTAGAGTCTTATCTATCCCCCAAATAAATAACAAATCAATTCATTTAAAGTGCATTTAATAAAGCTCATTTAGTTTTGGTCTCACACTCAATTAATTTACGCTCAATTAAATCGCAATAGAACAATATTCGGTCAAATTTGTCTAATTAATTGCTCGCCTTTGATTGGAGCCTGGCCCCCACTCTGGCCTTCTGCTCCGGGCGCATTGTCTTATCAATTATGCCCGGCAGAAAATGCTCAAGTGACACCAAAGGCAACATAATTTAATATTAATTAAATGCATTCGTCGGCAAATTAATGAAATGCATTTTCGGCTTGGCCCTTTGAGCTCCTCACTTAACTGCTTCGTCGTCAAGTTAACTGAAAATAGAAATTTAAATTTAAACTTGCTGCTGTTCTCCGTAATGGTATTAACTGCATACTTCCTGGCCAACACACACACACACACACACAGACGCCCACAGCAAAGGCACTCACACACTTTCAGAAACCAAATTGATTTGTTGCAGTCGAATGCATCTCGACTACACAGCGCCAAAATGCCAGAGAGCAAACGTGGGCGGCTAGAGATGAGAGCGTGTCGTGGCACCAGATTAGCAAGGAATGTTGGAGCTAACTATATCTGCTGATAAAAAACCAAGAGCACAATAACAATTTTAAAATATATAAAATTATAAAAAAATGCAGAGAACTACAAGAAAAATATTAAAGACTCAGTTTCAAAATTTATTAAATATAAAAATTTGCAATATATAAAATGCCATAAGACTAAAATAATGAGAAAATGATAATAATACAAAAACGAGCTTAAAAATTTATAGACGTAGGCTTACAAAAATATAACATTTAATACGAAATTATAAAATTTGGAAGAAAATATATAAAAAATGATTTTTTTCCAAAAAAAAAAAAAAGTATATAAAATATTTAATAATACATTTAAATAATAATTATTAAAAAAAAAAATTTTAAGAAAAAAAATAACTTTCAATTTTGAGTAAAAGAAAAATTAGTAAAATTTTAGTGAATTTTTAGTGAATTTTTGAAGACAAATAGATAAAATATTATACGCTAGCAAAATAATGAATTTTACACTTTTCTTTTGCTAAAAATCCTAAAATATATTTTTAATATATTTTGTAGAAAAATACCTTAAGAACTTTCATATTCCATCCACGCAATCACGCTGCCATTTCTAACTAATTGAGGTGGGCGCAAAGCCTTTCACTAGTTATGAATTTTCGCACTTGTTGCTTGACTATTTTTAGCCGTGTAACGAGCAAGGCTTATCTAATTTGAGCGCTCAATCGTTAAGCCGCAACCAAACAAAAAACCTCAGAGCTAGCTCCTACGCCATATCTCCCGCTCGCCCACTACTCCCCTCTCTCTATCTCTTTCTCTCTATCAGCCGCTCTCGCTGCCATGCAAATAGTGCATTGTAAATAACTCGCGTTTTATCAGGAGTTGACAGCTGTCTCTCTCTCTCTCTCTCTCTCTATCTCTCACGCTCTCATCTCGCTCTATCATCTGGCCCGTTCCCGTTAGTTGAGCAGACAGCATCGCAGGTGCGTTTCAGTTGAGATTCGCGTGCGAACACACAAGCAACCAAAATAAAGAAAGGAAAATGCAACGCCGCATAATTAGCGCGCATTAGTGAAACGCGAGAGAAACCGACAACAACAACAATAATTAAAAGAAAGAAAACTCAGCCAGAGATTTTCCAATCAGTTTTCCGCGTGTGCATTGAAATTGAAAATGGTTATCGATTCGCCACACGCAGCCAACAAATATTTGCGTCGCATCTCGCGTGATTTCTCCACGGTGCGGCGCTTCAGCAATACGCCGGCTGTTACCCCAGCCACGCCTCCGCCCACGACAGCCCCATCCGTGGATGGAGCTGAGCCCTTGCCCAGTACGCCGCGTGGCATCCGGAAGCGGCAGCGGCCACGTAAGCGCTCCTCCATCTCGTCGACGCTGTCGAAAGTTCTGATACTCAACGTGCGTGATTTGCTCAAAGCGCAGGCGGATACTGGGCCACCAGCGGAGGTACTTCAACTAGAAACGGCCAATAGTAAACAAAAAGACTCTCCCGCTCTTTCTATCTGCTCTGACTAATCGCAGTGCTATCGGTGCTGTCGGTTAGCCAACAATGGCAGTCTTTAAATGTTGATATGTATACCCTGTGATTAGAGCGGGTATATTGGTTTTGTGTTAGTGGAAGTTGTACATAAATGCAGTTTGTGATAAGAGGAGCTGTTCTGAGTTGATTAGTATTGAAATTCTTTAAAATCATTACAGACTGATTATCGATAAAAATATATGATTTCATTGCATATTTCAATCAAAATATAATATCGATAGTTATCGATAATTATAATTTCACAGAAGATAGTATATATTGCTGTCAAATAGAACTTTTACCGATAAAAATAATATATTTCAATAAATCAAATATCAAAAAAATGTGTAAAAATCGATATCTATCGATTGTTGAAATCTGATCTACCGATAACAGTTGCCTACTCCGTGAAATCGAAAAGAAATATAAAGTTTAGGACAACAGATATGGCATAATTTTACAAGAATTACCGATTTAATCCAATTTGTAACAGTTATATAGGGTATATAGTCGTAGCGTCCACAGCGTACTCAAACCCTTCTTCTTTTATTGCCAACTGTTGCATTTGTTACAAGTTTAAGCGCCGCGCGTTTGGTGTTTGAGTCTCGTGAATAGTTTTCGCCCATTCCATTTGCAAGTTTTTCCATTTGGAATTTTTGTTTTATTTTCTCTGTTTACTTTTTGCTATTTACTTTTATTTGTAACTATTTTGCATGGCTTTAGCTTTAGCACGTTCTTTACTCTAACTGCAAATGCGTTAAGTTTCGATTCGTAATAGTAATCGAACTGTACAGCTGACATAGCATGCTATTATTTGTTGTGATTTCGGTGTATTGAAGTTTTTAGGTTTTCTCTTTTATTGCTTAATTGCTCGAGTAAGCTGTAATCTAAATGAAAGATAAGGATTTTTTTTTAAAGAATAATTAAGATTTAAATAGTTTTGTTAAATGTTAAATGTTGTTATAACTTCTTCTATAAATGTTAAGAGAACTATATTAAAATTTTTTAGTCTAACATTTTCAACTTTAAAGTAGCTTGAAGCCTGAATACTCGTTCATGAATTTAAAGAAGTATATTTTCTTTGTACAATCTCTGTTTTACTCTTGATCTGTATCATTACTTTTGAAGCTAGATCTTATGTTTGAAAGCTATTTACTTGTATATACTCTCGTTTAGTAAAGTCTTTAGAAATTTTGATTACGCCAACTGAATCGTGGAAAATCAGGCTACATGGCTACAACTGTGAACTATCTTTAGAGATTAAGTACAAGAGATATATACTTGCTAAAGGCGGTAGTTAACATTGTTCATCAATTAAGCTGTTTTATTTTGAACGGGTATTAGGTAGCGATAGCGCCTGATGGTAATTTATTACTTGTCTATAAATGTTATTTTTATTCAATTTATATTTTCTTACTTTTATTGTATTTATTTGTATGTATTCTAATTACTTTTCATGTGGTTTAGCTTGACCCTCTCTCACTGAGCACTAAGCATATTTAGTGTATATATATATTATATCGTAAATTTAAGCAAAAGCAACAACAATGCAGTAATACAATAAACCGAAAAAATTTCAAATCTAAATTGAAGTTTTTATTGAAGCTCTATATATAATAGCTTCCTCATAAGAAATATTATTTTGCTTACAACTCTAGCTGTAAAGCCGCTACAAAAATACAGTATAAATGTATTAAATATATATTTATCTAAAAATAGTTGTACAGCTTTTTATATCTATATATATTTTATTTAAATATTTGTTGCTTAAAAAATAAAATAAAATTTATATAAACTAAATAAAATATATTTTATATATATAAAACAAAAATTAAATAAAATATATAAAAATTATTTTTTAATATATATTTTATATTTAAAATAAAATATATGTATACAAATCACTATTTTATAAATATTTTATTTATATATTTTTTATATGCTAAAATATATTATTAACTAAAAAATATACAATATTATTTGGTATATGTTCAATGTGCCATATGAAAACGATAAATGAATTTTATTTATACGCTAAACTAATTCAAATTTTCTTCTTCTTTATTTTATTAAATTGTCTATCTATCCCACATATATATGTCTGCATATATATATGTAGCATCAGCCACGCAGTTGGATCGAGACAAACTTTCAGAAGCGCGAATGCATCAAGTTTATACCATGCCCAAAGGACGATACAAAGTAAGTGCCAGAGCCACGAAAATCCAATTGCAATTCGTTTAGTAATTAAGCCAGTGAAGTGTAGCGTCGCCCCCAGCTAGCTAAGACAGCCCCCGCCATTTGGCTCCAAAGTTTTGACCCAGTTTGGCGTATCAAAAAACAGTTTGGCGGCAATTCATTTGGCCCAGTTTATCTGAAGTGGGCTAAATCGAGAGAGGGAAGGAAGATTTGTGTATTTAGTTTCATTTTTGGCGCTGGCATTTTATTGTTTATTATTATGGCTGGCAGTTAAACCAAATCACGCCCCCTCCCCCGCCCCGCCGCTCCCACTCAAGATGCGCTCCCTAAACCAATTGAGATAAATGCGTTATAAACTTGCCTGCCAGGCCAGCCTGTCGTGTCTGCCTGTCTGGCTCTTCCGCGCCTGACGCGGCTTATTTGGGTGAAAGTTTTTTTGTTGTGCCCCAATGTTACGTACAGTGTGCACAGTTTATGACGGCTTTATGACTTTGCCCGACTGACGTCCTTATCAGCCAGCTGAGCTGCTTGTCAAATATTTGGCAACGCGCTTTTAACCCACAATCAGGCAGCTGATTCAATGCTCCCCACTCCACGCCTGCCACGCCCACCTCTCCACTCCACCCGCCGTTCGCTGCAGTCATTTACAATTGTTGGCGCTGACAATTTGTGTTGACAATTGCTCGGTGGCCGCCCACTGCAATCTATTGGCAAACAGATGGCCATTTACCTTCTCTTGTCCTGGCTAAATAAATTACGCTATTTACACATGCTTGTAAATTGTTGCCTGTGTGTGGGTGTGTAGGGTGTGTGCCTGTGTGTGTGTGAGTTTAATATTATTCAAGGCTTTGCGTGCCTTAAATGGCTTGATTGATAGTGTGGGAGGAGGTTGGCTGGTGAGGTCGGCACGTGTTGCATGTGCCACTCACAAATTTGCAGATTTATTTAATTTGAAGAGCAGAAATTCAATTAGAGAACTGGGGTATATTGATTTGAAGGGTGAGGATGGGGAAGAGTGTGTATGGAGGGGAAGTAGATATATAGAAGGGTGTGAATAACGTTTAGAGAGCATGTGAGAGCGAACCTCTAGATAGGGAGAGCGTAATAAATAGATATAAATATATTGAGAAAAATATACATAAAATGAGGAACAAAGATAGATGGAGAGAGAGGACTGATACGTTGCTAGAAAGAGATAGAAACAGACAGAAAGAGAGAAGAAACAATAATAGAAACAATAATAGAGATAGATATATATAGACAGAGTTATGTAGAGTTAGATAGAGCATGCGATAGAAAGAAGCAGAGAGACATAGACATAGCAAGAGAGAAATAGAAAGAGATACATGGGCATAAGAAGAGAGAAATACATAGACATAAGAAGAGAGAGAGAGAGAGAGAAAAATACATAGACATAAGAAGAGAGAGAAAGAGAGATACATAGACATAGGAAGACAGAAAGAGAGAGAGAGAGTGTGGGAGTTGGTGATGGAGATAGTGAGAGATTTTGCAATAGAGAGATACAGATCTGCTGAGAGATGAAGATCAATAATTATAAAGTCTTTCTGTCCTACATATATTTCTTATACTATAAGCTAAGTATACCCCACTTGAGAGATTAATTATAAAGTATTTCTCTCCCACATAAATAACCCATATTATAAGCTAAGCATACCCCACTTTCGTTCATTTCGCTGCTCGCCAACTTAGGGCTAAGGCTGTGCTGGGGCTGCAATTGATTTATTCATTAGGCAATTGCTGCTGAGCGATGCATATGCGTGGCTTGTATTAGTTAGCTGTAATTGAAATTTATTATTTAGCAGGGCGAAAACTTTTGAGCAAATGCCAAGAACGGCTAAGCAGATAAACAGAGGGAGTGAGAGAGAGAGAGAGAGAGGGAGAGGGAGGGTGAGGGGCGAAAAAAATGACAAGCAAACAAGCGTGCTGCCTCTGTCAGAGCTATTGTTAGAGCCAAACACACTCACACTCAGCCAGCCGGAGACGCTGCGAGAGACAGACAGACAAATGTGACAGCTTTGCGTATGAGTAAACAGAGACAACAACAACAGAGGCAACAGCAGCAGCAGAGGCAGCAGAGGCAACAGCAACAGGAACAAGGCCACCCACAATAAGCGCCAACAAAAGAGCCGCACATGCATAAATAACGGTTTATTTTACACGTGAGGCTTGCCATAATGTGCGTGGGCAGCACGAGTGCTTGGGTGTGTTTGCTGCCTCGTGTCGCATATATTGACAATAAATCAACACGTCGCACAACAATAACAGATATATAACCTCCCACTCAACTAATTTGCCAGCAATATAAATATAAATATAAATATATATGTGAAGAAGGATGTTTCCTTTTTGGCCTTTACGCCACACATCCGGCTGCAGCTTAACCTGACTTTGTCGGCGTATTAACAACTCTTTTGCACTTGACAGATGCTGCTGCGGCCAGGCACAGATTACGCATCAGACGATTGCCGGCATCGAGAGCGGCTCGCCGGGCGATCTCTGGCTGCCCACCAAGCACACACGGCCCCAGCCCACCGATGCATATGGCACAATTGAATTCCAAGGTGGCGCCCATCCCACCAAGGCGCAGGTGAGTTCGATTAGAGTAATAACAGCCTAACTAAACAGCAGCTCAGGTAATTGAAGCTGACAGGGTTCCATTACTTTGGCAATCGAATCGAGTAGTCCTTAAATAATTAAATGATACGGAAATTACCTGTCATAATTACTGGGAAAGTTAAAGAAACTTAACAAAACTACTAAGTAGGTCAGATAATTAATTACGTATTTGATATAATTATTGGAAAAGCTAATTTATGCTGACATCATTACTAGAGTAGTGAGGATAATTAATTGAGAAATTAATATAATTATAAAGTAAATTAAATAAAAATAAATCACATTTAAATTAAAATATTTCCGGTAATTAAGTTTATTAATTAATAAAATTAATTAACTATCTAAGATAATTACTTAACGAAAATGTTCAATTATTTAAAGCTTTTCATACAAAGATAAGTTATGAATAAATTGTGTAACTTTGTTTATAAAATCAATTTAATTAATTAATTGATTATTGAAATTATATCTCAATTTTTTTTTATATATTTATATCAATTTTGCCAAAAAAAAAAAAATTAACAACAAAATTGGGGGATTTAAAATATAATTAATAAAATTAATTAATAAAGTATTAATATCCTCTTATAAAATTATAACATATCAGATTTGCCTATTACCAAATATTTCATTATTTTTTTATGTAATTTGTAAATTCTCACTAAAGAGTATCCATTAGTCTTGACTACCCGACTTAAATACACTCTCGAGCCATCCATCTTGAGCTGCTGTTTAAGTGGCTTTTCATATCACGTGGCGGAGGCTATATGCCACTTTAAAAGCAAATTTGTTGCGAGTCTCTTTGTCTCTCTGGAGGCGTAGTCTCAACTTTTGCCAATAACTTAGCAAGCGAATACCTCTATATATATATCTATATATATCCTTAGTATGTGCGTCTGTCATTTGATACACGACCGGAGCTGCTGGTGCAGCTATTCACCAAGGAATGGAATCTGGAATTGCCAAAACTTTTGATCACCGTGCAGGGCGGCAAAGCCAACTTTGATTTGCAGGCTAAGCTCAAAAAGGTAAGAAAGAGGAAAGGTGAAGAAGCACAAGAAGCGAAAACTTTCAACTACGCAAACCAAGTGTCCACTTTCACACGCTAATTGAATGGCATTCAAAAAAAGAAAAGAAGAAGAATATAAGACTGAAACCTCTTCAAATTTCAAATTCCTCTTTGTAGGAAATACGCAAAGGACTGTTAAAGGCGGCCAAAACAACGGGAGCTTGGATATTTACGGGCGGCACCAATACAGGTGAGTCACTGGGCTGCCATTTCAGTTTTTAGTAGAACAATCTTTTATGGCAACACTATTAAAGCCAACTTGAGCGAAAGTTAAATAAGTTTTGAGCCGGAAAAAAGCGCAAAGACAGACAATAATGAAACCCTCTACAACAACAAGGAGAAGTTCAAGTCGAGCAGTCAGTTGAAAATTAAATAAATAAAAATCCCAAGCGGATATCGCGCAGTCAAGTGATTGCACACAGTTTCCGTATTAACTGAGCGACACTAAATACCCTAACAAAGGGCGGGACAATTATGAAATGTTATGGCTTTTGACCTGGAAAAGGCAAAAAGTGAAATGATTTCTATATGAATTTCTTGGCTCTAACTATATAGAAAAGATATACTTAAAATGTTTTTTGATGATTAATTTTTTTGATCTGTAAAGATATTTGGAAAAAATTTTATTTTTGCTTAAAAAATATATAGTTCCAATTAAGAGGGTTGAAGCTTGATATTTTAAAAATTTAAAGATCTTTAAAAAAAAAAAACTTAGAATGTTTTTCTTTTTTTTATAAAATCTATGATAAAGCGATCTGAATCCTTTTACATATATTATGGGTATTAAGTAATAATTGCTTGAATTTATTGTAACTTAGTTTCAATCTAGTTCTCCTTTAGTGTATCTCAACTTCGATTTCGTCTCTCAACTTTAGTTGTAGAGTCCTTTTTTGCCATCTTTCTTTTGTGCTGCGGCAGCTGTTATTAAATTTTAGACACGCTGCCCTGCTATGAACTCAGTCCAGCAGTCCAATATATACGTATATTTACTATATAAATATATGTTATGTATATATGTATATATATTTATATAGTAAAAAATAAGAGAAAAATGAAAGTCAAAGTCAAGGTACTTGGGTTTCACAAGACACCAAAATAAAATACAACAAGTAACACAAAAACGTATTTATTTGAGACATTTTAGTTGTTGTTGTTACTGTTCACATTGTCTATAAGTTTTTTTGTTCTTATAATACTCGTTCGAGCAGGGAAGAGGGTATATAGGAATGCTACGTCTGATGAACGTCTTGAAATCGCTTTTAATTTTTATATTATATATTATTTATCTATCCATCTATATATTATTAGGAATAATATTAGGGCTTGGAACTTGGAGCTTATTTAGGAAATCGCGAAAAATGAGAGCTAGAGCTCAAAAATTCTGAATCTCATATAGTTGTTAAGCTAGAAATATCGAGTACCAAACTCGGTATTACTGTAAGATCCACTCTAAAAAGAGCCCAATAAATTAAGACAAATCGAAAAAGACAAAAATATTATTCAATTTATCCATAAGCGAGTATTAAGCTGTCAATTACACCCCATAGCACCTTTTCTTACTTATTGTGCTTCGTTTTTTTCTTCTTTTTGTTGTTCTCTCTTTGTTTTACAGGCGTCACTAAGCAAGTGGGCGACGCTTTGCTGCTGGAGGGGCAGCAGAGAACAGGACGCGTGGTCAGCATCGGCATTGCGCCCTGGGGCATTGTGGAGCGCAATCATGAGCTGTTGGGTCACAATCGTGAGGTGCCCTGCCACAGCATTAGCTCGCCAAGGTGGGTAGCCGCAGCAAGCACAACAGAGCCACCCACTGCATATTTGATAAGGCCACATCACAAGCCCCGTTAAAGCTGTTCTGATGGCAATTTGTGGCACCTGTTGCCAGGCTCAGCTCAGCTCTGCTGACATTTTACATATAAACATATAAACTTTACTTTATATATTAGATTCTACTTTACTTTTTGCAGATCAAAGTTGGCCGTGCTGAACAATCGCCATGCGTATTTCCTGCTCGTGGACAATGGCACTCAGGCCAAATATGGAGCCGAATTGATTTTGCGTCGCAAACTGGAGAAATTCATTTCGAATCTAAAGCTGCATCCATGTAAGTTCCCGATGAGGCGGATCAACAAAGCGCACAAATGCAATCAGTTTTAGTTGGATTTGCAGCCGAAGAGGAAGGAACTTTTGAAATTGTGGCAAAGATTAATATGCTCTGAGGCAGAAGTCGCACAAAAGCTGCCTGAGCAGCAGCATTGTACACAGCTCAGTTTTCATTCATTGCACACAGCCCGCACGGCTCTTAAATCTGACTTTGGTGTGCAAATATGAGAGGTGAAAGTGTAGGATTAATCCAAGTGGAAATATGCATATGAGTAGTTGAGCAGAGGCAGATTTGACGGAGTGAAGAGTGAGGTTGAGTTAAGCTAGTTGCAGCTTTAAATGAGCTTTAAGATATTTAGGGATGCTTTAGTAGTTTGCATGATTTGTAAACTTGAGCGTGCTTAATGGAAATTGAGAGAGGGGTAAGGAATAAGGTTAATGTTATCATACTAGCTAAATACAACTGTGAAGGCACTCTCATTCGGGCGAAATACGGCGAGCTGTTAAGCTTTAATGTTGTAGACTTTTCAGAAACTTTAAAGCAGCTAAGAACTTAATACAAATCTCATAAAAGAAAGCATTGATAGAAGCACATTTTAGAGTAAAAGCTCGCGTGAAGTTTATCCTTAGGTAATTCGAGCTTTTAATGAGCTTTTATGCTTGCACTTTTAAGCCTTAAATGAACTATAATGAGTTAAGGTTTTTAGATACCGAAATGTTAATCTATATACAATAGATATGTACAAGGGCTTTTAAGCTTTCTAGATCTTTTAATATGTCACCTGTTTTAGGATCTAGGGCGTATAGATCCATCTTTAAATGAACTTATATTATATATAAGATTTCATTTTAAAAGATAGTCTTAGCTGTCTAAAATATATATTTTATCAGACTGGTAGATGTAGAAATATACTTCTAGTCAATCAACATATTTGAATTAGAAGTTTAAATATTTGATCTCCTTCAGACAGTTAGGAGAGTAAGGAAAATTAGAATAGGCACTCATACATCGTACAGCCAAAATAGAGTGATACACAAAGAGCTATACATATATGTTGAGGAACAGAAGACACAGACACCGCAGACAACTTAACTTTCAGCCAGTGTCATTTCTAAAGCTTAAAGTTTCATTTGTATATACCCTTAGCACGTGGAACAGTCGTTCGTTCAGTCAAGTTCTGTGCAAAACGTAAGTATGAAAATGCGAATGTGTAGTCGGTCGCTGTCCGCTGCTGTGGCCTTTGGATGATTATTATTATGTTGATGATGTTGTTTGCTTTTATTATTATTATGAGTGCCTTATATAAAGAGCCTGTGATTGAAGAGTGGACAATTGTATTGCATAAGTCATGCTGAGGTTAGGTTGAGTTAGCAGCCAGCCAGCCAGCCGAGCTAAGCGATGCTCGCTGTGAATTATATCATTGACTCGCACCTTTGTTAGCTACGCTCATATAACATAAATATATGTGCGTAGATATATATCTTTAACATAATTTATTTATGCCCTTGCAGTCACACATTCCAGTACGCCGGTTGTCTGTCTGGTGATTGAGGGCGGAACGAACACAATACGTGCTGTCCTCGAATACGTGACGGATTCGCCTCCTGTGCCCGTCGTCGTTTGCGATGGCTCCGGCCGTGCGGCCGATCTGCTGGCCTTTGTGCACAAGTAAGTCTAAACGGATTGTTATTTATTTATATATATCTCCCTCTTTTTTTTTTTGGCAACCGACTGATTGCCAGCTAGGCAATTAATGAGGCAACAGCAGTTAGTTGAAATTTAATTAGTTGCGCCTTCTCATGCAGGTCTGCCGGCTGCCTGTTGGTCCCTTTCTTATTTAATTTGCGGCTGCTCTTTGCTGCCTTTTGCGTCTGATATTGCTATTAGTGTCTGTCTGACTGCTGTAGGCAGGCTTCGCGTTCATTAGGTACACGACATTTTGGCAAATTATTTAAATTCGGGGCCCGCTGACGAAATGTAGGCCACAATATTACGCATACGCCGCGTAGCCCACTTCGTTTTGACAAACTTCAGTCGTTTCTTTGCCCGTTGTTGTTCTTTCGTTATTTACCTAACAATTTGCTGCCTCCTTGCCCCGCTCCCTCGTTTGCTTCATTTAATTTAATGTGTTTAATTAGACGCTAGACTTACTCCGTGTCCCTTCAATACCTAACTTCGACTTTAACTTTTCTGTGTGTCTATATATACATAAATAGGTATGCATCGGATGGCGAGGAGCAGCCCGTGTTGGAATCTATGCGTGATTATCTCATTGGCACCATACAGAAAACCTTTGAAGTGGGCTTGGATCAGGCGGAGAAACTTTACCAGGAGCTCCTCCAGTGCACGCGCAACAAGAATTTGGTAAGTACTTTTCACTCTGCCATTGAGTAGGTGGTTTTGTAATACATTTTTGTGAAATTGTGATATGCCCTGCAATTGGAGGTGAGCGTTATGATGAGGTGGTATAAGAGAGATGACTGTATTGAAGTCTAGCAAGTCTAGAATGTCTGTGTTGAAGTCTAGCTAGACTTGGCTTGAATAACTTTTGAAGTGCTTGGAAGGATGTTGTATATAGAATGTCATGATGCTATAAATATTTATTACATATAAAGTATTTGTATATATATATGGTAGTAAGTTTATAAGAGCTTGAAGGCATGTCATGTTATGCCAACAATAGTTCTAATTAGGCGTAAAAAGTTATGCCTAAAATAGTTCTATCTACTGTATCTACTATACGTACATATAAACTTCCTACAACATATAAATATATTGAATGCATATAGTTGATACAGCTAGACTTGGGTTGAATAATGCAGGGAATATATATAGTTATATATATATATATATTGTTTTTTCTGTGTTTACTTTGAGTTCCTTTGGGATCAGCTGATTGCTGTTAATGTAGCTTGTTCAGTAATGAAGCTTTGCCCTTTGGCCTTAGCAGTCCTCCATATCACTTCACTTCCTTTATGAAGTAGAACTCAAATTCCCTATGGATTTTTTGATTTCTTACATTACATGATGTTGCATTTCGTATGCTTAGTAAATACATTCTGGCTTCTAACTCCAGCTCTACAACTAAATGACGAAGTTCCATATAGAGAACGAACTTGCTGTGGGTGAATTAATTTAATATTGTAACTGTATGCCTATTAACTAGGCATATTTAATCATGTTTTTCGTAAGGTTTTGTGAGTTGCTTAACTTAAATGTTTTCTGGTTGCTTAAATACCTCATATTTAAGCATTTTTTTAACTGTTAGCAGTTACCTTTCGTTTAAAGCCAATACGAGACTTTCATTTCTGTGTTTCATGCTCACGTTTCACTTGCTGCTTGCCGCTGCAGCAACTTGAATGTCAATTGAGTGTCATCCGTACATTCGAAGATTTTATTTCTCTTTAAAATTATATATACATATGTATATACAGAATATTGCTATAGTTACTACTTGCCATAGTCTAATTAACTTCTAAAATGCTCACAATAAAATCCCAGAATTCCAGGCATAGCGAGACAGCTTATATATTCCAGCAATTTCTCGCTAAAAATCCCCAAATTTCTTGTCCTCTATATATAATATCTATAAACATATCCAAGCACAACAAACAACTCACAATTTACAGGTGTTCTCCCAAGCGAGCATTCCTTTGCTCTCATTTCCCAGCTTATAAGCCCCATATACATATATTTAAGGCATTTCCCTGGCAACACAATATTTCAGTGCCTTTTGTGGCCAAAATTATATTAAATTGTTTAGCCACAAAAAGAATTGTGTAAGGACATAAAAGCGAAACATAAAGCATATTTTATAGATATTTAAAAGGTCGCCAGGTGGCATTGGCTCAGCACTTTTGGCCCGATGATTGTGCGCACTGAGGCGTTATTAACCTAAATATATTAAACTAAGTTTGCTTAGTTTAAAGCGCAAATGATTAATTACACAGCGAAAGGCTTTCACTTTGTGCAATTAAAAGGGCATTAACATTGGAGAGGAAATCCATTTCACCTTGAGTTGTATATATATATCTCTTAAGCAAACCTAAGTCGTTGACGCTTTGGAGATTTAAATATTTAATTAGCCAACGGTTAGCCTGGAAAATAATTAGCCTAGCGCCAGATTCAATTGAACCTTTAATGAATTTTAAATCAGCTACGAGCGAATTTCTGCATGCCACAAATAGATTTACCTGAAATTTCAATGAATTTTGATGAATTTGCTGTCGTTGTTATTAGGATTTTAATTGGTTTTCAAATAGGGCAGGCCCCTTTGGCTTGCCTTTGCCCCACCCAACTCTCTCCCTCTCCTTCTGCTAGACAAACATTATTTTTGTTTAGCGGTTGTTTCATTAGGCATTACTTAAGGCTTCATTTCGTTTTCCTCTCTCTGTCTCTCTTCAGATTACCGTCTTTCGCATACAGGAAAAGCCCGAGGGCGAGGCGCAGGAGCTGGATCAGACCATTCTAACGGCTCTATTCAAATCGCAGCATCTCAGTCCCCCAGAGCAATTGAGTCTCGCATTGACATGGAATCGTGTGGACATAGCGCGCAGTGAGATATTTGTCTATGGACAGGAGTGGCCCAATGGTACATAAATACATATACAGACACAGATATATATGTATACTCTTATATATATATTGAATACATACCCACTGCTTGCATAATTCCGTATTTTATATATCCGCAGGCGCTTTGGATGAGGCCATGATGCAGGCACTCGAACATGATAGAATCGATTTTGTCAAATTACTTTTGGAAAACGGCGTCTCGATGAAGAAATTTTTAACAATACCCCGCCTCGAGGAGCTCTACAACACAAAGCACGGTCCGGCCAATACCCTGGGGTAGGTTTCGTTCGCCTTGTTGGCCTATGAATATGCATTGACATTCGTTCAGTATGAATAAATGTTTTTTTCGCTTTTCTTTCTCTTTTTACTTTCTCCTCTCTGTGCTCCATTTCGGATTGCAGCTACATATTGCGCGATGTGCGCCCGCATATCCCCAAAGGCTACATTTACACGCTCCACGACATTGGCCTTGTCATCAATAAACTAATGGGCGGCGCCTATCGGTGAGTGAGCGCAGTCAGACGGCGCAGCATATGCAGGCGGTGTGAGCCCGGCTCACGTGTGCCAAAACCTTTTAATACCCTGTCAATTTGTATTCAAGAGGGGGGTTTGCGAATTGCCATGTGCATGTGGCAGCATATATTATGACATTTCGAATGGGCATTGGTCACGTCGATCGAATCGAATGTGTTGTCTGTAAATACCCTGTTAATTACATGTGAGTAGGTATATACGTTTGCCTATTCATGCAGGTTCCATGTCCATATAATTTGATTCTATGCTATTAAATACCCTTTAAATGATGCGGCAGCGGGTATATACCTACATTTTGAGTCAAGTTTCAGCTCGTTGCAGAAGTTAAGCTCACTTCCAAGCATATATATTGACTTTAAATATTATTTGAAATATTTTGAGCGACTGTAGATACCCTATTAATTATATTGATGCAGAAATATGCGATTGACTGCACACAAAAAGTGACTTAAATTATGAAATTTAAGTTTACTTATTTGTTGGGTATCATAGACAGTAAATTTTAAAAAAATTACCCATCTTTTTAATACCCTGTTAGCTGAATAAAAAGGGTATATTCGTTGACATAAATAATTTTGCGGCGAATGTGCTGGAATTGTGGTTAGCTTAAGGTAATTTAGTAACTTAGAATTGAAATCGTTGACATTCTGCAGCATCTTTAGTGACTTTCTAATACCCTGTACATTAAATAAAAGCGGGTATGTAGATTTTACATACATTTTACATACAAATTTATGACTACTACCGTTCTTAGGTTAAACTCTGTCCCTTTAATTAAATGTGGCTTAAATTTGATATATTTGTAGCACATGTAAATACCCTGTAATTCGATTTATGCACAGTATAACGCTGTGATCATTTTCAGTTAGATTTCAGGAATTTTATTAACTATAATCGAACAGGGTATTCAGTAGTATCGCTGATATTTTATGACTCTCATTCGAACCGAAGTGCGCAAACACTAGAAGCAAGAGTTAAAGCCCATCAAATCGAGCTGTTTGAGTAATTGTGCCCCAAACGGAAGAGGTAAAATAAAGTTTAATGTTGGCCAACTGAAATTGCAGGGGAAACGGCACTACAAAAGGCGGCTGTCGTAAATTTGGGGGAAAAAGGTCGTGACAAACTTAATGCCTAAGTTATAATGATCGTCTTTTGGCATATAAAACGCGCGCGCCAATTAAAAGCTGAAGGCAGAGCCCCAAATGGACAGTGGGCGGAACGTGAGCGGGCTTTAGGGTGGACCCAACAAATTAGTTTATCACTGCAGCGTTTTCGGTTTATGTCTGTGTTTTCAGCGTTGACCCAGGCCCCATCAAGAGAGGGCTGCCAGCGCCTCACCGCGGCCAGCAGCGGCCACGCCCTGTATCATGGGCCGACGCCT
The DNA here is from genome assembly GCA_035046225.1 of Drosophila pegasa. Lineage (NCBI taxonomy): Eukaryota > Metazoa > Arthropoda > Insecta > Diptera > Drosophilidae > Drosophila > Drosophila pegasa. The sequence continues at coordinate 3,021,162 of JAWNOD010000076.1, forward strand.
TTAACTTGTTGCCGGATTAAATTTGATGAGCCGCAGCGCCGACGTCAACGTCGCCTCCGCTCGGCCAACAATTTGTTTATGAAAATGTAATAAGTTTGTTTTCCAGCGTGTGGAAAAACAGAAAGAAAGCAGAACAGAGCAAAGGGCAGGGGGCAGAGGGCAAAGCCAAAGCAGACGCCAAAAGGCGTCTATAATTATTCCGCATTAACATTTTTGGCCAGCGAGGCAAAAAACGCAGCGGCTTAAATTTAGTTAACGCGGCTTTTGAGGTCGCTTTGTGTGTAGGAATTTCATAAAATATATAAAACCTTACCTCTATACGCTAGTAAAGAGGGTAATGCGAATATGATGCGCGGTTTGTCTATTGAGAGGAATTTTGAGAGGGCTTTATGAATGCTTAAATAAAAAAGGCTAAGAATGTAGGACGAAAATTTATTCAGCAAGGAATACCAAAGGCTCACAAGCTTTTTTTTACAGGGTATACAAATACTAAAAACAATTTTGTTGTATATTTTCTACTTTCATTGTGTCTAAGAATATCATTAATAATAAATATAGATTAAATTTAACCCAAAATAAATTTTGGTGAAGGTATACCTTAGTCGTTCATTCCCATTAGCTTGCTCAGTTTTTCAGTTGCCCATTGTGAGCTGACCCTAAAAATGTTTGAGGTTTCAATAAGGACGGCCGAAGCATGGCAAATGTATCAATCAAGTAATTTAATTAAAAGCCGAAAAACGCACTGTAAGAAACGAAAACTTGAGCAACTTCTATAAATGGACCGCAGCAGCAGCAGCAGCAGAGCACGAGCTAAAAAATAGAACACAAAGTGCCCAAATTAAGGGTTCGGCACTGTTTATGAAGTTTTATTAAAACAAAATAGAAGTCAAGTAAATTTTATTGCAAATGTTAAAGGCGCTGCCCGTGGCACATTTTTATGCACCTTTTGTTTTGTTTGGCTTTTGGGCATTGGCTCATTGATGTCGTTCAGCTAGATAAACTACTTAATTTAACACTCGCCTCGTGCTCTCGCCTATTGTCCTTTTTTTTTGTTTCGGTCCTTTGTGCTTCAATCAAAGGTCACAAGTTATCTGACAAATGCCCATCTAAATGCCATTCGGTCTATGGCGCTCGACGCAAAGTTGAAAACTGAAACTGGCATCGAAACTGTTGTTTAGATTAAATTACGGTTCGCTTCTTGTTTTTGGCCTTTTCTCGCTTGGCTTGCCAAATACCTTTGGGGCGTGAATTTCGTAGGGCGTGCACACACGTGTGTGTGTGTGTGTTTATTTGTGTGTGTTTGGTGTGCGTCTGTGGTTGTCTGTGTGTATCTGTTTGCCATTCCATTCGGCAGCGTCTAGACATTTGAATGAGCAACAGGCAGGCAGACAGGCAGCCTGGCAGCCTGGCTTATTCAGGCAATCATCTGCCCTAAAGACCTGGCCTGGCCTGCCAATTTGAGAGTAATTAAACTCGTTCAAGTTTTTGATTTGCTTACCATAAAATTTGAATTGATTTTCCAATTGTCGCGCGTTTATGCCCCATAAATTATTTATGCCCGCATTTTTTCTTTAGTATACCAGCTTTAATTGTTTGGCCGTAAAAGCGAGCAGCAGCAGCAGCTGCTTAAAGAGCTTCTGTAAATAATGATAAATAAAACAAAACAAGTCAAATAAATTTGTAAGTACAAGTTTACTTTGGGCTGCTTTTTAAGGAGCACTTATAAAGGTCATGTTCGGCAGAGCGTAGGCGCTCACAGGCATATTTATGCCAAGGAGCTCTTCTAAGGATATCTCCGGATATACGAATCTGAGGAGGCATAAATTTATGAGTGGAATAGAGGTGCTTATACGGAAACAGATAGAGATAAAGAGACTGAGGCTGAGACTGAGACTGAGACTAGGACTGAGATACAGATACAGATACAGATACAGATACAGATACAGATACAGATACAGATACAGATACAGATACAGATACAGATACAGATACAGATACAGATACAGATACAGATACAGATACAGATACAGATACAGATACAGATACAGATACAGATACAGATACAGATACAGATACAGATACAGATACAGATACAGATACAGATACAGATACAGATACAGATACAGATACAGATACAGATACAGATACAGATACAGATACAGATACAGATACAGATGCAGATGCAGATACAGATACAGATACAGATACAGATGCTGATACAGATACAGATACAGATACACAGAAAGATAGAAATATAAATACAGAAACAAACGCAGATTTAAAGGCACGTACTGATATATATATATAGACATAGCTGTAGCTATAGTAATAGCTATAAGTAGGAAAATACTTTAAAGTCTCAGATTCATTTGCAGATACAGATACATTCCACTTGAACTGCCGCAGCCAAAACTGCTAAAAAGTTGGAAATATTCAATTGGAAAACAAACGCAATTACTATTTGTGTTTTTTTTTTCGCCCACTTTTTGGGCCAGGATATAAATCACTTAAGCCGGCACTGACGCCAACGCCCGGCAGAGGGTGTGAGGGGGGCCAGAGTTTTACAAAGGGATAAGCGCCAAGCAGTGCCCCAATCCAATTGTTGACAAAGGGAATGCTAAACGAAATGACGATGCGGGCAGAGCTTAGCAAATAATAAAGAATAATAAAATAGGAAAAAAATACAGCAAATGTAAAAAAGAAAATACTTTCAGACACTTTTTCTACGGGTATTATTATTACTTGCGTTCACACTGCCCCATCTCCTCCCTCTCTGTGAGCTAAATAAATTTTGCTTAAATGCAAATTTCGGTTGAGAAATGACTTGACTTGAAGAACAAACCAAATTTCGTTGGCTGGCTATTTATACTGTGTGTGTGTGTGCGTCTTGCAGATCGTATTATACGCGTCGCAAATTTCGGCCCATCTATGCGAAGGTGATGAACAGCTATGCAAATGCGTGCCGCAAGTCCTCGTCATATCAATATCAGCGCTACGCGGGGGCCAATTCGCTGAGTCTCGTTACAGGCCTGCTGCCATTCACCACCGAAATGGCCCTCTTCGAGTTCCCATTCAACGAGCTGCTGGTGCGTATACGTAATTTCTAAACAATTGCCTTTTTGGACTCTATTAAGCCTCAATTTATTTCGCGCTCTCCTCTCTCTCACTTTCTGTCTCTTTCTAGATTTGGGCCGTGCTCACGAAGCGCCAGCAAATGGCTCTGCTTATGTGGACGCATGGCGAGGAGGCGCTGGCCAAGTCCTTGGTCGCCTGCAAGCTGTATAAGGCCATGGCTCATGAGGCCGCCGAGGATGATTTGGATACGGAAATTTATGAGGAGCTGCGCTCCTATGCCAAAGAGTTCGAGAGCAAAGGTAGGTCGTGCGCAATTGTGGTCAAGAGCTCTTGATTTAATTAACTCCCACTCACTCGCGCTGCGCGTTCGGGTGACATTTGTCAACCAATCGGGCAACGCGTCTAATTAACGCACCTGACCTTTGTGGTCAACTAATTGACATTTGTTTCATTTGCGGTTTCTGCTTGCTGTTTGCTGTGTGGCTGGTGGCTGGCTGCGTTGGCAGGCAACAAGCTGCTGGACTTTAGCTATCGCCAGGATGCGGAGAAGGCGCAGCGTCTGCTCACCTGCGAGCTGCACTCGTGGTCCAATCAAAGCTGCCTCTCGCTGGCCGTCGCTGCCAATCATCGCGCCCTGCTCGCCCATCCCTGCAGCCAGGTGATTCTGGCGGATCTCTGGATGGGTGGATTGAGAACGCGCAAAAATACAAATTTTAAGGTGAGTGGGGGAATAATAAAGGAAAATTAAATGTAAAAATTAATTTTGTTTAATTTTTATGGACACATAATTAAAAAATTATATTTTTCTATTAGGGGATTAATTATTAAGGGAAAATCTATGATTTGAAATGTTTTCAAATTTTCAAAAAATAAATAAAATAAATTGAAGAATAATTAAATTAAATGTAGTTTCTAGTATCTAGTATTTTTCCAAGCCATTTCATATTTTATACTACTTCTGTAATTATGCAATATATTTTATAATAAAATAAATATATTTCCCTATTCATTCAGGTCATTCTAGGCTTGATCATGCCCTTCTATATCAGACAACTCGACTTCAAGTCCAAGGAGGAGCTGCAGCAAATGCCGCAGACCGAGGAGGAGCATTTGGAGAATCAGAATTTGGATAACGATGATTCCGATCGTTCGCAGCCGGATGCTGAAGTAAGTTGCACCCATGCCAAGCTCTACTGTGTTTTCTGAACTGATGCTGCTATCCTTTGAACTAATTTGTATTTGTTTAATTTATTTAACCAGAGTTTTTTGTTTGAGTTACATTTTGTTTTTGTTTTTGGTTGGTTTTTATTACGGTTTTTTTTTGTGCGTGCCAGTTCTTCGAAATGTATTTATTCAATTTTCAGCTAAGCTATATACTAAATACCTATTAATCTCTATTAACATATACATATTTGTCATATATCTATAAATATTTATATACCTTAACTATATACTATATATCGTGCTATCATATACCCTACCAAATGCCATCTACCCGCTCTATTTGTTTTAGAATGCCCTTTTAAAAGCCAAAAGATCCATTTCCTTGAGATATAGGATGGGCGCGGGCAGTAATAATCGCGACAAGGTAGTAAAAATCAACAGATAACAAAAAAAAAAAAAAAAACAAAAACATTTAAAATACCAACAACATTATTTCAAGCATTTCCTGTTCCTAGACTCTATGTCTATTTAACTATACCTACTATAAATATATATATATGTTTCTGAACGTATTTGTTATTTTTATGTATTTGCTGTCGAAGTGTCTGTCGGTCTGTCTTCCTCCCACTCTCTGTCTTCCTTTGTCTCTCTCTCTCTATCTATTTATCTATCTCTCTCTGTCTCTATCTTTGTGTATTGTGTATTCTTTGTATTCTGTCTATATAAACTATATATTCATACATTACTTAAATTTATGGCATCTAATTTGTAACGCATTATGTGTTTAGTTGATTTTTATTGATTTCTGCGCCCAGCCAAACTTAATCCAACAATTTGTGGGCTATTTTTAGACAAGCCTTGTAAATCGCTCGCCCCTAGCTGGGAGGAAACGTGTCGTTTAGCCGTTTTGAAGTTTTAGTCCCTTAAGGATACTTTGCATAGCAATATTACTGTCGTAGTTGCTGCTGAGTAGCCCCAAAGTATGCAAATGTAATTGTATAACAAGCAAGCTGAAGCACACAAGTATAAAAGGGGGACAACGAATGGCTAATACACATATGTGTGTATGTGGAACAAATGCTAACCGTTGAGCTATATAATAATTTAATTCTATAACAGTATAAGCACTGAACTACTTAACAGTATAACACTTTAATTCTTTAACAGTAATAAAATACTTACAGAATATAATAGTAGACCAGTTGAACTGTATGACACTTAAATAATGTACTGTTAGGCATTATAACAATTAAAGTATAACAATTAAAAGGTATAACATTAAAGCTGTTCGTATGACAGCTAGAATTTTCATAGTATAACAGTATAACAGTGCAGTACTGTATAACAGTTGAATCTTATATGATTATCCCAGATAAAATATAAAGTATAACAATGTAAAACATTATAAACTGACAACGACGGCTTGCAGTATAACAACTGTATAACAGCCTAATAGCACTCTTCAGCACTCAAATCATATATGGTCTATTCATACGCCTAATCTATATAGTCTACTCCCTCTCTCTCTCTATCTCGCTCTCCCTCTCTCTCGTTCTCTCTTTTTTAATATACTAATTAACGTAAGAAGTGCAAGTTAATACCAGTCGAAAAGCATTCGCCATCATTTCACAGTCCTGCCAATTCAACAGATGTAAGTTGTTCAGTAGAGCCACGCTCACCTAGACACCAGCGCCCCCGCATATTAAGAATATGTGTAAACACTGTAAACTCTATATATAAATGCTTTGCTTTGTTCCCCATGCCCGCTGGGCTGTATCCTTATTAAGTGCGAATTAACATTAAGCAGTCCTTGCTGAATCCTTTGCAGTCGATGTCCCATGGCTTAAGGCTTAATTTAAAGTTCAATTAAGTAATAACCGTTATGAGCACAAACACACCCACAGACACACACACCCACACCAACCACACGGCTATTACAACGAGTATATGTATGTGAAAGACAGCTGCCTCTCTCTCTTTCGCTCTCTCTCACTCTCTGTCTCTCTTTCGTTAGTTATAGATATATGAAGCTGTTTGTTGTGCTCGCAGCTCTCAAGAGCAAACTCTGCAGTTGTTCAAATATTGTTTTTCACTTACACACACACAGGACACACACACACCTACACACACACACATATGCTCGTTTGTATGGACGAGTTGAAAATCCTTTAATCAGAAAATGAAATTAAAATCCATTGAACCTGTGCGCACAGCTATAAAGTTGTTAGGATAAATGACAATCGCTTGTTGCCATTGATTAAAATTCTTACCCGCCTCCACCGCCCCCACCGCCAATTCCCCAGCTCTGTTTGAGGTTACGTTTACCGCTATTATAGTTGAACACCTGTACAAACACAAACACCGATGTGGCATGCAGCGAAAACTTTTTTATTAAGTTTAAATTTCTTTTCAATATGATTTTTATTGCGCCTATCTCCTTGACACACACGCACACCCACACACACACACTCTTTCAAGTACTCTACAATTTGTTCTCATCTTTAATATTCATATCATATTCGTACAATTTGTAGCTTTAATAGACTTTCATATAGATGATGTAAAAAAAACTCGTAAAAATCGTAAATTGTTTTTGTTTCTCTTAACTCTATATATACATATATATATGTATGTATATATATATTCTGAAATTATATATATGGAAAACGTGCGATCCCCTTTCCCCTTCAACCCGTTGCAGGCTCTATTGGCGGATACTTATTCGGTGCGCGATACAAAAGTACACGAAAATGGCAAAGTGAGTAAATTCACAATTACCCACGAATACGTATACGAATACACACACACTTAGACACAGACACAGACCAGTATACACACACACATTCAGTTATTCATTCATTTACATTTGTGAAACTTTTTAATTGAATGCGCTCCAAAAAATATATATTTTCATATACAACGAAGACAATTCAATACCAACTTTTCTTTAAGTGTACGTCTAGCACATAATTGAGTATACTTAAGATGACAAAAATATATATAATCATATATAAGACTATATTCGTTAATAATACTAGAACACATTGTATGACATGCGACATATTACGCATACGTCCCGTAGACCGTCCAACAAAAACGAAAATCCGTTGATTTGTTTTTTCCTCTTTAGCTAAGCAAGTGCCACTAATCGACTAACTAATTCATCCAATCAATTAACTTGAACAAACATCATTTTGTTTTTTTATAAAAGAGAAATATATATAAACACCTTAAACTCCTCACACCGCGTACTTTTTCATAAGTACCATTGCGTTAAGTACTCGTTCGAATTTTACAGGTTAATCTCACTGCTGGAGCGGAAGAACCACCCTCCAAAGTTAGTGTTGAAACCCTACCCGTAGCGTAACCACGTAGTTTCGACTTAATTCTTATTTATCCATTTCGATTTGCATTTACTATAATTTTTTTATTCTGATCCATCGAATCGATGCAGTTCGATTTGCTTTAGTACTTTTTGCCGCTTTAGTGCATGCGCTTACTTACCTCTACCCGATTGGCGCGTAAACAAATTAGAAATCAAAAACTCACTCGGCCCTCACGCAAAGCTCCAATTAATTAACTCACTTTATACTACGTATAAATACATATATAAATAAATATAGATATGCCGCTATGTAGGTTAGCTTTCACTATCGCCAGACCAACTCTGCGTATGCGCAATTTTGCCGCGCGTATACGCCGTGTGCACATGTACATATCACACATGCTCCACATATACATATATATATATAGATATTTTTGCTATATATACTCGATAGATATATATCTCTCTCTGTATGTACTCACGCACTTTGAATGCCTCTTTCCGTTCCGGCTAATGTTGATAATTGAATTCAACTCAATTTCAAACTAATTTCACATGCATTTTCACTCGCTGCACTCGCCGCCGCAGACAGCTTGCGACGACAAACTAAAAGTATTTCTCTTCCGCTTTTTCATGCAACTCTTTGTGCGGATGTGGCAGGTCTCGCTGACAGACTCGGATCCATCGCAATTCCGCGAATTCTTTCACCTGTCCGAGTTCACCAACGAGATTAAGCAGCATCAGCCGCTGCGCCTGAAGAAGAAGTTCTACGAGTTCTACACGGCGCCCATCACCAAATTCTGGGCCGATTCGGTAAGTACTTTCGGGCCGAAAGTTTATTTAGTTATTAGCCAACGGAAATTAGCAGCTAGTGTGTAATTTCCGCCGCAGCGCGCACATTTGACAGCGCGTACGCTGACTTATGTGCACGAGTGTAAAAGGTTTTCTCCCATTTATTCGATACGCTGTAAGTGCTTGTTATAGATTGGGGTAGATAAGTGAGTAAATGAATTTGTGGAGGGGTAAGGGTGAGGGTATATAAAGTGGGAATAGTTTCGATCAACAGAGAACAGTTGGGATATCTAGATAGGGCGTGTGTCTAGACGTCTGTAAGTATAGGTCAGATGCAGTCTTAGATAAGAAAGCAATTTAAGAAATCCTTGAGAGTACTTAAAGTGAATTGAAATGAAAAGTTGAACTAGATATCTTGTACTCCAGGCTGACTAAGGTTGTATTTTAGATAGAGAGTTAAATATTTCATATTTAAGTTAGTAATAGAATTTGATGTTTATGCCTTGGCATGCTTAAAGAGAGAACTCCAAACTTTTGCAGTCTAGAGAAAAAAAGGCACAGATAGAGTAGTAAAATGTAGTCAGGGTATTCCATAGTCGAGCAACTGAAACTTTTCATCATTTCCAATTGCTTCTTTTTAATGTAATTAAATATGTTTTGGCCATATTTTCAGATTGCGTACATGTTCTTCCTGATAATGTTCTCGTTCACGGTGCTAGTCAAGATGGGGCCGATGCCGCGCTGGCAGGAATGGTATTCGATAGCTTATATAACGACATTGGGATTTGAGAAGGTGCGCGAAATCGTTTCCTCCGAGCCGGTGGCCATTACGTAAGTAAAGTAATTCGCAAATTGAATTGGTGCCAGTGTGTGCGTGTGTGTGTGTGTGTTTGAGTGTGTTTAATTGCATTTAATTTAATGATTATAAATGAGTGCTGCGCATACTTTATGCCTCTGTGCATTTTGATTACTTGCCTGCTGCTGCTGCTTCATCTGCTTCGTCTTTCTATCTATATCCTGTGCGTGTGTGCGAGTCTGATTTCCTTCAGAGTTTATTCACACTTGATTTACGGCTTTCGATTTCTGCGGCGTCCTTCATTAATGCGATTCTGTTGCGGCCTGGCTTCATTTGCCCCATTGTCGTTGTTGTTGCTGTTGTTGCAGGCATAAATTCTCGGTGTGGGCGTGGAACATGTGGAATCCGTGCGATGGCGCTGCCATAATACTCTTCCTCATCGGCCTGGCCTTTCGCTTTCGCCCCAACACGATGGACATCGGGCGCGTCATCTACTGCGTGGACAGCATCTACTGGTATTTGCGCATATTGAACATTCTTGGCGTCAACAAGTATTTGGGTAAGTAATCAGCTTCATCAATATATATATACTGACTATATGGACGTCTCCCGCCTTAAAGGTCCCTTGGTCACCATGATGGGCAAAATGGTCAAGAATATGATATACTTCGTCGTGCTGTTGGCCGTCGTCCTCATGAGCTTCGGCGTCAGTCGACAGGCAATACTCTACCCGAACAATGAGCCCACTTGGCGACTGATTAGAGAGGTAAGCCAAGACTTTAGTAACTAAAGTGTATATAGATATAAATATTTGAGTGTGTGTGTGTGTGTGTTATTCATGGAAAATTAAGAAAGTCAAAGAAATTAAATACCCTTACGAAACGCCTTAAATAGTTGCTGAGTATATGTTGAAGATATATTTCTATATATAAGTTTTATCAGCAGTCAGGCTGGTCTTTAATGATCCTAATGAATAACTTAAAATTCTGCAAGGGTATTTATAATTTCGGTCAGTCGAAGAAATCTGGTCTCTTAGGTTGATTACAAAATTCATAAAAAATATTTTACAGTCGTGTAAATATTAATTTTTTAGCAGAGAAAAAAGAGAAAAATTAAAAAAAAAAGATCCCAATTAATAATTTACTTTTCTGCAAGGGTATTTATTATTTCGGTCAGTCGAAGATATCTGGCCTCTTAGGTTGATTACAAAATTCATAAAAAATATTTTACAGTCGTGTAAATAATAATTTTTTAGCAGAGACGAAAAAGAAAACAATTAAAAAAAAATCTGTTGATGCTAATTAATTATGTTTGTCTGTGTGAGTGACTATATCTGTTTCAGTTTCTGTGTGTGTGTCTTGAACAAATATTAACATTTATATACGTATATATAGAGAGAGAGAAACATTTTTATATATATGCTCAATGTACACTGACAATTTCTACAATTGCAGCGCTTGTGAATTGTGTATTTATTGAGAGAAACGGAGTACATGCATTTACTTAAACCTAAATAAATATGAAAAACGCAAATATTTATGACAATATTAATAACAATAACTATAGTAAAACCTTTTATTCAAACTCAATTAATTGTAGCTAAATGACAAATATTCGTACTTAAGTAGAGCTCACACAGCGAGTTTTTGATTTACTTTGTTTGACTAAGTAGTTATATCATGCGAGCGATACTCGCCGCTCGCTAATCGATACTCGCAAATCGATATTCGATTAACTAACTGCTCTCTTTCTTCATTGTGTCTTGTATTATTGTATTTCTTCATGCCTTCATGCGTTCTCATGCTCCTTTTCAAACTCTTCACTCTTCACTGCTCACTCTTCACTCTCTTCACCTTTCTCTTTGCTACCATTCCATGCTCTGTTCTCACATACTTCACCTTGCGCATTTTGTTTTTATTATACACCCACATATATGTATAAACTTTTATATATATATGCGCGATGAATTGGCCAGGTTATTGCTGGTTCCATTTTTGCACCTGGATTTCAAGGCGCTCTCGGCCATAATAGTCGTTCACATAACACACGCATAGCTGGCTTCGGACCTAGTACATTTGCAGCTGCACATCATCGCAGTCATGCAGCAGCAGCGGCGGCAGCGGCGGCAGCAGCAGCAGCCAGTACGACAACAACAACAACCACAACAACGATGCCGCCCACTGTGACGCCCCCAACTTCGACAACAACAGCAACAGAAACAGAATCAAGCGAAAGCCACGAGCTGCCAAGTTTCTTAAATGGGAATCACACAAATGTATCTACAATTGGTTTGCTATATAGTGAAAAAAACTAAAAAAAAAACAAGTGTTTAGCAGTTGATCCTAGCTGGCGTCCCTGTGTGATATATTGATATCTGATATATATATTTATATATATATATATATATATTGGCAAGCTGTCTATCTAGTTGTTGTTGTGCCTCAAAAAAAAAAAAGAAAAGAAAACCAAATATTTTCGTTTTTTCTTTTTATTGTGCAAAAGATACTTTTTGTCTTAATTGGTTTCTTATCAATTTACTTGCTTATATTTCATTATATAATATAAAATATATATCGATGTTGTTTCAAATAAACCCGCAAATAGATATTCCCCATGATCTGCCTATCTATCTCTCTCCCTCTCTCTCTCTCTTTCTCTCTCTCTCTCTCGCGTTGGTTCTTTGACCCTCGAGTCTTCTTTTCTTTCCTGCTCGCCGACTACGTTGTTATCTCTTCGTTTTATATCATATGCTCATTTTAATTATATTACGTATACGCCTTGCATGTTTTACAGAAACGAAAAAAAAAGAAATAATACAAAATACAGAAATTTAAGTCTTTGCATCTGAGAAGTAAATGTGTGTACTCAGTTTCAAGTTTGTTAATAATTTCTTTGTCATTTATTGTAGATTCTCTTTTAAGATCTTTTTGCAATATTTATTAATATATTTTTATATCGGCATGCTTCATTTCTCTGCATGCGCATTGCCTGCGCTGTTTGAACAATGTCAAACGGATTTTACTCACACAAACAAGGAACAGTACACCCCCCCCCCCCCCACCCTACCCCCTCATCGACTGCACCTCCTGAAGCAGCGCTGCTGCATTGTTTGCAGCTGAAGTTCGAAAACTGTAGTCAGTCGAGCAGTTGCCGCACTGCCGTAGTTATACTTTTTGATACACTGTAGACACTTTTCGCAGCAATTTGCATGCAATATGCAAATGTTTAACGCAGTCAAAGAGTATTGTGTTTGCATCATGTCCTGGCATCTTTTGGACGCCTTTTTTGCAGCATAGCCGTTAGCTGAGAAATGCACAAGGTGCAGATTAACGTGGGGCAAATGACTAAAGACATAGAAAATGCATTAAAATTGGATATGCAGAGGCTGAACAGATACAGATACAAATACAGAAACAGCTAGAGATACAAATACAGATACAGATACAGATACAGATACAGACACGGATACAGATACAGATACAGATACAGATACAGATACAGATACAGATACAGATGCAGATACAGATACAGATACAGATACAGATACAGATACAGATACAGATACAGATACAGATACAGATACAGATACAGATATAGATATATATATAGATACAGATACAGATACAGATACAGATACAGATACAGATACAGATACAGATACAGATACAGATACAGATACAGATACAGATACAGATACAGATACGGTTACATATACAGATACAGATACAGATACAGATATAGCTAAAGATACAGATTCAGATATATACAAAGCTAATAAAACAGGATATAAAGATAGCTTAAAGACTTTCCTTAAAGCTTAGACCAAATTTTAGTTTAGAGATACCGTTTTCTCTCGCCTTGATTCCCATTTTTAACGAGAATTCGAATCTCTGTTGGGCTCCAATATATTGAAAGCCATAAAATTGAAATTGAAAATCATCCACTGCTGGCTGCTGGGTGCAATAAAGTAAACAGCAAACTGTCCACGTTTAATTATTCAAAATCTATCACAAAATGCTCAGACTCCAGGGGAGGTACATCCTCCCCCATCGCCCCACACACCTGCCCCGCCTGACATGCTGCCATACAGCTTGCGCCTCAGTTTAATCGCATAGCCATTAACCCGGCAAATGCTAATGAAATGGTGGCAGTGCCTTTAATGAACAGAAACCCAACTACAGTAGCATGCTGTTAAAACTAAAGGCGAAATGCACAGTAAACACACACACATACACACACCCACACATTCAACACACACATATATATATATATTATAGCAACTGTCTGTGTTGATGTGTAAAACTTGCATAAATGTTGACCCAGGCGGGAACGAGCTGACGGCTCGTCTCCCAAATTGAATTAAGCTTGGTCATTTTTGTTGTTGTTTTTGCTGGCGTTTAATGATGAACCCCTCTCTCTCTCCCACTCTCTTCTTCTTCTATTTTCTTTTCTTCTCTCCTTTTTTAATTTAACGCCGCACAGGTCACCTATCAGCCGTACTTCATGTTGTACGGCGAGGTCTTTGCCGATGACATTGATCCGCCCTGTGGCGAGGATCCGCGTCAGCCCGCCTGCGTTACAGGTAAGTTAATCACCTCAACTAATGCATATATATATTTATTTACTTATATTTTATCCTTAAACTTATTGCTATTTACAGGTCATTGGGTAACGCCTATCACTATGTCCATGTATCTATTGATTGCCAATATATTGCTCATCAATCTGCTCATTGCCGTCTTCAATAACATATTCAATGAAGTCAATTCGGTTTCACATCAGGTAAGTGCTGCGGCAAATGGGGTATTTAGGGCTTAAAGTATTTTAAAAATATATTTTTAGCATATTTTTAAATGAAATATATTTTATATATTACTTAATTAAATATATTTTATTACTTTTATTTTATTAAATATATTTTATTAACATTTTTTTAAATTAAATATATTTAATTAATATAATTTTGACTTGAAGCTGAATTAAGAAATTCAACTGCTTTTACAAGCATATTAACAGAGGAAGTGTTGCCACCTAGTTGCAAATAACTTTGCTTACAGTAGTTAAGCTGCCTTGTTTATTTGATTGAGTCAACAAATTATCAACCTTATCACCCTAGACTTCAACTTAGCCAAGCTACGAAACAATGTTATAAACTATTTCGACTATGTGGTGTCTACGTTGCCACCTAGTTGCAAATATCTTTGTTTTCAGTTTCCCAAGTTATGCCGGCACTGCCACCTAGCTGCAAAATATTTTGTTTTTAATGAGAAAAAGCATACTTCACTTGCTTACAGCTAGTTTGTTAACTATTTCCCTGCCTGAAGCTCAATAATGATGTTGAACTATTTTAATGTTGTCTGCCCAGGCTTGGCTGCTATACATTAATTATGTGGCGCTAAGGTTGCCACCTAGCTTGAACTTGCAAATCAGTTCACTTGCTGCAATTAACTAATTAAAGCAGCTTCGTTTACTTTGCTAACTTGATTAGCTTGCGAAATGCTTACTCGAAAATCCTTGAACTATGTTGCTTACTATATAAGCACTACAAAATGTTGCCACCTAGTTGCACAGCAATTTGTTGACAGAAGTGTAGTTCAAGTAGATTTGTTTGGGCTAATTAAATGTAATTAAGTTAATATATTGATTAAAGTTCAATTAGAATATATAATATAAGCGTTACCACCTAGTTGCTAGAAAATTAGCACAAGCTGTTAGGTCTACTACTTTAAGTTGCTTTAGTTGACTTGGAACAAAGGAAATGTGATAAATGTCTTAAGCTAAGATAAATATTTTAAGTCTTGTCAACTGCAAGCGTTGCCATACAGTTCAATTATATGTGATTAAGTTCTTAGAGTGATGACATCTCTTAAGTTTGATTTAGCACATTGTTAACTGCAGGCGTTGCCACTCATTTGTAAATTTACTTGTTAAGCCTTTAAGCTAACATAACTTGACTTTACACAACTGCAAAGTGATTAAGAACTTAAAGTTTGGGCAAGGAAGTTAAATTCCAAATCGATATTATTTAATTTTACGGTTATTTACGCTCCAAGCGTTGCCACACAGGTGCATTTATCGTTGCTAAGCCATTAAACCAACTCCTTTTTAGTTTAACCAATGAAAATACCCCAAAGCATGTTTTGACTAATAAAACTCCAACACGATAATAAAATGCATTCTCTTCTGCCTGCAGGTGTGGATGTTTCAGAGATTCACAGTGGTCATGGAGTATCAGCAGAAGCCGGTGCTGCCGCCGCCTTTCATCGCCTTCTGCCACTTCTATTCGCTGCTCAAGTATTGCGTGCGTAAAGCGAAAGGTGAGCCCGGCATGAGCAAGTTTAGCTTTGTTCCCTGTGAGTGCAAAACAATCGGAGCGTGTCCCAATCGAATGAGAATAATGTACAAATCTCTATATCTTTTTACCTGCTGCCGCATTGCTGTGTACCGTCTACAACTACTGCTCTATTGTATATACATATATATAATCGACTGCTATATAACTGCAATTTCTTATTATTATTGTTATTATTGGGGTTTGTCCATCGAAATAATTGAATTAAATTGCGTTTTTTGTTTGTGGCCTTCGATAGGATTGGAGGTGCAGCGGGACAACGGTCTCAAGCTGTTTCTCGAGAAGGACGATCTGGAGCGGCTGTACGACTTCGAGGAGGAGTGCGTCGAGGGCTTCTTCCACGAGCAGGAAATCATATTGAACCAGTCGACCGATGAGCGCGTCAAGAACACGACGGAGCGCGTTGAGACGATGTCACAGAAAATCGAGGACATCAATCAAAAGGAGAACATACAAACGGCCACCGTACAGGTAGCACACACACTCGTACACACTCATACACTCACACACCATTCACTCAGTGTTAAGCCCACTTTTTAGTTTTTTGTTATGCAAATTCACAATTTTCCTTTCACACATTGATTTGGGTTTTATGCGCATTGACAGCCAGCGGGAGCATTGGGAGCTGGAGCAGCTTCAGCCGCAACGCTTAAATTGAAAATGTCCATAAATGTGGAGCCGTACGAGGGTTACCTCAATACTCAAGATATCAATTATTGACAGTCCTTTAAGCACGTTCTTAGCCCAAGACTAAATAGGCTTGAGCAAGACTTGGGTTTCTTAAATTTCGCTCATATTTCCCAGCTGTTTTTAGCAGCATTTCAAGCATTCATAAAGTTGTGAAACATTTTCTTGGCATTGAATGAATTATAGTTTATTGACGAAACGTTAACGACCAACTGTATAATTTATCAAAAAATGATAAAAAAATAACTGTGTCAACAGTAGAATCATACGTTAATTTTAATAACTAGTTCAATTGAACCTGTTTCTTACAAGTTAGTTAACTTTAAGAACTAGTTCAATTGAACCTGTTTCTTACAAGTTAGTTAACTTTAAGAACTAGTTCAATTGAACTTGTCTCTATCAAACACTACTATTTAATGGGATCAATTGAATGACTGAGCAAAAAACATGTAAGAATTGATATTTAAAGAACTAGTTCAATTGAACTTGTTTTTTATAAATATTATTCTTATGTTCGTAATGAATCTTGTGAATCTTCTGCTCAAATATAATTATTAATCACAGAATTAACTTTTTTGTTCACAAAACAAAGGAACCAGTAGTTCATTTGAACAGCCAGTTCAATTAAGCAAAGATAATTATTAATAACAATGTGAACTATTTTGTTCACTGCTCACAAAAAAAGCACTAGTTCGTCTGAGAACCAGTTCAATTGAACAAGCTCTATATAATTATCTTTTTGTTCGTGATCCAAAATATCAATAACTAAGACCAAGGATTATTCATAAACTATTCTGTTCACTGATCACAAAAAGAATAGAATCCGTAGTTCACTTTGAAGAACTAGTTCACTCCTTTAAAACATTTCTCTTTACCCAATAAATCCTTCACCCTCACATCACACTCCAATTCATGCTCGTTGTTTGCTCAACTTGTGGAGCGCCCCTCTCCCAGGTGGCAGCTGCTGCTGCTGCTGTTCGTTGCTGCTTCGACAGTCAGGACATATGGCATCGAGTCGTAGTTCGCTTTCAGCTGCTCGCCTTTATTGCAATTGCTACATTGTCGTTCATATTGTGCGTTTGTGCGTGTGTTTGTTCTGTTTGCAGAACATTGAATTCCGTTTGCGCAAGATGGAGGAGTCGTCGGAGCAGATATTGTCGCACCTGGGCGTCATACATCGCTTCATGTCCGCACATACCACCGGCAACGAGGAGCTGCTGCGCGGCTCTGTGATGAACATTCCAGGCGAGATGCATCGCATGCGCACCATCTCAATGTCCGACAACGAGGGCAGCGGCGGAGCCGGCGGAGGAGGCAGCGGCAGCGGCGGAGGAGCCGGACCTGGTGGCATTGCGGCTTCCCTGGGCCTGGGTGCCGCACTCACTTTAAATTCACTGCAGGTGCGTCTCAGCCGAATGCTTCTCTATCGCCTTAAACCTGTTGCCAATTGCTTTTATTTGCTTTTTCTCCACCTGGGCAGGTGAACAATCGACGGCGCTTTAATCGCTCGCTGACCGAGGTGCGGCCGGATGCGTACATCCTGGATGAGGGCACGCACTTCGAGGTGGTGCCGCTGCCCGAGGAGCCCGACGAGGTGGCCAAGTCCCGCGAGGCGCTCAACGAGCAGATGGGGCGCAAGGCCTCGATGCAGTCGGAGGCCGACTCCGACATCTACTTGCCCCTGTCGCAGCGTCCGTCCACCTGCGACACGGTCAAGCGGACGCCGTACGTCACGGTGCGCCAGGATACGGGCGCCAGCACCGAGAGCAAGGACACGCTCACGCCCATGGGCAACAACGACGACGACCAGACGCTCGTCGGCGGCGACAACTCCGACGACGCCGCGCCGGACATGACATTCGAGGGTAATGCGAACGGGCCGTAGAGCAGCCGCAGCTCTGTCTGTCTGGCCCTCGAGCCCACTTCTTCCACCTCTGCTTCCATGTTACGTTCCTTTTTCACTACTTCTGTATGCGTTCTCGTTTGCAAGTACCTCTCTCTTTATTTCTCTTTCGCTTACGTTGATTTGTTACCCCACCCTGACATTGCCCCCGATCTAACTTATCTCTTCGCCTCTGCCTCCTGCCAGCTGCCAGACATCGCGCTCTGCGCCAGCGCACCGTCTCGCTCTGCCGCCGCAACTCGGAGACGTACTCCCTGGCCGGCGCAGACATCAATCGCTCGCACATCAGCCTCAACCAGCTGACGACGCTCTCGCGCCGCCAGCTCAGCCTCACCCACTCCGAGCCGGACAGCGACAAGGACATGCCGCCAGTGCCACCCACGGGTAAGCTAAGTTCGTTTCTCTATTTTTGTCTAGACTCTAAGCGTTAGATGCAACCGATGCGCGCGCTCCAAAATTCGATGCCTTTGACTAACACCGAACTCATGAGGACGACTTCTAATCCCAACTAAAACATTAACTTCGACCAATCCAAGCTACCCAAATTGGCCAACATGATCTAGAGACTTAACCCACAAGAGCATATAATCTCGTTGTTCTTGTAGTTGTTGATGTTGTTGTTGATGTTGTTGTTGTTGTTGTTGATGTCATTGTCATGTGCATATACAGTGAAAGCTTTGCGAAGTGAACAATGAAAATTGATTTGATAAAGATGTTTGCTGAAGAGAGTTGGGGGGGGATGAAGACGGACTAGAAATTCCTTGAGGATATATGTATATATATAGCTATGTGATATAGCAGTACGGTGCGCATAAGACTAGGTTTACATACGCTTTATCGAAATCGTATAAGTACGGCTGACAGATCACATTGGCAAAATATGATATATATGTCCCATTTCCGATATAGAAGGCTATAGAGCTGCAATTCCAACAGGTATTCATGGTAAAATATGTGTGAATATATAGAGTGAATATTGTGAATATTGTATAGGAGTAATAATTATTAAGCATATGCTCATAGGTACGTTTATAGACTTGATCATAATATTTATAGTAGTTCGATGTCATTGAGAATATATTTTTAATTCAAAGACTCGATCGGAATCGATTGCTCAATATTATCTATCTTGACAAGTTAGATTTGCTATGAAAAACTGTGTTTATATTGAAAGAAATCCTATTCTAGTCGGTAGCTATAATAGTTGTCATTCAAATAGTAAGACAGACTAATATCTCTGAGTGATAAATAGTATATGAGCAGCATAGCCAAAATATGTCTGATTTTCCGAACTTTACATAAACTGAAATCAAATGATATTCAAATTGAGAATAAAAGAATTGGTTCCCATTGTTAAGCCCATAGTGCGATCGAATATATCTGATTTGTTTTTAGGGAGGCTACACTGTACAATCTAGTACGCCAGCTGTTAAACAATACGTATATGTAATCAGGGCCTCTGTTCGTCCGCAGAGCTTTCATTGTCCCCCTCTCTCATGCTCATTCTCACTCTCACTCTCACTTTCTCTCTCTCTCTTGTTTACTCTCGACACACGCATACATAAACACCAACACACACCGACACACACACGCACACACACTCGTATTTTGATCTGTGACGCATTCTCAAACAAAAAACCTAACCTCGAACTCTAGGTAAATCAGTATTGCATGCGAAACCCTCCAGAAATATATTGCTGAAACTGCACAGTGAATATACATCCATAACGGACGAGCTGGAGAGCGTTTGCCATTTGATTGCCTCGCCGACCGTCTCGCTGCAGAGCAACCAAGGTAAGTTGGCGTTGCTCCGATCTCCGACCACCATCCAAAACTCCCACATCCGATTGGCCCACATGCAAAGCAACCACAAAAAGAGAAAAATCGAAATCCTCCAAATTATGTAATCTGTTTATTTGCTAACCGGGCGTATGCGTAATCTTCATCTGCCTTGTGCTTGCCAGCCAAACGAAAAAAGAAACCCCAAGCCCTAGCCCAAGCCTGCGCCTGCACCTGCCCGCAGTTCTAATTCGAAATCCTTGCTCATTGAATCCTTGCCCATTTGACAGCTTCCCTGGATCGCCCCAAGACGGAGATGTCTCGCGCAGAGGCCGCTGCGCTGCAGGAGAAGAAGCACCTGAAGGAGTGCGAGGAGAACGACTATCGGATACTGGAGGGTCTCTTTGAGGCGCGCGGCTCCATCGATGCCAGCGTGCCGTCCTATGAGGTGGGCTCAGCTGGATTTACCTAGCTCTTCCCAATCTAATGCTTCTCTTCATCTCACTCAGATTGGCGTCTCTGTGGACTACAGCCATCGCTATCCGCTGCGCCGCGAGACGGCCGTCGAGCTGTCGCCGTCGAAGCCGGCGGTCGAGGGCGGCTCCATTGGCGCCGTCATTGCGGGCGACAGCAGCGACACGAGTGGCGGGGCGGCGAGCAGCGGGTTCCAGCTGAAGCACGAGCGGCCCTGGCAGCGCAACTCGTCCATGGAGCAGCAGAGCTACCAGTCGCCGCTGGTGCCGACGCGCGCCACGAGCGACTTCCTCAACCCGCCCTACGACAGCAGCGGGCGGCTCTTCAAGAAGTCGAGCGAGAGCCTGCAGAAGAACTCCAGCACGGACACGGACTACTCGGCGCATCCGTATCGCTTCATCAAGCAGAGCTCTAACGAGACGAACACCTCGCTCACTGGGTCCTACAACGTGGACACGCCCTCGCTGACGGCGGAGCCCAGCCTGGACGCGGGCGACTCGCACTCGGCCACGGGCATCAGCGTGGGCGTTGGCGCTGCTGGCGGCGCTGCTCAGGCGCGCTACCAACCCAAGCGCACGGCGTCCGTGGGCGCCGCCGATGGCAGGCGTCTGAGGGACGACAGTTCCAGTTCGCTAGATCTGACGCAGGCAGCGCCAGCACTGCCAACGCGCCCCATGCAGCTGAAGAAACAGTTTAGCATGGACCAGGGCAAGCCGCTGTCGGCGCAAGCCAGCGGCGAGGCGAGCAGCGCTGAGGCAACGGCTGCTGCTGGTGCTGCTCCAGCTGCTCCAGCTGCAGCTGCAGCTGCTCCGGTTGCTGCCAAACTGATTTCGACGCTGAAGCCACCCTACACGAGCAAGCTGGGCATGAACGTGCTCAAGGAGAGCAGCTCCAGCACCGAGGAGTCGCGTGACGGCGAGCCCATCTCGGCCACCACCTCCTCCTCCGCCAAGAGCAGTTGCACGGGCCTGGCCATACCGCAGATCAGCACGCACCTGGTGCAGGACGAGATAGCTAAGCTCTCCTCCAACATCAAGAGCAGCACAGAGTCCGAGAAGGATCCGCCATATAACGAAACCATGTGTTAACTAACTGTACATATGATTACTGTATCTATAAGCTATAGAGCAAAAGTATATATATCTGTATCTGTCTGTTGAAGTATCTGTATCTGTATCTGTTAGTGGACGAATCCTGATGTAGATGACTTGATGAGTCACAAAAGGATTCACCATATAACGAAAGAATGTGTTAACTAACTGTACATATATATATCTACTATATCTATAAGCTATAAAGCAAAAGTATCTGCATCTGTCTGTCAGAGTATCTGTATCTGTTAATGGAGTAATCCTGATGTAGATGACTTGATTAGTCACAAAAGGATTCGCCATATAACGAAAGAATGTGTTAATTGTATATATATATATATGTATCGATCTATCTATCTATAAGCAAAGTATCTGTATCTGTATCCGTATCTGTGTCTCTAAAAGTATCTTTATCTAAATGTCTGTTAGTAATTGAATCCACCTTGTGCTCAATAAGCGTTGCTAGTCAGCCACATTACCAACAAAATATTGAAGAGTAATACCATATATGTATATCCGATAGATAGAGCGCATATCAAGCATATATATATATATGTATGCAGATATTCACGTTTGCCCAGGTCGAATGCAGCTGCAAATTTCAATGATTTTTGACAATACATAGCACACAGAGATTGTCTGTATTTTTATATAAAATGTATTTATTTACAGAGTTGTCCGTTTTTATCGTTGTTATATTAATGTACAAAAGAAGAAGTTGGAGACGGAGAGAAGTGAGAAACTTGAATAGCAAATCAAAATATAGCATGCATTTCACATACAACTCGAGCGCATATTATATATGTACAACTGTTTTATCGGTTTATAAACTCTATCTAGCTGTTACTCAACTGAAAAGTAAAGAAACTAAAAGTATGTCTAGCTCTAGTTCCATAAACATATGAAATGTCACCTGCAATTTCACATATCCAAAAAGAAAAACCAACCAACCTACGAAACTTATCTAAGAAGCAACCAAAAAGAAAAACTCTATATAGGGAGATATATATAAAAACTTAAAGCAACTTGTTGTACTTATGCATTGCCTATATATATATGTTATATATATATATCTGTATATCTGTACTGTTATGTCCCGCAACTTCTATATCAAATTTATATATATACATATATGAGTGTCTGTGTATTATACATAGTTAGCTAGTCCATTTTACTTTATTTATATGTATGTGAATATGTGTGCGTGTGTGCATGTTAGCTAAATATTCTAGCCAGAAACAATTTGTATATACATATATATAGATATTTTTTCAGCAAAAAAGAAACTTGTTAACGTTTTGCTTCGTGTTAAATGCGTTTGTCATAATTAGTTTATAAATATTATTGCATTTTACTAGAGTTTAAAAAAGGAAATGAAAAACAGAAAACATTGTACTTATTGATTTTAAGAAAATTAAATTTAATTATATATCTATAAACGTGATGTGTTTTTACTAAAAAAAGTGGGAGGGGGCCATTATAATGTTCTCCTTTTAGAATTTGAGGAGGATTGATGGCGGCGGTCTTACCATCCTGCGGCAGGATATGCTCGAGCTGGAGCTATTATTTTATATTATTGTTATCTAAAAAACTTTGTTTTGGCATGAGCTATAACTCTGATATATCCTTAAGGATATCACAAGGACATGGTTTTTTGCAGTCGCAAGATTGAGGTCTATCGAATTTTATTTTAAAATTTTCGAAATCCCCAGCTAAACCTGAAAAATGAATATAAATAGTTTCAAAATTCAAATGCATTTTATTTGCCTCTGGAAGGTATGCAATGATATATTTACGGTCCTAAAATTCTATCCTCTGCCTGTTGATGCTGTTTGCCTGGTGCATCAATCGAATTTTTGCTCAAATCAAAGACTTTAAGCGCCGAAAACGGCTGCCCTCTAGAGTATGCAACGAATTTCGGTTTTTGCTGATTTTAGCGATTTTGTTTTTCGGCTATAACTCGGTCAAATCCTGTCGCAGGATAACAAAATATGGTGCGTTAGGATCGTGGTGACAATCGCCATCGATCCCCATCAAAATATTATGGGGTCATCTAGGAATCCAGGACTTGTACTTTTTTCGAGCCAGGCTGCCTGCAGCTGCTATGAAAACGACCCAAAACACACAAAATACCAAATATCTCAGGAGCCAGAAGGACGATTTTGATATCCTTTGGCCAGTTGGTAGCCCTGGTGACCCCAATCAGTTTGACACAGGACTTGCCAGGATACGCCAGGATAGAGCCCAGAAATAAACAGTTTATTGTACACAAAAGAAGTCCTTATAAATCAGTTTATTGAAGGACTTTCGTCCTTTTTATTGTAAATATTTTGTTATGATACTAATTACAGTATATGTTCCAAAGGACATGCTGATTGCTCTTCAAATGGCCAAGATAATGTCGAGTTTTGGCCTTTTTGGCCATTTTTCGACCATATCCCTTGCAAAAAATTGAGAATTTTTTTTGTTGAAATCCTGGAAATCCTTGAATGCCAATCGGTAGCTATACTTACTCCGAGCTGAAAAAGGTTCGTCCTTTGGAGATCCTTAAGGATATGACCGAGATATGGGCATCCAAAGTATGTAGTTTTCTAGAAAATTAGCTCTAACTTGGCCAAATCCTTACGTATTTTCACAGGACTTGGTGCATTAGGATCGTCAGGAGCAACTAAACCAATCTACAATCAAATTTTATGAGGTCATCTAAGGATCAAATAATATCTTCGTATGCAGACTGAAATATTACAAGTGTTGTATTCTTAGATGACGCCATATTATTTTGATGGTGTTTGATGTGGCTGGTGATCATAATTCTAATGCAACATGTTTTTTCGTCCTGCGCAAGGATTTGTCCGAAATTTGGCTATTTTTCTACATTTACATGAGTTCATTAATTGAGCAGCGCAAAAGTATGCAATGCTTTTTTGTTACACATTATATGCACTGCTTACTGAGAGCCTTTTTATATGTACTGCTTACACATATAGCCAAGCAGTACATATTTATGTATGACAAATTGCTGACAGTTACGATACTGCATCTTACAAACATTTTAACTATTTTTAACTTCATAAAAGGTATATTATATTTAATTTAAAGCACATTTTGATATATTTTAGTCATAAGTCTGACAGTTCCTACAAAAGTCGTTTATTTAAAATGAATTTAATTAATTAACTTAAGTTGCTAGCGTAGGGTAAGAAACAAAGCAAGCTTCAGAACTCTGCAACTGTTTAACTTAAAGCAAAACAATTATTTAATACTTTCCTCACTTACACTTTAGCTAGGATCATTATTATTGCGCTAAAACTATTGTTCTTCGTTTCTTTTTCGTTTTGTTTCCCTTCATTTACAGTGTATACAAAATTTGTAAGTCTTTTACGTTGCCATCGCGTAGCTTAAGAACTAAACAGTTTCTGGTTTCTTTTTAGTAATATTTTATAAATATTTACAAGTAATGGCAATATGGCTTGACTTTGCGGCGCCCCAAGCCCAGCTCCATATAAATAACATTATCTCAACTAACTTTCCAAAAAATTCCAACAATTTCCACAAGAACATTCTATGCTTCGCGGCTCACAACTTGCACTAGGTTTCAGTTATATATAGATACAGTATCTAAATATATATCTCGATGACTCGAACTAGGTTTATCCCTTTTTTTTTTGTTTTTGTTTTTGGTATTTGCCAACTGCTCAGTTGGTATCGATGCTATTTCTCCTCTGTCGTAATGTGATGTACTCGTACTCCTCTATAGCTTAGCAATATGGATCACAATTGGTTGAGCTCAGTTGTTGCCACTGTTGAGGTTCTCCGCCTCCGGCTCGACGACGCCTTGATTCACCAGCTTATCCAGCTCCTCCTTCTTCGAGCGATTGAAGAAGCCCGCCTGCAACAAGAGATGGGAAGAGGTTAATATCATTTCATAATATCTCCACGGCTACTCTACCTTGTACATGCCATAGGTGATGGCAGCCAGCACCAGGATGCCGCCCAGTATGGAGAGAATCCACACCCAGATGGGCGTGCTCTTTACCAGATGCTTCGATATGACATTTGGCTCGATCTTGCGCCTGATTAGCAACGAGCTGCCCGTGGGATCGCCCTCCTTGCGGACGTTCAGGTCGATGAGGATGGCGAAGAACTCCCAGGGATCCATGAGGATGGCGTTCACCTCGTTCAGGTCGACGCTGTAGCGCATATTCAGGTTGATCGGCTTCTCCGGCTTGAAGTTGTAGACGCGCATCACCGCCCTCAGGCAGATGGTCATCTCCGGGTCGCGGCAGTTGAAGACAATGGTGCGATTCACGGGCAGCTTGCCCTTGAAGTCCTCGCTGAGCAGCTCGTGCGCCTTGACGTTCGAGATGCGCGCATACTGCTCCCGGTTGGCGGTCAGGGTCTTCAGGTCCCGCCGCTTGCGCGTCATGGAGGCTGTGGCCACGGCATCCGAGTCCAGCTCCTGCCAGCTCTGCTCCGTATGCCCGCTGCTGCTCACATCGTACTGCGCCCCGTTCTGGCTGACGACGACGCGCTCCGTGTGCTTGCTCGAGCTCGTACCCGAGCCCGAGCCCGTGCCCGTCGTCCAGACCTCCAGGGCGTTCATGATGATCTGCGTGTTGTTCGGGTCGAGCAGCTCGATGGACACCAGCTGCGAGTCGTACGTCGCCTGCATGGTGATGTTGCCCACATTGACGATGGGTATGGTGGCTGCGGAGCCAGCTACCTTGTAGGCCACTGGAATGTGGAAGACCAGCTCCAGGGCGTCCACGTTGCTGGGCCCGTTGCTCTTGATCTCGTAGTTGTTGACAATTACGGCCGAGTTCTTGTAGTGCTCCAGGTTGATGGCCTCGTTGCTCTGACCACTGCAGAGAGAGAGAGGGAATTAGGGAATACACTCAAGTTGGGCTGGCTTTGTGGACTTACCCGGATGCATCGATTTCCGTGTACTCCTTGAGCGCAATCAGGCTGTTCAGCTTGTTGTCGCTGGGATTCTGCTCGTGGCCCGTGCTGAAGACCTCGGAGCTGATGGTCAGCGCTCGGCCCGTCAGGCTGCTCACGTCGAAGCTGATGGTGACGCTGTCCTTGTCGCCCTTGCCCAGCGGCCTGCCATGGTTCAGATCACAGACCATGACCGCCTCACTGACCTTGCAGTTGCCGGGTATCTGAGCGAAGCTCAAGCGACTCGAGCTCGTCACATTCAGCTGGGGCAGGTAGGCGGTCTCCCCATTGTTGATCACCTCGTAGTTGACGCGCAGCGTCCTGTCGCTGCCCAGGATATAGCTGGAACTGCTCGAATAGAAGATTGTTGATGAACTGTCCTTTATCCCAACTTGTCTTCGACTTACCTCAAGTCCTTGGCAGTCAGCTTGAGGTCGGCTATGCAGACGTCTGTGGCACAGCCCGTGCTGAAGATGATCTTCTCGGTGTAGACCTTCGGGTCGTCGGGATCCACAGCGACACAGGTGTCACAGAAAACTGGA
Source organism: Drosophila pegasa (assembly GCA_035046225.1). Classification (NCBI taxonomy): domain Eukaryota; kingdom Metazoa; phylum Arthropoda; class Insecta; order Diptera; family Drosophilidae; genus Drosophila; species Drosophila pegasa. Next base: position 3,048,080 of record JAWNOD010000076.1, read on the forward strand.
AGGACAAAGAAAGATATTAGTCAGCTGTTGATACCCTTTCTCACTCGCCCACTTACTCTCAGAGTCTGGCACCTTCTTGGTCAGCTCGTAGTGCATCTCCAGCTCGATGGGCTGGAATATGTCCTTTTCGCTGTAGCGCACCTCGCAGTCGAAGACGCGGCACTGCTGCGTGGTGCCCGCCGTGGCATTGAAGCTCAGCTCACTGGACTGCGACTGGGTGAAGGTGGCACGCTTCAGCTGCGCATCAATCACAATTTTCATCGCGATCTCCTGCTGCTGCGCCGAGCTGCCCTTGGCCGTGGTGGTGAGGCCATAGCAGGCCGTGAGCTGGACTCGGTTCTGCTCTGGCTTGATCTCACGGCTCTGCGAGCGCACGCCGGCCAGGATCTTGACCACGGGATAGGCGCGATAGAGGTAGACGGCCTCGGCGTTGGGCGCGCCCACAGCGAAGTCGTTGAAGCCATTCCCATCGATGTCCGAGCCACGCGAGAGGCCATGGCCGAACATGTGCTGGCCGTACTTGGAGGGCTGCTGCTGCGGCGAGTCCAAGCGCTGGCTGGGCTTGTCCCGCAGACCCGTCTCGCTGCCCAGGTAAATGAAGACAGATCCATTGCCCGCAAATGGAGCGCCCACTGCAATGTCTGTAATAGAAAAGGATTATCTATTAGTGAAAGAGAAGTAGAGAAGGAAAAGTAGATAAAGGAATCGAAAGTGAAGAGCAAATGAGATGAAGATCTAGAAGAAGACGAAGATTTGGAAGATGAGGAATGTGAAGGAATCTATAGAGAAGGTGGCATGATATGCAAGCATGATGAATGATAGAGAAGCAGGAGAAATTATAATATTAGATAAACGATAATATAGCCCCGATAATCCGATTTACATGTATGCCTATATAGAGTGGATCCTTATGCTGTGGGTTTAAGGCTTAAAGAAGTTATATATATATAATGCTAGACTATTCAGCTTCCTTAATATTGTTTATATTCGGTTCATTAATATTATAATCCTTTATTTATCTGCTCTATTAATTTATCTGCTATAACTCAAAGTACATTAAAGTCTTGATCTATGTAGTCTAGTATAACAAATGTATAAAATATAACAAATTCTCTGTAAACCTCTCGTGCTGCTTGATCTAGGCTGGCGTGAATTAAGCTCACGTTTATCTTGAATCAAGTAGAACATGGAAACAAATAGAACAAGTTTCTGACAAAGGAATTCCATTTTCTATTAGTTAATCGTATTACAACTAAAACACATAGAGTTGACTCATGTGTGTATATAAACAGTTGGGAAAAGAAAAATAAGAGACTTACTAGATAGATTGACAGATGACTACTAATAAAGCTCTGGTATATAAATGCGAATAGATATACATATATATAAATATAAATATATCCATGAAAGTCTCAATATACTATACAAACTACATAAATACAAGTAAGAGTGCTCTCATTGGGAGTAACTGACTTGTATATACCCTGAACAATGGGCAGAGCTTCTAGGCGAGGCATTTTACACTCCTTTTATACATATATTACAAGCAACACACACACATAAGTGCACTTTGGGCCTTACTATAAAAAATTAATATCTGAAAAACTTTTGTTCTACAATTGATGCACTTTGCTCATGAAATTCACAGCATAGCAATGACAGTCAAATCTATTTATTTGCCCAATCGCAAGTCAGATTAAGTATACATACACCTTATGACAGCTGCCACGTCTCCTTCCGCTTGGCTCACACATTTATTACAATACCAATATACTCTAAATTCCCATTTCCAATAAGCGCATTAATATACCTAACTAATATACACATTTTCCATTTAACACTTATTTCAGTCTATTTCTAACTGCTTCTAGACACTTGCCAAGCACTGTATGTATAAGAGTTATCTATGTGGGATAGCCTAGTAGCGCCCGCAAGTGCTCTAAAGAAACAGAACAAAAACAAGTAAGAAAACTCTAGCCGGGCGTGACCAACTAGGGGATACCCTGAGCCCCGTCGAATATGTTTTTCATAGAATTTGGGGCCGATATCCAAAATATAACAAAATTCGAAATTGCATAAAATACATGTAAACCTAAATATAAAATTTGGCGTCTCTAGCTTAAAATTTGGGCGAGATATAATTTATTCGATTTCGTTTTCAATCGATAACAATTATTTGGGGATAGTTATCAATTTTTTAAAATAAATTCGATCTGCGCGTGCTATACACGCACCTACAAAAAATTTCAAATCTCTAGCTTTTATACGGACTGAAATCGGCGCGTTCAAGCATACGGACAGACGGACGGACGGACAGACGGACAGGGCCAAATCGCTTTCTCTTGTTGTCCTGATCAAGAATATATATACTTTATGGGGTCTGCCTGTTACATACATCCAACAAAAACAATATACCCTGATTTCCCATTTTTCATTGAGCTCAGGGTATAACAAGGCCATGTTCCAGTTGAGGAATTCTTTGTTAAGAGATTGCAAATATTTCAGAAACCTTTTCGTATTGTACTCGCCTTGAAGGAGAGAGAGAGAGGGACAAGACAGTAGCTGTCGAGTGAGAAATGTTCATTTAACCCGGAGTAAAAACTTACCGTTATAGCCGTCGTGATTAATGTCGCCCAGGCGGGTGAGCGTGGTGCCAAAACGTGCCTTGGCCATCACAGGCGGCGGGCAGCGCAGTTGCTTCATTTCAAAGTTGAACTGGAATACAAATATATATAAACGTGTATCGATTAGTCATCAGGAGACAAAGGCAGAGAGTTTTGGGGGCATTACTCACCCGTCCCTTGTTGAGGAACACGTAGATCGCACCATTGTCGTGCGAGTCTTCGAGCGCGTGCTGCGGGCCAGAGATGATGACGTCCGTCAGGTTGTCCCCGTTGAGGTCCTCGGCGAGCACGGCATAGCCGAAGTACTCGCCGAACTGCTCGCCGCGGAAGATGTAGTACGACTCGATGTTGTTGCCGTGTATATCGAAGATGTAGGCCTCGCCCGACTGCTCGTTGGCCTGCGGGGCCGTGGCGACGTAGAGCAGGCGCTTCAGGTTGGTGCTGTCGAAGTGGCCGGAGCTGACGGAGTAGCCGAAGTACGAGTCGTCCGACTGGCCCCAGTTCTTCGGGTTGGGTATGTCCGTCTTGTAGAACACCTCCGGCTCGTAGTCGAGGTAGTCGCCGCTGCCGCGCGTCTTGCGGCGCAGCTGGCGACTCGTGTCGCGGCGACTCGCCGAGGGGTCGTCCACCTGGTAGACCTTGCGGTAGCGTATGACCGAGCCGCGCCACGTGAAGATGCCCGGCGCACCGATCAGGAACTGCTCCTCGTCGTCCGACACGTGCGCACTGAAGCCCTGCTCCGCCAGGATGTAGAAGTAGTAGCGATGGTCGTTGTCCTCCTTCACCTGCTCCGACTTGAGGCGCAGCGGCGAGATCTTCGTCACGTTCTGCGGCTGATCCGCGATCGTGTCCGCCACCCAGTAGCAGATGCCGTGCATGTGGTAGTCCTTCGTCGAGGGCGCTATGAAGTGCGGCGCGCACACCAGCAGCTTGTCCTCGTCCCGCGTGCCGCCGTCCATGGAGCCGCCCAGCCACTGGAAGTCCCGCCGCTCCGAGTCCCACGTGTACTCCGTGTTCTCGATGTTCCGATTGCCGTTCCCATCGAACACATAGGGACTGCAGGTGCCGTTCAGCAGCGAGCACTTGTAGATGGCGCCCGTCTCATTGACCTTGCGCTGCGACTCCAGCGTCGACTGCGCCTGCGGAGCGCCCACAATGATACTGCAAGAGAGGAGGGGGGAGGGCGCATTAGATGACAATGAACCTTCAATCAATACGAATTGACTCGAGCCAATTGCGCATGGAAATTACTAAGCTACAGCTGGGAGTTCTCAGTGTAGCTACGGCGGCGGTGACCAGCCCAGTCCGATAAAGACATTATCAGCTAGCATAGCTCGAGCGTCTAGCAGATAAACAACATGGACAACAGCAGCTGGAATGGGGTGTTGGGGAATAGAGAAACATCAGGGTGTGGACTCTACTATCTATAATAAATATTTCAGTAGAAGAAAAAAAAAACTGGGCATACGAGGCAAACTCCATTTGGGAATACGAAGCAAAATAAACTTCGACAAGCTCTTTGAATTTATAACTGAGAAGCAAATAGAAGGGCGCATGATGGAAGCCAGTAAAAGGTGTGACAAAAAGGGAGCTAAACAGGATGCAGACAGAAGATAGACAAAGTTAGAACTACTTGGGGTCAACAGGAGGAAGCTAAAGGATATGAAGAATTGGTTTAAAAATTTATTAAAATTCTATAAACTATTCATTTTTGTTTGGGTAAATAGATTTTTAAAATTCTACAAAAAATAATTCTGTTGAATTATTTATTTCTTTTGTTTTCATTGTTAATTATGAACTTCATTAATATGGTTTTTTTTTTTTTTTAATTCATTCATTATTCCCATGAGCAATTATATAAAATTATTCATTTATTTTAGCTTTAATAAGCTCCATTTTTATATATTTTTATTTTTATACAGCAAAGATAAGATATTACTTTTAGTTGACAAATTTTACAACTAAGAAAAAGTGCGAAATGTCTTTAGAAAAATACTCTAAAAGGTCAAAAGCTAAAAGGTAAAAAGCTAGAACAATTTATATATATTTAATTTACCTTTTTATATATATTTAATAAAATTGGACATAGGCAGGTTTTACTGTATTCAAATTTCTATCATTTTCATATAAATTCAATAATTTTCTCTACTTTTTGCCATACTTTTATTCAGTTTAAGCATTCACAGCTCTACTTGGCTGGCTAACGACAGACCACCTATACATACCCCTATCTATATATATACATATATATGTTATATATAGACTATGCCACCTCTACCTAATCTTATCACACAGAAAATCGACTAAAAAAGCTGATAAAAAGCGCACAACAAATCGGCATTGACTAAACTTTTTTAGCTCGAAAATATGAAGAAAACAATATAGATTCAATTGCCACAAATTGAATATGTCTCATTCTACAGTCTACTATATAGTATATATAGATGATGCATAAGTGTGCGTAATGCCCATAATAGACACGACAGTGACCCGAGCTGCTTGGAAGGGAGGCAACGTACGTGCAGTGCTGGAATGCCTCAATATTTGCATAACTTCAGCTTTTCGTGTCTGATATCTAAACCACAAAATTCAATTAAATTTGCAATTGAAGTTTTTATTTTAATATTATTCAATGATGAATGCAAAGAAATGTGACGCTATCAGAAATACACCTAGAGAAAAATTTAAGTTTATATTAAATATAAATTACAAACAAAAAATTCGATTTGATCCGTGTATAGCACGCGCAGATCGAGTTTATTTTAAAAAATTGATAACTTGCTCCAATTAATTGTTATCGATTAAAAGCAAAATCGAAATTCAGTTAAAAAATTATATCTCGCCCATCTTTTAAGCTAGAGTCACCAAATTTTATATTTAGCTTTATATGTATTTTATGCAGTTTTGAATTTTTTTATATTTTTGATATGAAAAACACAGATTTAACGCGACTCAGGGTATCCCCTAGTCGGTCATGCCCGACTAGAGTTTTCTTTCTTGTTTTATTCAGAAATTATTTTAAAAAATTTCAAAATCTTTTACTCTTCATTTCAATAGAAGTTAAACTTGCTTGACTTTTCTCCAAGTGTATTGTAATCTCAACTACAGCAGCTCCCACACCCACCCCACCTCCCTCCCACACACACACACACACACTAACACACACTATCTGGCCTTTCCGCTTGTCAATTGATAGCTGCATAAAAAAAGTGACTTCATCGTTTGTACAACTTATTAAGTTGTGCTTTTTATGTTCATTCACTTTTTTTCTCTCTTCGTTTGTGATAGCCCCGTAGCAGAGCAGCCCACTTCATCACTTCGATTGGGCGTCTCGCTCGCACAGCGATTCGATTTCGATTTCGATGAATCATCGCAAACTCCAACCTGTTTGGCGTGCGAGCGAGCGGGAGGGAAGACGCGCCTAGAGAGCTTTGGGTTTTCGAATCGTATCGAATCTGGGATCTGGCAAACGGTACTCAAGCAACGCTTACCCGTGCGGCCTCAGGCTGAGGCTGTAGCCGAAATATGACGCACGCACTTTCGGCATCACCGTGGCAAACTGTGGATCTCTGATCTCCCTGTTGGGGCGCGGCGACAAGTTGTAGGCGCACGCGCTGCCAGCGAGGCAGGCGGCGGCGGCCAGCAGCAGCAGCGCCAACGCCACCTCTCGACCTTGTCGAGCCATCGCTGTGGCTGGCTTTCGAGTGAGAAGCGTTGCAATTTATGCAATCAATAAATGTTAAGTGTTAAATGTTAAACGGGTTTATGCTGCGGCCCGATTGTATATTATCACACGGCAAACACACACACACGCACAAACGCACACAGACGCACAGTGCACGACGCGATGCACGGAAAAAGTCAATTATTGCTGCCGCGGCGACAAGCGTCTCGAACGAATGTCTAAACTCAACTGAAAGCTGCTCGCAGTCGCAGTAGCCGTCGCAGCGCTGCGCGCAGGTAGCTTTTTGAGCGTGCGCTGTTATGCTGGAAGTCGCTCTCGCTTACTCGCTCTCACTCGTTCGCTCTTGCACTCAAAACGTGACCGGCTTACTCACTTTACCGTTGTACGCGAGGATGAGAGTGGAAGTGTTTGAAAATGCTGCGCTTATGTTTATTATCTTTTCCCATACTTCCATATTTGGCTAGAGTCAACTCGTATGGCCTTCCCGCATGCTATTTCCAAGTGCATTGGAAGCAAGCAGCGGCATGCATATGCATGTGCGTGCAAATAGCGTGCCTTTGCGTAGCTGATAACAAAACAGACTGAGAAAACTTTTCAAGAGTAACCGGTTAATCGAGCTTTTATAAATAGCCCAGCTTTGGCTGGACAGCGCCTAAAACCTTATTTATAGCCACTGATAAGCGGATTGCTATGTATGTATGTACGCACCATAAAAGAGAACTCAGAACTTAGTCAGTCTAGCTGGAGTTGGGGCAGATGAATCACAGCTGTGCATCCATGCAATGACCATTTGTCATACGTCCATAAAACGCCGTTAAATTGTCAACTAAGCAGCATAAGTCAGGTAGCCAAGTCAAGTCAAGTCGCCATTCACACACTTATGCAAAAACAATCAGCAAATATTTGTTGTTACTTAAGCGACAAGCATGGAAAACAAAAACAGAGCAAAACACAAAAGACGGCAGCAGAAACACATGAATGAGTGCGTGAGCGTGTGAGTGTGTGTGTGTGAGTACTCACAGTCGTTAACTCGTAACTGACCGTCGTCTTTACGCCGAGCACAAACTTTTTTGAGTATTTCCCGAAAAGTAAAAGAAATAAGAGATTATGAGTCACTCGCCTTTAAAGGCCATGTAATGTGTCACCCAGTTATGCACACAAACATACAGACACAAAGGCATCCCATGACTACGCACACTCCAAGTCAGTTGAATAGGTACAATGGAGTTTTGTTTTGCGCATCAGCTTTAGACATATTTATTTATATTAATTTTTTATTTATATTTATATAAAATTTGTTTGTCTACACAACTTAGAGCAATTAATTTTGACATTAAGGTCAACTACTGTATATATTTATGTGTGATTCATTTTAATGCAGCAAAAGGAAGAGAGCTTGCCAGAGCTTTGTTTCTATTCAAGCGCTGCTGAGTGTACGAAATCTTGCAAGCGAAACTACATGGAATGCCCTATTGGAAGTGCAACAAAGCAGTCGCCAGAGGGCGCCAGTGGGTGCAAGTGCCGATATACATGTATGTATGTATTAATGTATGTATATGTGTGCGTGTGCATTTGTATTTGTCGTCGTCTGGCGCTTTGTTGGAAATGATGTACGTGCGCATGTTAGCGGACAATAAGATTAAGCCACGGCGTGGACCACACAAATCTTCTTTCTTTCGCGCTGCGATTGCTGCCATCTCCATCAACAACAACTTGCGGTCAACAAAATGTTTAAGAACAAAAGCAGCCGCTGCATTCGCTGTTGTTGTTGTTGTTGGGTTTAATGACCAAGAGAAAAGCAGCTAAAAATATTTTGTTTTGCGGTTAACAAAACTCCAGCGGGCTGAGCACTGTCTCTCTCTCTCTCTCCCTTTCTCGCTCGCTCTGGCGACGCGGGGGCGCACGTGACGTATGAAAATGGCGCCGCAGCCAGCAGACAGCACTTTATGCATTACAATATGCAGCTGTTGCTGTTGTTGCTGCTGTTGTTGTTGTTGTTGCTGGTGTTGCAGGCAGACGCCACCGCCGGCAATTGTCGCCACGTTTTGTATCCATGCGCCGTTTGTTGCGCAATTCGTTTGCCTTTTGCTCACTCTACACATTTGATACTCGTTCATGGGAAATGAATCATAATCTGCAGCACATGAAGAAAAGCGAATTGCCAATTGGGGATTGGGGTTCATTTGCCCCCACAGTAGAATCAAGTGCAACTTTTAATTGCGTTTTTAATCTGCATAATTAATCATGAAATTACTATTTGCTTATGGTCCTAGGCCCAGGCGAGAGTTCTTAAGATTTGCACAAGGCTCAAAATGGGTGAAAAAACTTGAGGCATTGTTATCGATAAGTCTGCCTATCGACATGTGGAATGGTAAACCTCAAACTGTAACTGTTGCTATAAATATTTAACAATCTATAAAGCACAAAGTGTCTATTGACATTAAATATGACACAAATTCATAGATTTTAGAGATATAATTTGTTATCGATAATCGATTATTAGTTGAAACAGCTAATGCTAGAAATCTAACTGGAGTTTTTTATAGTTTACTGGACATACAAATATTTATGTATTTATGTATTTATGATCGATATCGATACTTATCGATATCGATAAATTAGTTTATGAGGCTTCCGCTCAGTCAAACTTATAAAGTGAAGTTTATATAAGAAATGCACTATCAGAGCTACTTCAAGCTGTCTCTGCTTCAATATTAAATGTTAATGTAGCGACATTTATCGATATCAGTTATCGATTAACTACAGCTTAAAGTGATGCTTAATGTTGTTCATATTTTAGATTCAGTAATATTAATAGGTAAATAACAAAAGCGAACTTTTTAATAAGATCAGATTTTATGCCAATTAACATATTTATCGATACCGATACCTCTTAAGAATATAATCAAATCAATAGAATTTATGGTATATATTGTATATGGTATTATATTATATATAAAACTTATAGATCAAAGTCATATATCAAAGTGATGTAAGTCAATATCATAAGTACTTAATGCCTATCGAATATTCACCCTTATCGATTGTCCCTTATAATAAATATATTTCATTTTATTTATAATCAAAATTTCTAGCTTTTTTTTTAAGCACATCTTATCACCCTTTCATTATCCTAAGTTCAATGAACTCTTTGCGCTTTCAAAGAGCTGTTTACATATGGGGTATTCCTGTTCTCATTAAATTTAAATAGTTCTAATCTAATGTTTTTTCGGTTTCTTTTTTCGGCCTTTTGTTTATAGCAACTTCAATTGATGTGAAATAAATTACACGTTGTCGTGATTTTACGCGTAATTTCCGTAAATAATTAGGCGCACTCACGGCTAATTGTGGGGCTAATAACAACAACAACAAGTGGAGGCAAACCCATTGCAGTGGTACTTTGAAAGTGCGAGTCATAAAAAGTGGGCAGCAGCCGGCAGAGGAAGTATCCGAATTAGCCGTACCAGCGGAGTCAGTCCATCCATTCAACTAAAAAGAGAATGACGAATGACCAAAAACTAGCCGTCGCTCGACACTAAAAACACTAAACAAATGCGAAACTCGTTATGAACACGTACTACCCATAGTCAACGACAACATTGTCAATTGCCCCGCGAGAGAGAAGAACAAGCGAAACATATATAAACATGCGAGCAGGAAAAATTATTGCTATAAAAAACGCGCGCGCGACATAAACCGAGAAAATAAAAGCCGAAAAAATGCTAAAAACCGTACGAATTTTGATGCTTTGTCATCTGAATCTGTGGCCCAAATTTGGCGACTTTTTCTTATGCCCTCCACTGCGAGTGGGGCATATGCGGTGCGTGAAGCGGATTGTAAAGATGTGAGAGTTATAGTGGGAAGTTGGGTGAGGATGATGTTGATGAGAAGGATTATGATATGATGAAGATAATGATGATTATACTTAAAGATATCAGATATTATATATATGAAATATCTATAGATATAGATATATATATATCAAATGATATGTATATATATTTATACAGTATGTAATACCTATAAGTATGATGATTCTAGTGATCCTCATTCCCATCTATGCATAACAGGGGGCCATGTTGATGAGTGTTAAATCTGATTCTTACTAACGTCTTTTTGAGAACCAGGACAGACTTATCTGGACCCAAGCCTGTACTGTCAAAAAAATCTAAATGCGAACTTTGAACGATGTCTGTCAGGGCTTTAATGGAACATAGAATACCTAGAAACTATTGCCATACAATGTCTCTCAAATGTATAGTGAGGTCCCAGAATGTTACAGCAGTCAGCCTAACTAAAATCAATTTCGAATCATAGTTTCTTTATGTAGTCCATGCTGGATTGAAGAGTAGAGAAGTCTAATTTTGTATCCTTAGATACTATCGATCGCTATAAAGTTTAGTTTCCCATTAACCACATGTCTAATTCCTATCCAGTAAGTCCAATCTTAGATGCCGTTTGTCAACTTGAATTACCAGAGACAAGCTTAACAGGTAGATTACTACTAGAATTACGCAGCTGCACAGCATCAAGCAAAGCTTTCTTGTACTGGCAACTCCATTCCATCGATAATGACTGCAGTACTTATGCAAATGATAAAGACATGGGTATTTCCCATGATAATTGATATTGACAATGACAATGACAATGACTATTAACTTCTACATGCTTATTATACAGCAAATGCCTGATCATGTAGTATGTAATACTATGACATATATAAAATCCATATCATCAAAGCGTCTATTCGAAAAGTGCATGACGACTTGAAATGATTTATTTCGTCGCTGAATGAATCATGCCCACAAAGCTCGACTTCACACAGTGCACTCAAATGTGCCGCATTTTCTTTCAGTCTTATCTTGCGATAAAATGGAACTTTTCGTTAGTTACATAAACTATATATGTTACATATAATCTATATATATATATATATGTGGGTAACTGAATCATGTGATGTGCCGTATTTACATATTCATGTGAAATAATCGGTGATAAGCTCTTTTTTATTCATGAATAAAGATCATTCATAAAAATTCAATTGAATTTAATAAAATTATATGTATACTTAAGATAATCAAGTAGAGTTAGCCACACCTTTTGTTACTCATCCATTGCATATATATATTTATATAGATTAAAAGAAAGTTCACATTTGCACTGGGAACAAAATATTTTCACAAGTCTATCTACAACTGTCTTTATCATCAAGTATTATATAAAAACTGCATTTAAGTGACGCCGCTAGAGTATTTCCCTAGCGACTTGGTAGATTTAACTGTTATTTTTCTCAGTCTTTGAGATGTTTGCGCGCTGATAAAGCAAAAGGAGTATATTGGTTTTATGCAATATCTGTGCGTATGAACTGTGAACATTTAATTACTATTGAAGCTAGATATGTGAAATTTTGATTATGTAGTATATAATATATATAATAAATAGTATAGAATATATATAATATATGGTATATAAAATATATAATAATTTCACTCAACGCATTTGGCGTATTGTCCATTTAAATTTGGAACTTTTACCATTCATGCAGCCCTCTTTTATATACTCGTTGGCTCTGTCTTTGTCTTTCTTCTTTTTTGTATACGTAGCATATCGGAAAATTATATAGGTCTCAAGATCAAAAACTGAAACTGTATCTGGCATAATTTTGAAGCTAGAACTCCAATATTTGCTTCATTCGCTACTGTTAGGAACTACAGCTTTATCTACAACTGTTATAATCATTATCTGACTATATAAGGTTTTTGTAGAATATCTCTCACATGTTTAGCACTATAGAACCTAGATAACTTTTCTGACTATTTTTAAGCCCTGAACGAGTATTAGGCAGTCGTTATCGCCCCACTACAATAGTCTTACTTGTTTTTTCCTTTTATTTCTTGCTTGATTTGATTTGATTTGCGGCCTTAGTTGCTCTGATGTCATTGCTTGGACCAGTATTCTAAGCACAAGTACAGACCATCATAGTCTATATACGACAAAGTATATATAGGTAGATATATATGTATGTAATATATGTCTTCATAACGTATGTGGGTCGCCGCCACACAGAAGTGAGAGTTTGTCAATTGCTGCGAGCGATACGAGATACGAGATACAAGATACGAGATGGGAGATACGAGAGACGCGATCTGGGATCCCAGTTTGAAGCCGCGATCTGTGGCAATTGGAATTGATGGCAATTGTAGTTGAAGTTTGTTATTTCAAGAGAATGCTGTTCTGCTAAGTGTTTTTCTAGTTTTATTTCACTTTTGTTCAAGTGGCGCATTTTCTTCTTCTTCCATTCGGTTTCTTGGCGCTTTTTGGGTTTTTATTTATGCAGCTGCCAAGTCGAAAATTTACGGCTGAGAACGAGTTTTTTCGCTCTCTGTTTGCCAGAGTCTGTCTGTCTGACAGTCTGTCTGTCTGTCAGTCTGTCAGAAACTATCGCCATTATTTGGCGCTGGCAAATAACAAACATTTAATTATGTGCCACATAAAGGTAGTCGATGGTGCTAAATGCCAAAAACGCCCAAAGAGTCAAAGACTGAGATCCACCCAGCGCTAATTGAAGCTAATAAATTTACTGTGTGTGAAATATGCTTCACATAATACCCTGTAGTTAGGGAGAGAAAGGAGTAGTATGGAGCAGGGAAAAGTTGTTCTAATGGACAAGAGAAGATTTTTATGAGATTTCCTATATGTTTACCTTCCTGATACCTCATTCACAAAATGATATTGCTGTGTATGCCCTGTAGTAATTGAAAATAGGCAGGGAGGTTAAGGAAGTTCTGTTGTAAGTAAGCTCGACTTCTATACATCTATCTTTCTTATGGATTACTTTTTAGTGTGAAGTCTCCTTCATTAAATACCCTGAACATAGGTAGTATTAGTTGTAAAGAAGTTCTGTAGTTCTGCAGAACACAATAACATTTCTATAAAACTAGGGATTATATGCCAATTATTTTCCTCTTCATTCAATACCCTGAAAAGCTTTCTATAATCCATGGTCAGTTCTGTAAATGAATGAGCCAGCCGAAGATTATTTTCTATATGTTTGTCTCCCTGATACCTTATCAGAAAAATATACCTATATATAGCAGACTCTAGTATAGAATTGAACTTCCTATATAGTTCTTTAGCTTTCTGCATATGCATATATATACCTCTCTGCCTACCGAGTAGTTGTAAAAATGGATAGAATAGTCTAAAGTCAACAACTCAGAGTACTTAGCTCTCTACATAATTCAATTTCTTCTTTCAACTTTGTCAACAATCGGTATTACTTTCTTATTTATTTTGCGAGCTTTGCATATTTTACTTATAATTATTTCTTAGTAAGCTTGAGGTATGTGCGAAACTGAAAGATAAATAAAAGCTAAGATAATATTATCGGTGCTCATCTAGACAATTTCCGTCTTTCAATTCTAGCCATTCAGCCGTACATTGATCTCTTTGTCAATACGTCTATCCGGCTCTCTCATAAATCGCTGCAATATCAGACCATCAATATAGATACCCTAAGTATATATTGTAGGTATCTATCTATGTTCGTATGTATGAGGTTTGATAAAGGTTCCTTTTTTATTGGCCAGCTTGACTTTTAGTTCGATAAACCTTATAACTAACGAGAAGAAAAGTTGTTTTCAGCTTTCAAAAGATTTTGATTATTTCAATTGAGTATCGAAAGGTATCGAAAGTTTACCTTAATGATAAATATGAAGATAAATATCTATCAGCTGTACTTTTACATAATATACAACTTCCTATCAGACCTTAAAAGTCCCATCTCCCCATCTCTTTTTATTTACTTCAATATCATGTCTAGCTCTAGTAGAGTTCATATTCTACACCTCCTATCTTCACTAACTCTACGCACATGCAGGGTATCTGCCCGTGCATCACTCCCAAAGCTCACTTCAACTTGTTTACTTGTTTTTTTTTTCTTCCCCCTCCATTTCTGGGCTGTCTGCCCCGAGTTAAAGTTGCTTCTTTGATTGCTCAATTTCGGGCAAGCGCTGAAAATATCTTCGAGCATTTGTCATAAAATTGAGCCACAGCTGCAAAATATTGACAAAGGTGTTGCCAGGCAGCAGCAGCAGCAACAATTCAAATGCAATCGCAATGAGTGGGTGTGGCTAGGGCGGGGAGAGACAACACTAGAAGTCATTGCTGGGCGAAGTCGAGATATGAACTGAACTTGCACAAGACAAGAAAATTTACACAAATGCAGAGGGCGCGGCACACACACACACTCACTGCCTCTTGCGCTGTCTCTGTCTCTTTCTCTTCGACTTCCTCTTCGCACACTCACCTGGTGGGGCGTATGACCAGCGTGTAGCCAAAATAGCTGCTGCGCGTTTGCGGCAAATGGAATTTCAGATGTTGCGGCGCGCGGATAACAAAATTTGCGCGTGGCGCATAATTAAAGGCGTCTGCATAGCCGTGTGGGCGTGGCAGCAGCAAGACAAGCAGCAGCAGCAGCGGCAGCAGTAGCTGCAGCTGGCGGCACATCTTTGTTGTTGTTGTTGGTTGAGTTGTTGTTGTTGTAGTTTTGGGGCAGTTAAAATTCAATTTGCATTGAAAGACATCAAATTCAATTTGCGCATGCGTAATTTCACTTGCTTTCAATTGACGTTTATTAACTAACAGACAGATAAAGCATATATATATATGAAATATATGAATATAAAGATATATATAGATATATATATACATTCACATTCAGCTTTGTTAAGCTCATAAATCACAATTAAAGCGTGCGTTTTTGCGCGATTTATTATGAATTTTGTTTCGCTTCGCATATGAATTTGATTGTTAATTTTTATTTAATTCTTTAATTTTTATTTATTTGATAATTTAATTCTTTAATTTTTATTTATTTGATAATTTAATTCTTTAATTTTTATTTATTTGATAATATTTTATTTTTTTATTTATTTTTATACCCTGAGCCCATTGAAAATGGGAAATCAGGGTATAATGTTTTTGTTTATACCCTGAGCCCATTGAAAATGGGAAATCAGGGTATAATGTTTTTGTTGGATGTATGTAACAGGCAGAAGGAGGCGTGGCAGACCCCATAAAGTATATATATTCTTGATCAGGACGACAAGAGAAATCGATTTGGCCCTGTCCGTCTGTCTGTCTGTCCGTCCGTCCGTCTGTCCGTCTGTCCGTCTGTCCGTCCGTCCGTCTGTCCGTATGTATGAACGCGTCGATTTCAGCTCTCAGAAGAGCTAGAGACTTGAAATTTTTTTTGTAGGTCCCTATATACAGCGCGCATATCGAGTTTATTTTCGATAATCGATTAATATATTCGTTTTTTTGTTATCGAATAAAAACATTATCGAAATTCAGTTAAAAAATTCTATCTCGCCCATCTTTTAAGCTGGAGACACCAAATTTTATATTTAACTTTATATGTATTTTATGCAATTTCGAATTTTGTTATATTTTGGATACCGGCCCCAAATTAAGATTCGACGGGGCTCAGGGTATCCCCTAGTCGGTCACGCCCGACTAGAGCTTTCTTACTTGTTTTTATACATTTATTTATAAGTTTAATTGATATATATACAATATATAAATATATATATTTTCTTATAACTGAAAATATATATTTATATATATATATATTTTTTTTAATCAACTGAAAATAAATTTTATATTTTTGGATTATTATTTCATTTTAGTTTAAATGTATCTACTTTTTTATAGTTTAATTAAATTCGCTATATATATTTTTCTTTTAATTTAAAATATGTATATTTTTTAAATAATAATTAATAATATTATTTATTATTATTATTTTTTTTGTATTATAAAATTTAATTTGTTTTTTTTTTTTTTTTTAATTGAAAACTTTAAGCTATTTTTTATAGATTCTATCATTCATTTCATATTTTTACATTTTTGTTGTATTTTTTATAAAGAAACTTTTATTTGAACGAATTTTTTACTAAAACTTTAAGATATTTTTATATAGATATTATTAATTTCATTTTTTTATATTTTTGTTGAATTTTTTATTAAACTATGATATTTTTGTTTTTATAAAACAACCACAATTTATTTGTATTTACATTTGTTTCACATTTATTTTCACAAGTCTTTATACAAATTTAATTTTTACCACACTTTGTTTCACAACAAAGTTTATCTCAATTTAATTGCAAATTTCACACGCATTTTTACGCGACTTTTTCGTACATTTTCTGCTCTTTGCGAGACTTGACAAAAAACTTGAATCAAGTACGAGACACGCTTTACAACAATTTCGCTTTAATTGCACTTGTATAAAAGTGAGGGAAATAAGCAAACCAAGTCGCGTATGTTGCAAACGCCTTTGTCGCAGCCTCAGCTCTGCGCTGTGCTCTGCTCTGCTCTAGTCCGACTATACTATATAGCGATCATGCGTGCCACCGACCGGACCGATTCGCTTAACTTCGCCGGCTTTGCGCTTTGCACTCGTATTCAGTCCCGTTTAACAGTTTGACTTCACTCGCCGAACGCTTGAAATGGAATGAAATTCTCTGCTCTCTGCTGCTTCGTTTCGGTAGCTGCTCTGTGCTCTGCTTTGATTTCGATTGCATGCGTGTGCAGACATCTGTGTGCGTGTGTCTGTGTGTGTGCTGTGTGGGTAACTGTCTCCGCTTGTACAGATACAGGCGACAAGTTTGTTTCAAGCAAAATGCTACTAGTTGAAGAGCTGCTTGCATTTTAAAAAAATTTTACTGAATATTTAATTTATTTGAAACATGAACGTTAACGAAAATACTGTCGATCATGTGAATATATTGTGTTTCATATAGACGATAATTGTCAATATATTGTGTGTGAGAATCGACGATGATTGTCAATATATTGTGTGTGTGAGAATAGACGATGAATGTTTAAGGTAAAGGGGGCATATTTTTGATGTATGATAGGGGTTCAAGAGCAAGTAAATACAAGTGTTTAAGTAAACGCATATATTGCATATATTAAAATACATTCTTGTAAAAGATAAAAGAATGTATTTTATTATATGCAAATATTATATATATACATATATATACGCTTACTTCTATGTATATGTATTTATATTTCTATATAAAGACGATGCATATACTCATCCTAACCAAAAAATGTATTTAGACTACAACAAATCATTGACTCATTCGTCTTCACTTTTTCAAGCCACCCACATGTATTATAAAAGCTTGTTTTTAATGCACAAGATATTTAGAAAACTTAGCGAATAACGAAGATACGGGCTCACATAGCTCACATATAATAGGTCATCAATATAGTCTTTGCCACGTCTCAATTTTACTAGCAATATTTCTAAGTCTTCATCGACGCTTTGATTATTTCCACACACCACAAAATTCCCACATTTCGCCTTTTAGCCTCTGCCACTTTTGTCGCCTGTCACTTCATTCCCTTTCAATTGTATTCTCAACCACCCGCAGTTGCAGGCAGTTGCACGCTCACTTAGCCGCTCTCGCGCGACCTCTCTGTCTCCCTCTGACACACATGTAGATTGGGCGAAGAGCGTATGCATTCCTTATTGTCACCATGGAGCCGGAGCCAGTGCTCGTGCCTGTTCGTCGTGCCCATGTGAGTGGACGTACTTGTTTCCTTTAATGAGTAAGCGCGCAGTGCCATATGGAGCTGCAGCGAACCAGCCCGATTTGTCAGCTCTTGCTTTATGAAATGCGCATAAAATACATATTTGCTTATAATTAAAACGAAGAAATGGCTATTAAGCATGCCGAGTGCCCACAGATCAGCTCGGACATGCAAAGGCAAATGCAAATGAGCAGCACATGTCGGCCATAAAATGAGCGGAACAAAGGATGGCGATTTACATGGGAGATATACCAAGTGCACAAATACATATACATACTATACATATACATATATATATGTTTATATAGTGTATGGTATATCAATTAGCTATGTTTTTGCCGAAATTGTTGGGAATGGGCCTGGGCAGTCATTGAACTTGTAGGCAAACAGAAAGAATGAAAATAAAAACAAGTAAGAAAACTCTAGTCGGGCGTGACCGACTAGGGGATACCCTGCGCCCCGTCGAATCTGTATTTTCATAGAATTTGGGTGAAATTGGGGCCGGTATCCAAAAAATAACAAAATTCGAAATTGCATAAAATATATATAAAGCTAAATACAAAATTTGGTGTCTCTAGCTTAAAAGATGGGCGAGATATAATTTTTTAACTGAATTTCGATTTTGTTTTTAATCGATAACAATTAATTGGGGATATTTATCGATTTTTTAAAACAAACTCGATCTGCGCGTGCTATACACGGACCTACAAAAAACATTTCAAGTCTCTAGCTCTTATACGGGCTGAAATCGGCGCGTTCAAACATACGGACAGACAGACGGACAGGGCCAAATCAATTTCTCTTGTCGTCCTGATCAAGAATATATATACTTTATGGGGTCTGCCACGCCTCCTTCTGCCTGTTACATACATCCAACAAAAACATTATACCCTGATTTCCCATTTTCAATGGGCTCAGGGTATAATAATAAATAATAAAAGCAGCAGGCTTTGTTTATATACAATAAACGTGCTTATCAGCGGCACGGCGATATGATATGGCGCGGCACAGGCGGAGCAGCAACAATTTGTGTTGGGGTAGGTTTGTGCCCCTAAAACATGAAATTGAAACAAATTATATAAATTTGCCAAGGCAGCTCAATTAGAAAGCACTTAGAGAGAGAGAGAGGGAGAGAGAGAGAGCGACTCAGGCGATCAATTGCATGTGAGAGAGAGAGCTAAAGCAAGCTAGACTCAAGTCTAGCCACAGCGAGGCAGCTGATAAGCCCGACTCTTGCATTAACTGCACTTGTCTATGTAATTGAATTAGTCGCCGCGTTTATCAGCCGCAATTGTCGAGCCATAAGAAGGCGAAGGAAAAGGAAAAGAAGAAGTAAAAGTGGGCGCAAAAGTGGGGGAAAAAGCGAAGTCTAACGTGCCGATAAGCTCCACATAAATGTCAATTCACAGCTCGTGAATATGCGCTACGAAATATCAATTTAGAATTTGTTCTCTCGGCTTGCCCCATATATTGGGGGCACACGTTTTATGCATAAATAAGATTCCCGTTAAAAGCCATATAAATACGTAATACTCGAGTTGTAAGTCATAAACATGTGTGTTTATTTTGCCCTTTGTGAGAGGGGAGGCAGGGCAGGGCGGGACTGATATCAGACAACAACGACTATGTGCGGTGTAAATAGGGTGGATATGCCCTGCAATGGAGAGGGAGAGAGACGGCGTGGGGTAGATGGATGCTAAGGGTCATTTTGAAACAACAACATGAAATGAAGCATAAATGTCTATATATTACATAATCCCTAACTACAGGGTATCTTATAGTTGAGCATAGTTAGCAGTCGTTCCGTATTTGTAATTATATAAAGAGATAACTTGATACTACAGTATGAAAGTTGGAATTTATTGAGATATAATAGGAAAGTTGAAATTACAGGGTATCTAAAAGTTGAGTTCGGCTAACATATACATATATTCACACATAAATCCATATATAAACACAAATTTGCATTCGCTTACCCAAAGTTTCACATTTACATTTTATCTCCAACTACAGGGTATCTTATAGTTGAGCATAGTTAGCAGTCGTACCATATATATGTAATTATATAAGGAGAGAAAGAGAGAGAGAGAGAGAGAGAGAGGAGATGTAATTATATAAATGTTGGAATTTATAGAGATATATTAAGAAATTTTAAATTACAGGGTATCTAACAGTTGAGCTTGGATAACATATATATCCACACATAATTACATAGATAAACACAAATTTGCCTTACACTTCAATCTTTACCCAAAGTTTCACATTTACATTTTATCTACAACTACAGGGTATCTCATAGTCGAGCATTCATCAGCAGCTAACTCCTATATATGCATAAGTATAGGGAATTTTCCTTTGAGCAGCAATTGAAAAGTTTTCAATGTAAACATTGATTGTGGTAAATGCAACGTGGCCGCAACGTGGCAATGGATGGTAATATCTTGGCAGCACGCACAAAGTGTCGATTGTCTGCAGCCACGCCCACCACGGGCGCAAGCACAAGCACAAGTTAATGCCGAGCATAATTAAGCGCTCGCTAGCCGATTTGACAGCAATTACAGCCGTAAAACATTGCAGTTGCTGCTGCTGCTGCTGCTGCTCCAATTACTGCTCGCGTTGCCGTTGCAGGGGCAACCAGCAGCACCTGCTACTGAGCGCAAGCAGTGCGGGGGCTGCCACACACACACACACTCACACACACACATACATATACATAGTTTTTTGTGGCACATAATTGAAGTTCATGACCCAACAGTCGCCCTCGCACGCGTCTTTCTTGTTTGTTGCTGCCGCTACTGCCGCCACTGCCGCCACTGCTGCTGCTGCTGTTGGTGTTGGTGTTGCACTTGAAATAGCTGCAACATATGCTTGTGGCAGCAAACAATGCGGCAGATGAAGCAGTTGATAGACTAGCAGATGCTCTGAAATGCATGAGGCGGGGTGATATTTGGAACATTATACTAAATAAAGCTATACTAATAATTATTAACTAATTATACTTATAAAGCTATTCATCATATATGATTAGAGATCCAAATCTTTCAATCTTATATTCGCATTATTAGGTATAAAGGATAGCGTAAAATATATAGTAAAATATTAGAATAATTTAGTGGAACAAACATACAGTTCCGGTATATATAGAGCTATATATATGACCTTTTTGAATATGACACTTAAAATATAACAATCTCAACTTTTTTATCGTCATAATCAAAAAAAAAAAAGTATATGTAAAGCCAAAAATATTCTGGATCAGTGAATACTATATAAAATATATTTAACTCTCTTCTCTTCTTCTACTCTTTTTCTCTTCTCTTTTATTTATATTTTATTTAAATATTTTCTAGTTATCTTTGAGTCGTACAACTGTAGCTCTTATAGTCTCCAATTAAAGTTCCAAGTTCTATTTCCATTTTGATTAATTTCATTGTCAAATATATATACAGTGCGCGTCATCAGTATAGCGCACCCTTCATTATCTCCGTTAATGTTGAATATTTTCTATACCGTTCGAGATATCGTTCTACGTTTTTTTGCTATTAGACTCTGTTTTATTCTTTTTAAAATTAAAAAAAATTGAGCTCTGAAAAATGCCAGGAAATTTTTTGAAAAATCCCTGGAAAAATATCTTAAAAAAAAAAAAATGGTTGCTAAAAGTTGGTCGTCAGGATAGCGCATTTCAATTCAATTGTTGATATCTCGCTCAATTTGGCAACTAGAGTTACTAAATATGATCTTCATTAAGATCAAATTTAATTTAGTAAGAAATATGCTGTATATATATATTGTATATATATAAAAAGAAACTTTAAAAATTTAAATATTCTACATATATGCATACTTTATAGAGATAATATTATCTCTGACTCATATAGCTGTAGCTCTTATAGTCTACAGGTTATGTCGACAGTCCTAGTTCTAGAATAGATTTTTTATCGACATATCTATCCTAAAAACTAAAATATTTTCGCATAAGAATACCCAACAAAAGCCCTTATATCAAATTTGATATCCTTACTCAAAGAGTTCTCTCTAAAGCCTAATTACAAATTAAATCTCAAAAATCCTTCTTTAGACAAAGTTCCTAATCGAAAGAGAACTCTATACAAACTTCTTCTCTGCACATATATTCCACCGAATACTCTTCTGACATTCATAAACTAGTGTAAATTCTATGCACATCCCATCATACCCCCTTTGATATGCCTCGTTTTTGATTAGTTTCACTTTGCAGTGGGGATCGCAGTTCAGCTGCTGCGCTTCGTTTCGCTTCGTCGGCTGCCCTTGAGTCGAGCTGAACTCCAATTCATTTGGATTGATGGTGTGGCCGTTGCCGTTGCAGTTGCTGTGCCACATCGTCTTTTTATCGTGCCCCCAATGGATTTGGTGCGCACTCTGTCTCATAATTATCTGTCGCCATGCCCGACGGAAGTTTCATGCACTTTGCCACAACATTCACGACTCGGCGAATGCGATGCGCCTCCATAGCAAATGCATTTATCAATTTATCAACAGGCAACAAGCAAACATGATATATATATATATATATATATATATATATATTTATGTATATATATATGCTTGTATATATTTACTATAACTGCCCATTTACTGCAGTCGTATCTACAAATAACTAAATAGTCAATGCTTCCACCTCCCTCCCTGCCTCGCCCTCGCCTTTTGTTGCAGCTGTGTAAATATTGTGGAAAGACGCCTTATTTGGTCAGCCCAACTTGTTGGGGGGGCGGCAGGCCGGGGCGGGGCGGGGCGTGTCACCTCTGACAAAAGGAAGTGCTGTCTGCTTTTATAAGTGAAATCAATGCAGGTGTGCTGCCCTCTGACGTCAGACGACTTCATTGATTTGTCGCTGCTACAAAGGCCACGTTTTTTTTGTTGTTTTCAAAAAGCGACACGGGACCCATAAAAAACACGCTTCAAATTACAATTTTTGATATATTCAAGTTCCGCTTTATGAAAAAATAAATTAAAGTAATGTAAGAATAAAGTAAAAGCTTCTACAGCAACTGCAGTTTGCTAAAGTCAATTTTATTTTGTAGTCACAGACGGAGACTTGGAGCTGAGAAGTCGAGTTGTAAGAACTGAAGATAGGAAAATTCGTGTATTCCCTTTAATATAACTTTATTGTACTGTCATGTATGTGGGCATGCGTGAAGCACATTCAATGCTTCACGCATACTTAAACGCGCACAACTCATACTTTGACACGACCGATTAATACCTAACAAGCTATTGGGTCGCTCATTAAGTAATTTCATATTTTTGAAACAGCTGAACGTAATGAATATTTTCGAAGCCAACTTCAATCTTAACTGTTTTACCGTTACATTTTTGAATAGCTGATATAATAAGGCAAGTTTATACAAAATTTGGTTAAGGTTATTGGAATAGCTTAAGTTTACAGCCCTATCGAAGATGGAAGATTACTTAGTGAACGACTTAATACATTCACGTCACTGATCTTATACTAATTCTCACTAGATATCTAATAAACCATAATGATAATAAACCTAAACCATGTTCCATAATTTAATTGTTTAATTTCGTCTGATGTAATACTTCATTCTATTATTATTAAATCATTTTTCAATAAGATGTACTCATTTCCCTAATCTACTCATGCCCAGAAGTTCGGTCACTTTGAATTCTCTGTTCATGTTTTTCCATATATTTTGCTTGGAATATTTTGTTGCACATTTGTTTTTTTGCCTATTCCCCAGCTCACACATGACGTATTCCTCAGTTGTGACGCTTTTCTTGCCTGTCAAACGGAAGAGGCCCATGAATGGACTACAGATAAAAAGTTCAACAAGATAACAAAGAATGAAATTAAATGCGAAACATTGGCTTAAGTTAATAATAGCTGATTAGGATATTCAATATTTTCATAAATAAATGTATCTTATTTAATAAAAAAATATTTGTTAATAAATGTAATTAAAATAAAAATTGTTTTGAATTTAATTTAGTAAATAAATAAATATTTATTTAGTAAGTAAATATTTATTAAATAAAGGAATAAAAAAAAGCCGAATTTTAATTTTTTTTTACTTTTAATTTTAATAAATATTTTAATTAAAAATATATTGGATACAAATTTATTAAATAAAATAAATGAATAAATAAATAAATACTTATAAGATATCAAGTGAGTAAATATTTATGAAATATTAAAGAAATAAATATTTATAAAATATTAAATAAATAAAAGACAAACACAAAAAACCGTTTTTTTTTTACTTTTAATTTTAATACATATTTTAATGAAAAATATATTGGATACAAATTTATAAAATAAATAAATATTTATAAAATATTAAATGAATAAATATTTTTTAAATATTAAAGAAATAAATATTTATAAAATGTTAAATAAATAAATAACAAACAGCAACTGCAACGTCCTTATTTTTTGCTTTCCCACTGCACATAAGTCCACAGTCTATGCTATATGTACTATAATACTGTAAAATCTCTTAATTAGATATGCAAATATTTTCAGCAAATTAAATAACATAAACTCTCTCTCTCTCCCTATTCATTGATGCAGCTTAAGTTGCTTGGAAACACAAACAAAGTGATTCACAATGTTTTGCTTTCGCTTGGTGTTTGCTCTGCTCAACCTCAGCGGAATATGTATATTTCGTGTGTTTTGCATTCCATAAATAAATTGCAGCAGTTTTTGTGAAAAAAAAGGAAACTGAATGGGCCTGCCAATCAATGTCAGACAGTCGCTAACCCTAGCCCGAGCGCTAGCCATAAAAGCCAAATGGCCAACCTCCTTAACGACCTGGCCAGGCGCCGTGGCAGCAGGTAAAAAATAAAAAAAAATACAAAATAATAATAAAACTTATTGTTATTGTTGGCCTAATTGAAACGGAAAGTGTAGCAGTTGCAGGTGCGTGGTTTGGTCGCCCAAGGCGAGAGACGCCTACTTAATGTCACCTTTCGAGCGAAATAATCGAAGAGATCATTGAGAAACGAGCAAACAAAACCCAAAAACACTTTCGCTGTCTGGGCCAAAGTAATTTAAAACTTGATATGGTTTGCATATATATACAATATATATATATATATATATATATTTTTTTTTTTCTATTACAAATGCAGCCCACATGATCAGCTCGGAAATTTGAGACTTGGCAATCAATCTGCGCTGCAATTGAACTCAACTCTTGCATAGAGCAGGTGAAGACTATGCAAAAAATTTAATATTTGAGTCATGGTCGTGTCTTTAGAGCTATGATACCTAACCGAAAGTCTTCTATTTCCCTTACCAATGACAACAATTGGATCTATTGTGCGAATCGGAAACTCTTCTGCATCAGCTCTTGCTTTTATTGAAGGCCAAAGGCAGATCTATGATTGAAGACGGAACTATTGGGTTGTTCATTAAGTAATTTCGCTTTTTTAGAGCACTTTAAGCACAATTTTTTTTAATATAAACATTACACAAATTTTTGTTGTCTCCATTTAGATCCAATACCTTTTACCTTCTTTCTGACAAGAGATGAATTCCATGCTCATAAAATTGTTTATCCTTGCTGGCAAAAAACGGAGCTAACTCGATTTTGAGGCCTTGATTTGAGACTCAAATTTTTCCATCCAAAATTTTTTGCAGAGACCGGAACAAGTACTAGTCTGAAGGTGCCAAGCCTGGAGAACATGGTGGAAGTGGTAGCATTTCCCATTCAAGCTGCAAAAGGCAGATTTATGATCCAAGACGGAACTATATCAGGTAAAAATTAGTTTAATTTCATTTATTTTTTTCTCCCCCTCTTTAACCCCTCATCAAAACCGGGAACTAATTCTTATGCCGATCTTCGCCCACTTCTATTTTTATCAACTGCAACTAGATCTCTAATCGAACTTCACTCGCTTCGTGTCACATTATTTTCATCAGCTCGATTTGTGTTTGGCTTTGATTGCCACTTTGTTACTCGTCCATTGCGTTTGGCACGTTGTCGTCATAAAATAATCAAACTATCTGTTAAATGCTCCTTACACATCACATAAAAACGCTTTCAATTAAAATTCAAATCAGGAAAAACGAGTGAAGCGTTGAGAGAGCTGCAGCTGCAAGCGCTGGAGTTTTTGGTTTAATAAAATGTATAAATATATATAGGCAAATATATATATACCCACTTCTTATCTTCATAAATAATTATCAGTTTTTATTAATATATAAAGTGCTTGTAGAATACTAAGCACGCGCCTTTAATAGTTGTCTCTTAGCTGCCTTTTATGCGTGCATACATATATATTTATATATGTATATTTATTACAAGCTGTAGCGCGTCTTCTTTTTTAACTGCCACTTGATCGTAAATTTGATATTCAACTATTTTATAGCCAAATTACTAACCGCATTTAAATGCTTTGCAATTAAATTTTTATTTACATTTGGCCAGATTTAGCGGAGACACCTTAGAGGTTCGGCACTTGACTAAGCTAGCAGTGCAACCAGTTGTTATACACTGCTTGTGTTATACAAGCAGTGGACACGACTGGCTAAGCACTAGAAAAACTGCTTGAAGCAGACTGCTTAGTTAATGCAAGAAAGCAAGCAGTGACTGCAGACCTGCTGCTGCGTGGCCATACAAATATTGCATTGCATACTTTTGTGCGTTAAATTAATTTATTCTTAGAATTTTTAAACGTTGAATTTGAAAATATTTTAATTATTTTATATAGAAAGGTACAGCTATTATTATAAAAAAATATGTTTAAAATCATATATTTACTATATTTTCTTGTTAATTTTTTTTAATTAAATTTGTTGCCTTTTTACTATGCAAACTCTGCTGCAGCTGAGAAGGCTCTTAAAAGCCAGCTCTATAAATCTGGTCAGCATTTATAGAAATAGCTAATATATCTATACATATATCTGCTTAAGTTAAATGAAATTGCAGCTCATGCATATGTATACTTATTTAATAATTACATTTACTTAATATAATCCGCTTTTGCCTACAAAATTCCACATCCAAAATCCCTTGGCTTTGTTCGGCTCTGATTAATTCAACATTTTACAGCACTGTTTTGTGTTTGACAGATTTCGTTATAAATTAAATTGTACAAATTGTGTGTGTGTGTATGCCATATTTCACATAATTAATACGCCTGGCACATTTACACACACACACACACACATTACCTGCATAATTTAGGTTGGAAATTGGCGCATCTATTAATTTATGCACATGCACAGAAGCATATGCTGCACACACACACGCACACACACACGCACACATGCACGCTGCTGCACTGTCCAACTGCAAACCGACTAACGAGGATTATAATGACGCTGTCTAGCCAATTGCAATGGCTTTTGCTTTGATGTAAAGTGCCGACAGCACAACAAGCCTAAGCGGACTAATACACACACACACACATGCACACACACACGTGCGCGCACACACACTGAAATCAGTCTAGACGAGACAACAGGCAGACAGCTTAACGCAAGGCAATTTCTTTTTTGTCATCGAATATCCTTGAGGCACCGCAAATTGCCGCCACTTAAGCTGCCACCGCCCCCAGCCGCCCAGCCACGCCCCCCCCCACTGCAGCGGCCACTGTTCGCTGTTCGCTTACCTAGTGCAGCGCACTAATTAGCGTGAGAAACGAATGTGTGTGTGTGAGAGAGAGAGAGAGAGAGAGAGAGAGAGAGTGTGTGGGAGTGTGTGTGTGAGTGAGAGAGTGTGTGTGTGAGTGTGTTTGACTGTGTGTGTGTGCTATTCAAATTGATCAAAAGCTGCATTTTGGCTTATGCTGTGTGTCTCTCTCTCTCTCTCTCTCTCTCTTTGTCTCCCTTTCTCTCTTGCTCTTGCTTAAGGAGGTTTCACTGTAGCTTGACTTTGATGTTTGTCCATAATCGCTTCTTGTTTGGTCAACCATTTCATTTGATATACGATATATATAGTAAGCCAATACACACACACACACACACACACACACACACACACACACACACACACACACACACACACACACACACACACACACACACACACACACACACACACACACACACACACACACACACACACGCACACACGCACACACACACATATACGCCCACACACACACTTACTTCCGCCTCTGCACATATTGCATTTCATTGCGCTTTCATAATAAAAAGTCAATATCAAAATATTACGCATACGCCGCATATGACCCACTGCAAATACACACACACACACTCTCTCTCTCTCATAATAAATATATGCCATAAATTCTTATTAATATCATTTTGATCGAAAACTGATTCATTTCCGGCTGCATCCAGCTCGTATGTCAGCACTTTGATGTGCTCTGCCGGATATTTAGAAATTCATTCATAAATTAAAAATCAAAAACTAAAAGAAAGCAAAGAAAATGCAGCCAAAATTAATGTGTGGGCGTTCGCATATGCCACTATATATATAAATAAATCATGTATTGGCAATGCACACAAATCAGAGATAGAGCAGAGCTGATTGCGCATACGTCATGTGGTACGCGCTTGTTGTTTGTTATCAAAAAAAGGAGAAGAAGAGGCAGAAGCAAGAGCAGCACATGCAATGTAGAATCAGAAATGCAATCAAATGTGTGTGCCACATGCATTTGCCTTGTCATTAGCTCAAGTAAACTCAGAGAGAGAGGGAGAATAAGAGAAAGGGAGACAGAGACAGAGAGCGACTGAGACTGAGACCCTTAATGCACACGCAGCACGCCATTGCCCAATAAACGGCTCAGCGACGCGCCACTGGGCAGCCAAAGGGCCAGCACAGCTCGGGGCAGAGTACGTCTCCATATCTCTGGCCGCGTCGCCGTCTGTTGCACATCAAAATTTCTTAATTTTTGCCAGCGTCGCAGCGCAGCGCTCCGTGCATGACGTGCAGTTTGTTTCTACAAATATCTGGCAATTAGATCTAAATTATGACGCTGTTTGCGCCATAAAGAAATCGCTTTTCTCGCTTGCCAGTTGCCCAGTTAGCAGTCGCCAGTTAGCAGCAGCAGTTGGCCAGCTCGCTGCAGTTGCAGTGGCTTCAGCTGCTGCTGTTGCTGCTGCTGCTGCTGCAAACAATAGACAGTTAAGGCCAGGCAGATATTTTTATGTTTATGTTTATGCTGATGTTTACTATATGGCCGCAGCATGGCACTTGCTGCATTTAATGAGCCACGCAGCTTGGCAACAACAACAACAGCACACACGCACACACACACACACAAGCAAACAAACACACATAGACACAGCTGCTATATAGCCGGAAATGCACACACACATACGGAAAAAATGAAAAGAAGCGAAATAGTTGAGGCAGCTAAGCTAGAAAAATACCCTGTAAAACATGGAATTGAGGCTGTTGCACTAGAAATATACCCGACTTTTTGTTGAGATTGTTCAACTAGAAATATACCCTGTAAGACTTATAGTTGAGACTGTTCATCTAGAAATATACTCTGCAAGACTTGTTGTCGAGCCAGCTGAACTAGAAATATAATATATCTGAAGCGGAACTAGAAGTATATCCTTCGAGGCATTAATTACCAAAAAGGCTAGACTTAGTTAGAGGTTGACTTGATATATACCCTTTACATAACTAACTCTTTTCAGGACCAACTAAGCTAAATATAAGTCATTTTGCCAGCTTCACTTGATCAAAAGAAATGTCGCCTACTTGTCTTTTTTTAGGAAAATCTTTAGCGTAGTTAATTTGCCTAAAAATCTTATAACAAATCCAAAGATTCAGCAAAAACAAATTGTTCATCTAATAACAAATAGAGACATGTCAAGTAGCCAACTTAAGTATATTTTAGCAACCTTTCTTTTATGTGGTTCGTTTAACTGTGTTTAATCTCTGTCTCTAGATAAAGAAAATATTTCAATTTCTTTGGCCAATAAATTTAAAGTGAACTGTAATGAGCTGCCTTTTCAATAGATTCCAAGGAGCAAAGGCTTAGTCAACAGTAGGTAAATTTTAAAAGATATATAAACTAGAATTAAAATACACTTCCCAAATGCACAGAATATTAATACATACATAAGTCAATTGAAAAACTTGAACCATTATGATTTGTTTATAGTAGTAATGAATTAAGGGAATTACTCTTTAATCATATTTACTAAGAACTTTAATTATTGATTGCAGAACTATCAAAATTATAGAAAAATTAGTCATTTTGAATAATAATTTGCTTAAATTGGAATACAGTTTTACAGACAGCTTTTAAATAATTTAAAATTATAAATTTGTTTACTAATACATATCACACAGAACTTCTAACTTATGCTATTGATAAGAATACACAAACAAGTTCAAGAAAACATCAAATATTACATGAAACACATAAAAAATATACTTTAAAATATACGCTATCTATATATTGATAAATGTATATAGCAATATCACAATCTCTGCCAGAAAGCACACTTATCGGATTAGCTCTAGTCTAGTTTCCGAACGCAACTAATCTAATAAATATATACTTTTAGCACAAGTACTTCCTTAAGGCCAACAAATTGCCTGCGCAAGCTAATGCTGGACATTAGCCTAACCATTGCCATGCTAACTACAGGGTATTAAATATGCAAAAATAACTAAAAAAGAAAAGAGCTTAAAAGCCATGGGCCACATCAGCTGTTCAGCAAGTCGCTAACCAGCAGCAACTGCAACTGCAGCAGCAGCAGCGGCAACTGCAGCAGGTTCCTCCAACACAGAGAGACAGTCTCTCTCCCTCTCTCTCTCTCTCTCTGTCTTGCAGTTAACTTATTAAAATGAAATTTATATTTTTAACGGCACACTTCAAATGCTCGCCAAAATGCTTTTAGGCCAAAAAGCGGGCTAGTCCTTAAACACGAAGCAACAAGTCAACAACAGCAGCAGCAGCAGGCAGCAACGGCAACAACAAGAGCAAAAAACGAATTCTCAAAACATTTGTAAAGTTCTCGCTCTCCTCAAGCTGTCGCGCGCTCTCTGTCGCACAGCCCATCGCCATCTCTCTCTCTCACTCTCACACACTCTCTCCCTCTCTCTGCGTGCGGCTAGCTAAGCGAGAACTTTGGTTTTCAAAATTCAGTCGGCATTCGACCATCAGTTGGGGCGCACGTCTTTCAATCCGGCCCAAAAAATAACAAAAAGTCGCAACGCCAAACAGTTCTTTACGCGCAAAAACAGAAACTTTTCTCTCATAATTAAATAAATATTTGTTTTGTTTCGTATTTACGTTTTCATTTATATTTTTTTAATTTTTATTAACTTGTGCAAACGTCAACAAAAAACACGCGCTAAAACAACACAAACTAAATGCAAATTTTGCAGTTTTTAATTTACATAAAATATAAATATACATATATAAATATATATATATATATTTACTTTGCATTTGGCATATTTATTCTATATAACTGTCGTAAAAGTCGAGCAACTGCAAAGTGTGCCAAAAACCAAATAATTGTGAGCGAATTTACAACGCGAAATTGACGGCAAAAGAATAATATAAAAGTAATTAACAAACAAAAATAATAATAAAAAATTAACTAAGAATAATATCTATGCTATAATTATAATTAATATATATATAACAATTAAAAATTGCTTGCCAACAATTGCAGCTAACAGAGGTAAGCGAGATGGAAAAATTATTTCATTTGTTATTAGTATTTTATTAAACAATATTTTGAATTCAATAAAAAAATGGTTAATGTAGAATTAGAATGTATTTTTAATATACAACTGTAAATAACAAGTTTAAAATTAAATAAAAAAAATATAAACCTAACAGAGTATAAAATTAATAATAACATAATTATGTTTTTTTAAAATGACGAAAAAAGTAAGAAAGGTGCAAGAAAAATGTAATTCAAATAAATAAATATATATATAAAAAAAAAATAAATAATGCAAAAACATATGGTTTTAATTATATTAATTAATTATATAAATAGTGGTTTCACTTCAATGTTCTAAAAATGAAAATTGTATAAAAAAAACTGTGAATGTACTTTTACACATTGAAGACATTGAAAGAGTCTATATAAACATCGTGTCTAAAATATATATGTATCAGGCACATTATATAATGAAAAATATGACCGATCGATTGACATATACATATAGCATATATGATCAGGGTTCGATAGCAAAATCAATTGAGTTCTGATCGTCTATCGTCTATCTGTGCATATGCCTAAGGAAGTGAGTTCAATCTAAAACGTGGGAGATTCTAATTTATTTTCATTTTCATGAATTCGATTAAAGTTGAGTCTTTAGTTCAGCAATGGTCTTCAATCGCGCAATTTTGTTACATAAATTATTGAAAAGTTTGCACAGATAATTTATGCTCTACCTTTTCGAAGCCTGCTGTATTAGAATATTGAATATGAAGCAGCTGCTGCTGATCGGGGTTCAGGGTATCTGCTGGTCATTCACTTTCGACTGAAGCATAGTTGCTTGCTTCATATATATATAAGAAAAGTTTAAGAATTTTATAGCATAGTTAAATTATTTTAAGTTTAATTTCCAGCAAGCAAAGTTGCTCAGGGAAAAGGAAAATCATTTTGAAGAAAAATGTAAATTTAATAATTATTTATTTTAATTATTAAATGTAGTTAAATTTTTTGATAATTAAAATGGTTAAAATAAATAGAGAATTGTCTTCTATATTTATGTATTTTTTTATGATCAATATTAATAACTTATTTGTATTTATTTTAATAATAAAAATGGTTAAAAATAATAGCCATTCAGCCCCAGATTTTCTGTTTTTATCATTCTTTTTAATTTAATTTCTATTTGTTTAATATATTTAACAATCAACCGCAATCAACTCCCAAATTCATAAACATAAAATTTTTTTTATATATATACATATATTCTTAGTTAATTGAGCTCTTCAGCTCAGTTTAGGCAATTGTTGTTAGCTCGATCTCTAAGCAACGACAAAGCGAGGTTTGCCAATTGTCAAAAACAAGATAAAGAAAATAAAAACATAAGCATTATTGTTAACACCTTTCAAGTCTGCTTTAACAAGGTGTGTAAACTGTGTTTTATTTTCTGGTTTTTTATCTGCTTTTAGCAGAAAAGTGTCTACAAAATGTTTTATTTTTTCTTGTGCAGCTGCAAATAGTTTTTCCATTCCATTCATGTAATTATAAAAAACGTTTTCTATGCACATATAGGAAAATAATTCCACGTATGATTGCCGTTCTCAGACAATAACAAAATTCTTGCATAGCTGTCAACAGAATTATCGAAAGACTCAATAACAGATCCAATTTCAATGTGCGACGATATTTATTTTCATTCGCTGCGACAACAACAACAACTACAACAACAATATTGAATT
The DNA here is from genome assembly GCA_035046225.1 of Drosophila pegasa. Classification (NCBI taxonomy): domain Eukaryota; kingdom Metazoa; phylum Arthropoda; class Insecta; order Diptera; family Drosophilidae; genus Drosophila; species Drosophila pegasa. The sequence continues at coordinate 3,081,353 of JAWNOD010000076.1, forward strand.
TTAGATGGTTGATTTCTTTCATATATTATGCTCTCTGGGTGCAGACAGTCTTTCGGCTCGGCTCCTCCAATAGAAGACGAGCACGCAGACGAAGCACACAGCCAGACAGCGCGCGAGCGGGGCTTAGAGTATATGTAAACAACAATTTCACGCAACTAAGATGGCAAATAAACAACAACAAGAGCTAGAAAAGAGCGAGGGTATTAGAGTTGACAGTATTAGAATAGAAGATACCCTCAGCAATGGGTCCTCAGGAAGCTATCAAGCAAATGATTGCTTGAATCTTGTGTCTTGGACGATCTTTACAAAAAACTGAAGACTATTCCCTTGAATTTTAGTTCGGATATTTGGTCAAAATTGTTAGAAGGTTATATATAAATTTTTATCATCATCTGAACATACTTAAAGACATTACGTATTAAAACAGAAATGAGCTCTCGACTCATCCTAAATAATAATACATCTTTTTAGGGAATATCTGTCTGAGAATTCGTACTCTCTATCTCTTAACGATAAAAAATTCAGTCAAATTGTGAAATATTCGTAATATTTGCCCAAGTGTTCGGAGAAGTAGAATGCTTTTTTAAAAAGGAATCAACTATAATCTGTATAGACTTCAAAACAATCTATATATTAAATTTTAAGTATTCAGCCCTTTAAGTCTTTGAGTTATGTTTAAAAAAAAATATTCCTTTTATACATTGCTTTCAACGAAAAGAGAGGTAACATTTAAGACCATATATAAAGAGTATATATATATATATGATATATATATGTATGCACCAAATTTGTAATAAGCACGAACGAATAGCATATTAAGATAAAAGCTGAAATATTCTATGTAAAATTTACAATCTCTTATTGCAGCTAATGAAAGACAAAATATCTAAAATCTACATTTAATTTAAGCAAAACTACATACCATTTATCATGTCTTCTCTTGTAGTCTTCGAGTTAGGCCTGAAAATAAACAGATCAAAATGTTTATTATTATTATAAAGTATATTTAAATTATGTCGGAGAATAGAGAAGTAGGTTTTCGTTAATCTTCTTAGCTTCTGAAATGCGAAAGCATTAAATATTTTTAGCTGTATTATAAATTCTAAGGATAAGAGAAAGATAACCGGGAAATAAAATACTTTTATCTATAGAACTGCAAAAAGGTTTTACAAAGAAGGAACTGCTTTCAAATTGTATATATATATGAGTATGCGAGTTCATAAGTATAAGAACTCAAACGGAGTTTTTCTAAGCTTCAAATTATGCTTTTTCCTCATTTATGTAATTATTTATAAATATATCTTGTAATAGAGATATGTAATGTCTTGTAATAGAGATATATAATATCTTGTTATAAGAGGTTTTTCGTAAGCAAAGACAAATGCTTCAATCACAGAAGACCTCACTGAGCTCCCTATATTCCCTTGTCTTTTGGTAGAAATTAAGAATATATCTTCCATTAGCCCACATTACCCCATAGTCAATATACCCCCTTTCGCATAGTTTCAGGGTATCAGCACAATTCTCGCGCGCTTTTCGGCTGCCGCAATTGCGAATCCTATTGATTTCCTGTTTACCAAATGCCGGGCCTGAGACTGAGTCTTCCAAGCTGGCGTTAATGAGGCGTTCAGTGTTGTTGTTCTTGCCCAGCTGCTGTGTGCATTAGATCACAGCAACAGCAACAAACACATTTACGGCAAATATGTGCCCAGCACTTTGCTAGTGTCGGGTTTTTCGGCCAACGCTGCGTATGTGCAATGCAAACGAACGCGTGACGTTCGAGCGCAAAGAAAACAAACAAAAAGCTTCCCCCCCTATATAGATGGATCACATGATGCGTCTGCTGCCGCTCTCTCGCTCTCTCTCTCTCTCTCTCTAAGAGTGGGAGGCTCGACTCGACACACACAAAGAGAGATATAGCCGGCAGCCGGCTTTCGGGCAGCCGCAGCGTCTGTTTGGCTGCGCGATTGACCGTCGTCGTGTGGCCTCAGATTTGATTTGTTTGTTTGGTTTATGTATATTTATTGAAAATTTACTGCTTGCATAACAAACGACGACGACGGCGACGACGCTGCCCCGCCACGCCCCTGCCTGCCCACCCTGGCTGCTGTCATATGCAAATTTGCGTATGCGTAAGTGGGCGGCATTGCCTGACTGCTAACAGAGGGGGGTGGCGTATGGGGGCGTGGCTGTGTGCTAGGTGTCACTGGCCAAATGTCATTAATCTCGCGCCCAAAAATCAAAATAAACGTTTGCTTTAGCCAGATGAGTTTGCTGAAAGGAATTTCCTGTTGAAAAATAAAATACAAAAATTTCGTAAGAAATGCGTTTGACCTTTTTTTCTCATGCTATAAATATATATCTTGGGCTAAGCCAGAACCTACGCTTGCTACACGCCACAGTTACGCAGGCACAGATACAGATATATTGATGCAAATACAGATACGCAGGCAGACACAGAGCGAGAGGGGGCGGTAGAGATCCAGCGCTGAAGCCAGACTCTGGCGGGGCTAAAAATAACTCGGGTCGTAGACGATTGGCAGCTGCTGGCCCCCAACTCTGGCGGCTGTGCGCAGCTATTGCGCAATCGTGGCGGCAACTTTGTTGCCCCAACAACAAGAGACGCAGAAGAAGAAGAAGCAGAGGCAGCTAAAGGCAGAAGCAGGAAGCAGCGGCATGAATGGTCACAGACCCTGGCAGTCGCGGAATGCCAAATAAACAACAGCAAAAAATCGTTGGCATTGGGCGCGTAGGTAAACGGATTATCTGTAGATAAGCTATCAAAAAAGGAAATCATATATATAACATATATATGCATATAAATGGTAAATATATATATCGAATATTTAGAGGTGTGTGTGGGAATGCATAAGTTGAGCAAACAGAATATATATTTCAATTCATTTCATTATGATTCCTGACAATTAATGGTATATATATTTTGTTGAAGATATATGAAAAACATATCTAATTTTAGTGTTATTTTCGAATAATCTATAATATAGGGTATGAGTGTATATATCACTTGAGTATTAGATTGGTAGACTTATAATAAAATTTCTTTGTAAGCAACGATACAACAGAGGCTTAAAGTCGAGGTTGGTCTGTATAAAAAGTATGACTGTTTAAGCTAAAAGGAATCTGTATATAGGCTACATATAATATATTATAAAGACAGATGTAAGGAGACATAAAGAGATAGGGAGAGAGAAAAAGAGAGATACATATAGCAATTGAGGAGATATAGAGATGAAGAGCGACAGAGAGTTAAATAGAAAGAGAGGGGCTTGGAAAGGTTAGAGGGATGAGCTGGAAAAGAAGGAAGAAGGGAAAGAGAGGGCTGGGAACGAAGGGAGAAGGGAAAGAGAGGGCTATGAAGAAGGGAGAAGGGAAAGAGAGGGATATACAGAGATTGATAAAGGAAGACAGACAGTTTGATAGATATAGTTAGAAAGGGAAAGGGAGAAGTAAGCTTTTTATTTGGTTAGACAATAAAAAAGATTATAAAGGAGCTCCATAAAAGCGTTTGTTTCACGAAAAGTTTATGTGCTTAAATATACAAGATTTAGGGACCTAAATAAAAATACTGATATAAATATTTATCATTTAGATAATACATAAATAACAAAATCATACAAATTTCTATATTTGTTGTATATTCCTAATTTTCACGAAATTTGGTTTAAAGAGTTCTGAAGTAGCAACTAGGAATTTTGTAACTTTTAAAGAGAAGAAATTGAATCTCAGTCTATATATATTATCCTAAATATATTTTTTTATCCTACATATATATTATCCTATATACAATAATAAAGCTACGCTTGGCGAATCGTCACATAAATTATACTACATTGTCAGTTGTCTCTTGCTGCTGTTCATAACAAAAAACTTTATCTAATTCTCATTTTCGCACTGTTTGCCAGCCACTTAACATATCACATTACCAATTGATTTATAGCCAACAAATCTGTCCCTCTTTCTGCCTCACTCTCTCTCTCTCTCTCTCCTTATCTATATATACAATGTTATCAACATGTTAGCGCAGCTTCTCTAATAGATCTGTTTATCTTTGGCCATGTGCTAATGAGCTTGACCTGGTCAAAAGCAAATGCCTGAGCATTAGAAAACAGTTTAAGAAAAATCCAACTGCAATATGCATTATATGCAACTGCAACGATTTGTGGCACGTTGCACGCTTTCCGGTGCAACACACAATGCAATTTGCTGCAGCTTAATTTAAGAGCTTGAAAGTTCGTCTTTTTGAATATGCAATGCACTTGTTGCTGAAGTGCAGCAGCAACAACAGCAGCAGCAGCAGCAGCAGACGCCAGCGGATGCAATTCAATACAAACAACAACAACAACCGCAGCAACAACAACAACAACAACAACAAATCCAGAATAAATGCCCAAAAAACATGAAAACAGGTCTTTAAAGCCGACGTCGCGCCGGCCAACGGTCAAACTGCATCAAGAAAAAGGCAGGCTATATATAAGAATATATATAACAGTGCATATATATACATATATATATATTTCTATATACATTATGTACATATATATGTATGTGTTTGTGTTTGTGTTGTGTTATTGGGGTTTGGCAATGCAGTTGCTAAGCTTTTGCCTGCTGCGGTGAATGCATTTTATGCTGCTCTTGTTGTTGTTGTTGTTGCTGCTGCTCCTTGCATTTCTATACACTTGAAGAAAAAAGGGCATTATGAATATGTCATAGCAGGAGTGGAGTCTTAGAGCAAATTCTTGGACATGCGACAAGTTGGCGCTTGACTGCTTCAAGTCTAGACTCAATACTAGCTAACCGGAAACAATTTGGATCGGGTAAAAAAAATTAAAAAAAAAAATTGAGTTATTCTATTAGCTTTTTCAAGAACCTTCCGGTTCTATGATAGACTCATATTCGCCTCGCGTCTCTACGCTGAAACCATTTGAGAGTGCACAGGGATAAATGATACATAGATAGCTAGATAGATAGATAGCGCGACAAAATAACTCCGTCTGTCCGTAGACCAAAAATCAAAACAGTTTGTCTCTTGCCTAATCAGAAATGAATAAGACGATAAACATTATAATTTAGCCTTTTATCTCGGTAACTATGTATGTACCTTTTTTCTGGCAAGAGATTAATTTCACGCTCATAAAACTTTTGATCCTTGCTAACAAAAAACTGATCTGATCCAAAAATTGTTCCAGATACCGAAACAAGTAACAGTCTGAAGGTGCTATACCTAGGATTCTAGCTCGTATTATTTGTAACTTTCTTAGCAACGTAGTAACTCTTATTAATATACACTTTAGCATTTACAAAGGAATCTCGATGGTGCTCAAGTCCATATACCCTAGAGCAAAGTAAAGTCATGTTAAGTAACCTCTCCTATTGCCAACGAAAATATATAGTTATTATACTATATTTGTACTGCTTAAGCCAGCTATCGCAACACTCAATGAAGTAGAAATACAGAGACTAATAGATTTGAACCTATAAACCATACCTACTGTAGGAACTTTCAAAGAATTAATCCTAATGTGAGGTTGCTTAGAAAATACTTCACAAAAGTCACAAAGCCAAACACACAGAGAACTTCCTGTAAGGGTATTCAAATTGCGTCAATCTAAAAGCTAACTGTTTAACCCACTGCTCTTGTTGTTGGTCTTGTCTCGGTTTGCTTGGCTCCTTCAAACCAAATTTTTGCTGCTGCTGTCGTTCTTGTTGTTTTGTAAACACTGTGGAATTTCAAGCATTTGCGCGCGCAAAAATGAAAAAAAAAATGAAAACAAAACTTTTAGTACAGTAAACACTCGAAAATTTGCGAAACTACCCAGACGGCAGGCGCTATATGACGTGGAAAAACTAAATCAATAATAACAGACGAAATGATAATAAAAAAGCAAAATAAACGTAGAAAGCAGCCAATGCGACTAACAACAACAACAACAAAAGCTAGTATTTTAAAATATATTAAAAAAGAGAGCTAAAAAATGCAGTTCTAAAAATAGCCAAGCGTCTTGCGTCTTGCACGAGGCACGACAGGAATGCAGCTCCAATGCAAGTGCGTGTGCTGCACTTGGACGTTGTCCGCGGCGGCTACGTCAGGCCGAGCTCTGTCTGTGAGCGAGTGTGCGTCTGTGTGTGTGTGTGTGTGTGGCAGTGCAGACAGCGTCTGGCTGTGCCGGCTTAACCTGGATAGCCACTGGCTGCCAGGCAACGGAGCCAGCCAGCCAGCCAGCCAGCCAGCCGAGCCGAGCGACCAGCCCAGCGACCGTCATATAAAATGTCGCAACGCATGTTAACGCAATAATTTTTTTTCCTTTTGCATACCCTGGCAGGCAGTGAAAGTGAGTATATTGTGTCGTTGCTAAAATATGTAATGGACTATAAGACAACTTGGATGTAGCTCTAAGGTTCAGCCTTGCTTGAGTAATATATTGAGTTGAGGCCAGGTAGACCCATGCTCGCCTTTCTGTAACTTCAGCTTTCGATCTGTCATCTTGAGCTCGAGAACTACAAAAGCTGACAGCTTGTAATTTGTGATATATATTCTCAAATATCGCCTGCAGCATTGGCTAAACATTTTTTGCCAATATCTTCGACCATTTTCATAATAACAAAAAAACTCAATTTTGTAACCTAATTTTTTACGAATAACTCGAAAACGTAGGAATTGAGAGACACCTAATTTGGCATGTTGTTTCTCTGAAGGTATAGCTATGTCTAAGTAAAATGTTCTTTTAATAACTTCTTTTATATACATAATAATTAGAAGTATTGATTTTCGGACATGGTTTTCTAAGCATAACTTGACTCTTACAGCTAGAGACACCAATTTCAGTTATGTAGACTGTATTAAGGTGTCTTCATTCATTCATGCTAAAAATAAATACATTTCAAGCTTTTTTAGCACATTCCAATATGAAAGGATATTTTCTAGTCAGGCACTCCCGCATAAAGCTCTATTGTTTTATTTTTTTTCGATTTTTTTTTGCATGCCTGCAGTCCCGGCTGCATGCTGCCCCGTTCATGAACATGAACCATGACGCAGTAGGTCATTAATTGTTTACGAGGAAATGTGCAATGTCTGCGGCTGCGGCGCAGGTAAGAAAAAAAAAGAAAGAGAGAAAGAAGAAGAAGGAGATGGACAAAAAACCAAGCTGAAGCAGGCTAATTTGGGGGCCAGGCTGAGCAGGCCGCAGGCGGCACTTAAACGAGCTGAAAAGACATTGACAACCGCTGGCGGGAGAGGGAGAGAGAGAGAGAGAGAGGGGAGCGAGGGGCTAGTGAGCGTAGGCTGCCTCAAGGACGTTGCCAAGTTGAGCAAATTAGGATGCTTGAGTTAATCTAACAGCCGGCACATGCACAAGTCACACTCGAGTCACGTTTCGCTACTCAATGCAATTGTTGCATGTCTGTCGCTGCCGCTCCACCTCCGCCTCCGCCACTGTCTGTCTGCATATGTTTGGCTTGGCTTGAGCACGTCCTTAATGTCAAGACAATGACGGCAGCAGCCAAAATAAAACAAATGCCAAACTAGCGCGCCAAACTGCAAGTCAGACAGACAAACAGAGAGAGAGAGAGAAGGAGAGAGGCAGCAAAGACAAACGCGACTGCAGCGCGCACCTGCCTCTGCAACGGCAGCAACATTGCAGACAACGACAGCGATGACAGCAGCAGCAACAGGTTCTTTATTTTTAGTAGTCGCATTTTGAAAACCGCCTGCTCAATGTCAACTCAACGTTTGAGACTTAATTGTTGCCTCTTTGCAGTCTTTTTTTTTCTGCTTGCTTTTTGAAAAACATTCTTTGTGCCTGTGACTGTGGTTGCAGCATGTTGCTGTGGGGGCCTGTGCTCCATTCAAGTGGCTGCAGTTGGCTGCGCTAACAATGGCTCTTCGGCCAGAGCCATATTTCATGCGTATTATTGTTAATTGATAAAAATAAATGTGTTTTGCTCTCTGGTTCTTTGCAGCGTACGACAGCAATTGTTGCTGCTGCTGTTAGCTTGCCTTGTCATGCGGCAGCAACAACAACAACACCAACAACAACATCATCAAACAAACAGTCAGAACAATTTGACATTTCTAAAATCAAACTACAAATACAAGCGCAGAGACACGCTGACAATGCGCGCACTTCCGTTCGCAGCGCGCCAGCTAAACCAATTAGCGGCAACATTGTCAAAGACGTCAGCAGCAACGGCAGCATCGGCGACGGCAACTGTGGCAGCAACTGTTGCCCGCGAATGTAGCACAATTCTAAGTTTATTTATAGTAATCATATGGATAGCTTTGCAGGCAATGGCCAATTGCCTGCGCTATGCTCGACGCATAATTGCCAATGCCAATGAGCGTGATCATCATGATGTTGCTGCTGGCCATGACCATGACGTCAATACACAAATACTAGCGCACGCACGCAATACGCACGCCGGCAACGACGACGACGACAACATTGACGCTAATGACGAGGTGTCAACGGCACGTGAACAACAACAGCAGCAGCAGCAGCCACATTTATCTACTTCTAGTCCACAAAAGAGCAGCCGCTGCACGGCAGCAACAGCAACAGCAGCAGCAGCAACAGGCACAGGTACAACAGCAACACGCGTCATGTTGCCGGCAGCAGCCAAGTCTGGACAGCCATTGATGACTTTGTTAATTGCATTGCTGCTGAGCATGCGGCACGCATCGGGTAAGACGCATCCATCAGACTCACACACACTCACACACACACACTCTCGCACACACACCGGCTTGACTCATGCAGCTTGACCCAAAATCAAAAATAAATGAAAAGAATTTTTAAAATATATAAATCTTCAAGCAGTTATAATAAAGTGGCGCCAGTTAGCTTTGTCTCTGTATCTGTATCTCTATCCATAACTGTATCTGTCTTTTCTTATATGTATCTCCGCGCCGTATCCCTATCTCTGTCTTCCTTCATCGCGTTCATTCGCCTCGACAAATGTGACACATTATCCGACAAATATGACGCAATTTCTCAACGAATTCGCATTTGTTTATCCCATGTGCCAAATCAATCGAAAGAGAACCCCAAAAAAACATAAAAATATATGTATAAAAAAAATTGCAAACAAATTTTTCGGCTTTGCCCGTCATTTATTAACACCCGGCAAACATTTTTGTATACCCTGAAACCATTGAAAATCAGGGCGTATTGACTGTGTTAAAATGTATGTTATAGGCAGAAGGAGGCGTGGCATACAACATAAACTATATATATATCCTCAAGCAGAACGACGAGCTGAGTCGTCCGTGCAAAGATCCTACTAAGTTCAGGGTATTTCCTAGTCACACTCTACTAGAGCTTGTTGTCAATTCTATTCTTATATTTATTTTATTATTTATTTCTCATTTTTTGCACAAATATTTTGAACGGCAAATGGCAAAAATATTTCATATTTGATTAATTTATCAACTCAATCAAGAATTTCCATACACACAACACTAGATTTCTAGTCTGATAGAGTTGTTAATTAAGAAATAACTTTGCCAGCATTAAGGCACTTATGCATGTAAATGTTTCAATTAATCATTGAGCGAATGCATTTGCAGCGCCGTGAAAATTTATACAAATCGATTTAACAGCTGCGCTAAGCTTATAAATTGTTTACATGTCTCTCTATATTGCATATAAAGTAGAACTACTTTTTAGCTGAGGCAAATCTTAAATTACAATTACATTGCTAGAAAAATAATAATATTACGTAGTAGAAAAAGCGGAAAAGATTTCAATTAGCCATATCCAATTGTCAAAGCATTTGAAAGAGTCGACGTAGAACAGGCAAGTATTTACACAACAAACACACATTAAGTTAGTATTGGTTGTCGTTCTCTGTGATTCTCAAAAATTCAAGTGAGCTCTGCAACATTTTGATACATTGAATATGTGTTCGAGAAATGCTTCTAATTTCTAAGTAAAAAGGTCTCTCTAAGTCTCTGTCCGGTCCTCTTTCACTCACTTTCTTTATTTCTTTCTCTTTACCATATCTCTCTACTTTTTTCTTTTTATCTTTCTCTGTTATTCACTTACTCTCTCTATATGTCTTTCTCACTCACTCGTTTACTACCTAACTTTTTCAATTTTTTTAATAAAGTAGTCTCTATTCTCCATCTATCTTTGACTTTGTTTCTCTTTCTCCCACATCTATTCTCAACACTTTTTGCCTATTCGTTTCTCTCTCTCTCTCCCTCTCTCTCTCACTCATTCAGCTTTTTTCTGCCCTTCTATTCGATTTTCATAAATCGAAATTCGAACTCACTTAATTCAATACAATTTTCTCGTTTATTTAATGTGTTCCCCTTGCTCCTCTCCATATATGGCTGCAGCCGGCACCTGTTGGCAGACGCACATGGGCAGCGGTAAATGCACTCAAATCTATTCAACAAACATCACAAAATCGGATTGCTGCGGCGCCAGCCAGACCTTCTCCTACACGGATCGCGAGCTGAGCAGCGTCGAGCATTTCTTTGCCACAGCCATCGGAGGCGGCGTTGAGTGTGCGCCGTGCATAGGTGAGTGAACCAGACAGCCAGACAGACGGACGGATAGACGGACGGATAGACGGACGGACAGACAACTGTCTGAGCTAAATAAATTTGATGGAATTTCGTATGCAAAACTTTTGCAGAGAGCTGCAAGGGCTTCAAATGTGGGCCAAACAAGAAGTGCGTGAAGCGCAAGGGCAGGCCCAAATGTGTGTGTGCGCCCGAGTGTGGAGCGACACTGCGCCGGAAGCAGCAACAGCAACAGCAGCAACAGCAACAACATCACAATGCACCAGAGCAACAGCAACAGCAACAACTGTGGGCGTCATCGTTGCGCGGTTCACGTAGTCTAAGTAGCGAAATTACAAACAGCAATTTAGGTTTAGATGGCGCCAAACGCCAGCATAAACAAAGCGACAACAGCAACAACAACGGCGCTGATAACCAAAGAAAACAACAGCAGCAACAGCAGCAGCAGCAACAACAAAGCCAAGAGAAGCGTATGCCAAAGCGAGCAAGTCAGAGCAGAGAGAGGGGACAGGGCGAGACGAGGCACAGAAGACTTTTGATTATAGACAGCAGCAATTTGCAAGAGCAGCCCACAACCAGACGGCTGCACATGGAGGGCAGCAGCAACAGTGGAGGCAGAGTGCAAATGCAGATGAAGGTAGAAATGGAAAGAATGACGCCGACTTGGAGCGGCAACGAGCGGCGCAGACATAGAAAAAATAACAGCAGCAACAGCAGCAGCAACAACAATGGCAAACACTTAACAAGATCAATGACGACAACAGCAACAGCAGCAGCAACAGGAGCCAATGACTCGTCCACGACGCCTGCGCAGACATCTCAGTCTAGACACAAGTTGGCAAATGCTAATGAACCCGCCAACGACATTAATAGACAGACGTCGCCAAAGCGAGTCAGACACCAGCAGCAACATGCTCCAAATCACGACCAACAATACGAGCAGCAGCAGCAGCAGCAGCGCAGGCGTAAGCACAAGCACAACCACAAGGATCAACGACGAACGGCAGTGGCAGCGGCAGCAAATACCACAATGTCTGGCTTAGGCTCCGGCGCTGTCTCTGGCGGACGTCGCCGCCTGTATCTGCCCGAACACGGAAGTGAATTGGCTGCGTCATCAGCGGGCAACAGTCACGGCCACTTGGCTAATGTCGATGATTTAGCATTTTTGCCAGCAATTTATGAACGAGCGCCACTGGTAAGTCCACAAGCGAAATTCATAAAAAAACATTGCATACGCCAAAGGGGCATGCCACAAGTACACATACCCTGTACTGGCAACGAGCAGACAGACTTTAATGGGAAAAAAAAAGTTGTAAAAATGAGATTGAGGGAATTTGAGAAAGGATGAAAATAAATTAGATATTTTATACAATTTATTAATAAACTATTTGTTATATTATATTATAGTTATATATTGGCATAACCTTAGCAACATCCATACAAGTGTGTGGGGAAATTCATTTTAAATAATTTTTAACTTTCTTTTACTTTTTTAATTACAAAAAAATCCTTAAAATTTATTTTTTGTGGTCAATACTATCATATTTTTTTATTTTTTAATAAAACAATTTTTTTAATGACCTATTTTTTTTCTAAAAATCGTAGTACTACAAATAAATTTTTTTAATAAAAAAAAAATTGAAAACAATACTTAAAAAATATACTTTATGGGGTCTGCCACGCCTCCTTCTGTTACATACATCCAAAATTTAAATTCGATTAGCAAAAAAAAAATTCTTAAAACTCTAAATTTGGTTCTAAGAACAAATTTTTTTATGGAGTTTTATTTTATTTTTAAAGAGCTGTATTAAATTTTTGCTTAGTAAAAAAAAAAAAATAACATTTTTAGTGGTACTATAATTATAATTTTTCAGGTATAGTAAAAATATTTCGAGCATTTTTTTTTTGTCTTAATGCTCGAGATATTTTTACCAGAAACAAATATTTCAAATATAAATAAATAAATATTTAGGAACAGCTGTTTATTAAACGAGCGAATAGAACTCTTTCCAATAAATGCAAAATTGATAACGTTAACACATACGCTCTCTCTCTCTCTCTCTCTCCACTTTCCACTCTCCATTCCGCACTCTCTGCAGCAACAACAGAAGCAGCATACGAATCCGGTTTGCGGCAACGATGGACGCACCTACAATACCGAATGCCAGCTGCGCAAACGCGCCTGCCGCACCAACAACGCCCAATTGGAGGTCGCCTATCGCGGCCACTGCAAGAGTGAGTACTGTAGCTACATATATATGAGTGAGTGTGAGTGAGTGTGTGTGTGTGTGTGTATTGTTGCTGGTGTGTGATGTTGCTGGTGTGTGTTGCTCGCGTGCCAAAACGCAGCGGCGTCACAATTAGATTAGATGACAAATTATTGCACATTTCAATTACGGCCAACAACTTGTCGCCAGTGGTGAAATCCACTGAGCCGAGACAGACAGACAAACACTGTGAGAGAGAGAGACAGCTGGACAGAGAGACGGAGAGACAGACAGACGGACGAGGCAGCCAATCGAGCTCGCTTGTGTAATAATTTAATGATACAGGAAGCACTCGCAAACATGCTCAAATGATCAATAAAAACGTACAAGAACGTTGAGGCCGTGGCAGCCGTAGAACTTGTTGGATTAGCCGCAAGCGTCGCCGTCGCCAGCGCCAGCGCCGTGGCAAGACATAAAATGACTGTGGCAGCAGCAACAGCAGCAACGGCGGCAGCAACATCTAATGTTCGCGCGTGCTGCAACTCCAGCTTTTGTGGAATGTGCAATCGCGCAATCTAAAGATCTGGCCATGCAGATCGAACTCACACTCTCTCTCGCTCACACACACACTCTCTCTCTCTCCCTCTCTCTCTCAGTCGCCTCTTAATTTTGTGCAGAAAAATGAATGCAATTTCTTTGGCGAGTGTCACAGTTGGCGCCAAGGCGTTTCAACGGCCCATATGCAATGATAAATTTGACAGTTTATAGCCAACCATATTGAGCACATATATATTGAGCATACATCTCGTATATATATATATATCTTGGCGCTAATCATAGAAATTGGCAAAAACCAATTTATTTATAGCATAATCAGCACATATAGACGCCTATATGGTCAGCATGCATATTACAAAGTTGCGAAGGCAGGGTAATGTTGCTTCCTATATAGCCACAAGTGGATCTATATATATATGCATGAATTTGACAAGTTTTGGCAAATTTATATTTGTGTATATAGCCGTAGCTGCTGCCAAGAGTTACATGAAATCTGCCAGTCCTAAAATTTGTTTTGGCCTTTAAAGACATTTCCCAGCGAGCTGAAGGTCAATGGATTTTCTATATATGATTGGATTTCTTGGTTCCCAATATATGAAATAAATTATAAATAAAATATATTTAAATACAAATTGAATACAGGAAATGAATTTTGAAGATAACGTAGAAAGTTTGAGAGATTGACTAAATGGGCGTGTGAAAGACTGATTTAATGGAATATTTTTTGGAATATCTTTAGTGAAAACGTACAAGTTTAAGAAATTAAATAGAGATTTAGAAAAGATTAAAAAACTTAGGAAATATATAACACATTTAAATCATCATGGTGGGAGATGCCAAAAAATGAATTTAGAAACCTTTTAGAGAACACTCTCAACCAAATTTTAATTATTTCCCTTATTTTATTATTATTTCCTGATTTTTCCATTAGTATTTATTTTTCAACCTTTTCCCATTATCATTCATTTTTTAGTCACAATTCTGCAAAAATTTCCCTCTAAGAAATTCCCCTTTATCTAAATTTTTGAATAAAATTTTTGCAATTTTCCCTAATTTCGCTAATTATTGACCCTTCTGCACCATTTCCTAACTCTCCAACAAATCTCCCAAAATTCTTCAAATATTTCCCCTAAACCGTCTTAATTACTTCAACTTAATTCCCATCATTTTTCGCCCCTCCACCCACAGCTAGCTGCAATGGCGTTCAGTGTGTGAATGGCTTGACCTGTGTCGAGGATCAGTACATGATGCCGCACTGCATAACGTGCAAGATCGATTGTCCCTGGGACGACATCGCCTACGATCTGGACGGCGACGGGCAGCCGGATGAGGCGCCTATCGTGGAGGAGCGGGCCGTCTGCGGCGTCGACGGGAAGACGTATCGGAGCACTTGTGATATAAAGCGTATGATTTGCAAAATTGGACGATCAATTGCTGTGGCATATCCGGGTCCATGTCGTGGTACGTAACACTCTAGTCTAGCCTGGCCCAGCCTGGCTCTATATAATTTATGGTACTTATTGATAAGGCTTTAAAACTCAATCAAAACTAATTGAAAGTCGCTACCAAGTGGCAGCGGTTTGGCAAATTATTGCTATTGCAATTGCTGCTGCTGTTGCTGCTGATGTTGTTGCTGTTGCACTAGCAACTGTTGTTGTTGGTAACGTTGTCTGTGCAAATTTAACAACAATCAACGCAGAACCGCAATTTGGCATTTGATTGACTTGACTTGGCTGAGGTTTCAACTCGAGTCACAACCACAAGTTGCTGCTGCTGCCGCTGCTGCTGTTGCTGTCGTGTTGTTGTCGCGCTGTCGTCTGCAACTGGCTGGCCATATCAAGTTGCGCTCAATGTTTGTTGGCTGGAAATTGCTACATTTGCTTATACGGCTCCATGATTGCCAGCAATTTGATTAGCCAGTTGCTGTTGCTCTAGCAATTGTTGCTGTCAGCATTGCTCTACTTTAACTGTCGCGCATCTCGCTCTCGCTCGCTCTCTCTCTCGCTCTCAGTTGGCATAATTCATGCTTATTAATTTTGTGGTTACATTCAGCGATTGATCGACTCTCCGATTTCCAATTAATTATATGCAAGCAGCGGCCGCCCACAATGAGATGTTGCTGCTGCTGCCGTTGAGATGCAGCAACAACAGCAGCAATGACAGCAATTGTTGCCGCCGCCTTGGTGTCAGTCGCCGCACCAATTAAAGGCGTGGCGGGTGTTGCATTCTCGCCATATCTGGGCGACAGACAAACAATCGGACAGACTCTGTAAACTGGTTTAGTGTGTCAGAGGCGGCTGCCTGGCTGCCCGGCTGCAATTGCGTGCTAATTGCCATGTTCTTTACCTTTTTTTTGTTGCTCGTAATTATTGTTTAACAAAAAGTGAAATAAATTATAACTGCAATTAAAACAAAAGTCCAACTGCAGCAGCAGCAGCGGCAGCAGCCAATAAAATATTTCGCAACTTCTTTGATTTGCATCGAGTTTTGGCAGCTGGGCCAGCGGCAGTCAGGTGGGTGGGGCGGCTCATTTAATTATACATCGCTTTAATTGACATTGGCAATTGACAATGCCTAATTAGCAGCCAAATACTCAGGTGTTGATTACCTGCTGCTGCCATTACTCAACCCAACTTGGCCAATTAGAGCAGGCGACTCTTATTGGAATTCTATAAGTTATTGAGTGCAAAAATGTGTGTTTGAGATCGGGGTAGGAAAATTATTATTAAAATTCTTTTGTATTCAAATTTGGTTAGCTCAAATTGTAGTTATGGATAGCTTTAAGACAGCTGCATATGTAAATATGATCGAGATTTTATCAAGTTGAGTCTAGGTTTTCATGTCATATGCAAAAGCTCATGATCCATCGTCAGCTATGATCCTCTAGGGTCGTTGTTGACTAAGTCTAACAGCTCAACGAACTGCATATAGACTAATATTTATATAGAAAGGCAATTTCAGTGCTCTCCGATAATATACATATAAGGAAATAGAAAATGGAAATTGGAATTTGAATTGGAAATATATAAATTTCACTTTTATTGGAGATGTCTTCAAAACTGAATGAATATTCATCATAATTCAACATTCATCATTATAATTCGATGAATCATAATCCTATACGGATAACTATTATCGGATGTGAATATTTCGGATAATGACAATCAGATCTACATAATCCGAAGAATCATAAACGACTCTAATCTCAGTATAATCTTAATCGAATGTAAATAATCCAGTTAATCTTAATCGGATCTGGATAATCCGGATAATATTAATAGAAATGCTATTGCTAACTGCCAATACAAACAGTATACTGTTGCTTTCTGCCTACTCAACTGCCTCTCATGCTAAAGAGCGAGTAATTTTTAATCATTAATACTAAGACTTTAAGCTGAGTTTTATATAAAGATCCTTAACATAACGTTAGCTTGTTTTGATTCTAAGCTGTTTTTGAGTAAACTTTAAATAAAGTTTATCTCTCCTTTTCCCGATTTCCCAACCTATATATAAGACAGATACGATCAAATCTAGCAGAGAATTTAGTCCATATAGTATTGAATAGAGGTAAAAAAGGGCTTAAAGAATTTAGTTCATTTAGTATAAAATAAAGGTAGAGTAGGCAGTTCCCTTGCCAGCTGCAGCTAGTCCACCTCTATAATGACTTATTTTATAAGATATTATACATTTATCTGGTATATAGTAATCATATCTATACACAGACGCCATCAGCTGCCTGTTCATCTGGCAGCTGTAACTGATTCATGTATTCCCATTCATACTTTGAAGTCGTCGCTGTCTGTCCGTCTGGCCCGTCCGGCCCGTCTGTCGTTGCCTGTCCGTCCGGCCCATTCTCGTCATTAGTTTTGCTGTCTGCGCTGCAAAAAACTCATAAATTTCGCGCACCTTTTGCTGCAACCTGTCCCAGCCGCCCCGCTTGCCCGCTCCTTGAAGACGCTGTTCAAGTTGTTGCACGGTAGCCGGATATTAAAATAAATTAACATCATTAACAATTATTCACTTTTGCTTTTAAGCATCAAGGTGTGCGTGTGTGTGCGTCTGTGTGTGTGTGTTTGCGTGTGTGCGTGCAGTTTGTTTGTTTGGCTTTGCCTGGCATGCAAAGGCTTTGCAGCTGTGTAGCTTCTGTCTGAGACTTTATCGTTGATCGTCAGTCGATAAAATAATGCACACACACACACACACACACACACACTCGCACACACACACGCACTCTGCATTTGTTTTCTTTCTTTTTGAACATTTTATCTTTATGGTTAGTAAGTTTATGGTTTTTCGTGTGCTTTCACATAAATATATTTGCACTGTCCCGATCGAGAGCCTGTAAGAGAGAGAGCCAAAAAAAAAACCTCAACAACAACAACACACACAGGCGCAAGCAAAGAAATATGACTACACGTACAAGCCATTAAAAACGCCATTTTAGAGAGACGCAGCGGCGAAGGAGCGGTGGCAAAAGGAATAGGGAAAGAGAGCGCAGGAGCAGAAGCGAGAGCGAGAGCGAGCGCTTGGCTCTGTGATTGCCCGTGCGCTGCGCTTTGAGCTAGAGATGGCAACAGACCTAGGCTTGGAGTGAAGCGCAAGCACGAGGGCACGAAAATAAATGAATATATTTAATTGAAAACAAATAAGAAAACTCTAGTCGGGCGTGACCGACTAGGGCATACCCTGAGCCCCGTCGAATCTGTGTTTTTCATAGAATTTGGGGCTGGTATCCAAAATATAACAAAATTCAAAATTGCATAAAATACATCTAAAACTAAATATAAAATTTGGTGTCTCTAGCTGGGCTCTAGATGGGCGAGATATAATTTTTTAACTGAATTTCAATTTTTTTAAATCGATAACAATTAATTGGGGATAGTTATCGATTTTTTTAAAAATAAACTTGATCTGCGCGTGCTATACACGGACCTACAAAAAAATTTCAAGTCTTATAAAAGCGGAAATCGGCGCGTTCAAACATACGGACAGACGGACGGACAGACGGACAGGGCCAAATCGATTTCTCTTGTCGTCCTGATCAAGAATATATATACTTTATGGGTTCTACCACGCCTCCTTCTGCCTGTTACATACATCCAACAAAAACATTATACCCTGATTTCCCATTTTCAATGCGTATATATGCGTAGAATTGCATAGAATTGAATTTAAAATTGGAATCATTTAGAATGATATTTAATTGTATATTATTTATATTTAATATTTATGCCACATTATAGAGATGTGTAAATCGCATAAGTATTTGGTTTTTCAATTATATACAATTGTATATTTTTTTATTTATTATATATTGTGCTTTATTTCCCCTAAACATTTTTTAAAATCATATAAAGCTTTTGAAATAATTTTTAATATTTAATTTTATTTCAATATTATTCGCTTTTCAACTGAACTGAATAATTGTATACTATTTACACTTAATATACAGTTTTTCATGATTCAGCGTCACTATTTCACATTTAATCAAACGATATTTATGCCGCACTTAATATATCTAATGCCCAAATATCTAATGCCGATATATCTAATACCCACTTCGTGCCTATCGAACTGCTGCTGCTCCTGGCTCCACGCTCATACATCACAAAAATTTCCCTTTTACGATATTCAGTCACGCGCGCATCTCTAAGCTTGCGCTGCTCGCGAGACGTCACTTTTGTCTGGCTGAGCGTCTGGCTGGGCTGGCTGAAGTTTACGATCGTATTAAAATCACCTTAAACAACACGCAATGCCAAAATGGCCAGACGGCTGAGCCCCAGTCCGTTGTCCGCAGTCCCCAGTTCCCAGTCGGCATGACCCAGGCGACCACAACGAAACTCTTTGGCCATGCCACACAATGTTGCAATGAGTTCCGCCAGCAACGGTGGCAGCGCGGCAGCGTCTGCCTCAGAACCGGATGGAAGGACGGCGGTCGAGGTGCTGCCCCTGGCGTTGATTAAACCACGTCGACATAACAAATTACAGCTGGGCTACATTGTGACGGCATTATCAGGCGGCGCGGCCAGCGAACAGATCCATCACAATCAACAAGTACCAAAAGGACGCCTTGCCCACGGCCCAAATTGGCAGTTGAAATTAATAAACTTTAACTGTTACGAATTGCAGCGAGCAGCAGCAGCAGCAGCAGCCGCAGCAGCAGCTATGCAGACTGGCACGCCCAGCCCCCCTCCCCATGCAGCTTGGAATTTCCGCTACCCCTCTCTGTCCATAGTCAGCAAGCTGCGCACTTGCCCCTCGCCCCTTTAACGCAGTCAGCAGCAGCAACTATGCAGACAGCCTACCCCCCTCCCCTACCCACCCTGCTCTTTGTCCAAAAGTTGCTAAGCAATTGCGCACAACATTTGCTGCAGGGCGTTTTGCAACATTGTTGCCAAGATCATATATACACGATATAAGAGTGCACGTCTGTGTGTACGTGCTTGCGTGTGCGTGTGTGCGTTTGCGGCTGCGCCGCTTGGCTGCATTGCCTTGGCCGCGGTCGGAGCCGAAGTCGGCTTTTGGCTACCGTCTTGCGCATGTCAAGAATGGGGCGGTTCCTGCCATACATTATACGTGTATACACTGCCATTGCCTGTGGTGTGAATAATGTGCCAGCGCTCGAAAATTGCAGTGTGCAGCAGCAGCAGCAGCAACGGCAGCAACAACAACAAACAACACCCAATTTAAAAAGAAGCCAAAACAGCTGTAAGCGCTGCCCCAGCAACATTGATAAATAATAAACTATACGCACTCACCCTTTACATGCAGCACAAAGCGCACGTTTCTTGCTTTAAGTATCATTACATTAAATTACACTAATTTCACTCTTTATTTCACGCTAAATTTTCGCACTGCACAATATCCCAAGCTCAGAGTTGTAACTAAGTTGCCACCCAGCTGAAAACAGCAAAAATGTAAGCAAAGGAAATTTACAATTGCCCTAAACAAAGCTCAAGGGCGTAGGCACAGCTATTGATGCTGGGTTTTTATGACAAAAATAAATGGATTTTAATTGAAGATGAAGAGAAATTTGTGATAATGCTTTGAAATTTGTTATTTTGTTCACTCTTTACTTGGTTTTTAATTATTTAATTTTAATTTTATATAAGTTTCAACAGGTCCCTTTAAAAATTTGCTGTTGACACCTCTGCATGCTCGCATAGGAAATTAATAATTGCCCGCGCTGCTTATGCGTAAGGCGCTGCCAATAAGCAAAAAAAAAATGTAGTGAAGGGAAATTTATAATTACCCTAAACAAAGAGCAAGGGCGTAGGCGCGCAAAAGCGGGGCAATGATTTCATGAGATGTTCTAACACAAATAAATAGATTTAAATTTAGAATAATAAAAAATTTGTGAAGAAGCTATGCAATACATTCATTTATTCGATCTTGGCTAGATTTTTAATTATTACACTTTTATTTTATACAAGTTCCAGCTTGTCCCCTTAAAAAATTGCTTTTGACACCTCTGACTGTTCGCATAGGAAATTAATAATTGCCCTCGCTGCTCATACACAAGGCGTTGCCTGTTAACACAACAAAAATATATATGTATATCGAAGGGTATTAGCGGCGGGCATTAAAATTTCGTGGTCGGGCCAGCTGCAGGCTGTCAAGAAATCTTGAAATAACACCTGCCAAAGTTCACATGATTCGCTTTTTCGGCCAGGATATGCGCGAGGGGGCCATTAAACCGAAATTGCCAGACATAAAAATGCAGAAACTTAAGAGAAAAAAACCCCGAGTTTAGCTGCTTTAAATGTATGACTCGTAAAATTTTACTTTTGCAGCGGACCGCGTCACCTGTGCGGACATCAAGTGCGGCCCGAAGGATACCTGCCTGGTGGACCTGCAGACGCATTCGCCCCGCTGCGTCTCCTGCCGCTACAAGTGCGCACGCAAGCAGCAGCGAACGGTGAGTGGCAGCTGATAGTGGGAATTTATTTTTGTAAATGGGAAATTCTCTCTCTCTCTCTCTCTGCAGCCATTTCGAGCGGACAAAATCTGCGGCTACAACAACCACACGTACAACTCGTGGTGCGAGATGCGCAAGGATTCGTGTGCCACGGGCTTCTTCATAGGCGTGCGCTCCACGGGCGTCTGTTAGATCAAATTAGCGAAATATTATCAAACAAAACAAAAGCACATTAGCTTACATAAACATATATATATATTGTGCGCATATATATATACATACACTTACATATAGCGCATCTCTCTGTGTAGTTCCAACATCCAAAGATTCTCGTTGTGCGTTTTTGTTTAGTGTTGTAAACCGATGCAAGGGCCTTAGGCTGCTGCCAGAACTTTCCACTAGAAACATCACGGTTGTCAGGCAAAATGTACCAAGCTTATAAAAAGGGACAAAGTTTAAGTACTTTCAAAAAGAGATAAACTTTTTATTGAAGTGTACCAAGCAAATTAACGAATTTTAGTAATTTTTTCAAAGCAAGGTAAAGTGTACAATTGTTGTACTATTTTTTGTGAATGTATAATTATTTTAAAAAAAAAATACAAAAATATCTAAATGGAAAGTATGCTGTACCATTAAAAATAAAAGTAAAAGATTCTAGGTACACTGTACAACTACTTAAGAAAAGTACCAGCTTGTACCATTGATTATGAAAGATACAGTACAGAGTATTGATCAGAAAAAGTAAAGTACATTGTACCATTCCTGAAGACGAGTACAATCTTGTACCATTTTGTAAATGTAGGGTACATTGTACCTTAATTTCGATAAGTAAGGTACTATATACAACTGATTCAGAAAAATAAGGTACGGGTGTACCTTTTTCAACTTAAGTACCAGCTTATACCGTTTTTTAACATAAAGGTACACATGTACCATTGCTCAAGAAATGTTCTAAGTTAGGTACATTCTACAATTGTTCTAAGTTAGGTACATTCTACAACTGTTCTAAGTTAGGTACAGTCTACTATTGATTAAAGAACTTTTGGCGTTTGTTAGGTACACGAGTACCAATGCTTTGGTACATTTGTAGAACGTTTTGACAACCGTGTATATAATAAACATATATATACAAACATACACACACACTCACACACATACGTACATATATATATATGCACTTGGCAAAGTATTAGCGCATTTATCAACACTGTCAACAAATAGCAACAACAACAACAGCACGTTTAACATATAACAACAATTCTTATGCAACATCCATGGCAAGAGAAGGAAGTAAAAAAAAACACATATCTTAAGAGGCTTTTGTATTAAAACAAAAAACATATTTAAACATAAACATAAACTAATTCATAATTAATTTATATACGATTTGGTTGGCACACGCGTATTTCATAGTTTTCCTTTTGCAAAACGTATTTTATTTATTTTATTTTATTATTATCTTTTTTTTGTGTGTGCTTTGAGTGAAGCTAAATTAATTAATTGACTGATAGCTTAACCTTATATAGCAAGATTTTCTAATTACATATACCCTATATATAATAATATATATATGTATGTACTTATGATCATATAATGTATGAGTAATTGTTAATTAAATGTGTTTCAAACTTAAAAAAAAAAAAAACAAAAAGGGCAACAAAAACAAGAGTTTTCATTAATCGCTCTCATCGGATAATACGAATATATCTTTGGCGCGCTGATAACGCGCCTGGGTTATCTTCAAATTGGCCAATTTTCGTTTATCCATGGGCCGTGAGGCGCCCTGGGTCGAGGGATCGCTGCTGCCCAGGCCAGTGGTGCCCTCGTTGGCCACCACATTGATCTGCGAGGGGATAGAGAAAGGATAAGTATTTATATAGTCTAAAAGGATATAGGATCTTCGATACTAGGGTAGTCCAAAGGATTTTCCATTAGACTACTCTCATATGTCTGTATAAAACCTACAGGAGTTAGCAATCCTTGATTGCCCTTGCCCAGCGTTTCGCCCTTCTGCCAGCCCAGTTGGCTGAGCATTTTGAAGCCCTTGTTGGAGCTGGCGATCTCACTGCAAAGCAAAGTAAGGAATAGATTAAAGATAATCCTCGGGCTTTATCTAATTCAGGTTCTCCACTTACGTATGCACACAGGCCACCTCGGTCTTCTCCTTATCCGTGCTGCTGCCCACTTTGATGCGTCGCTGTGCGCTGCGATCATTATAATTCGGATTGGGATTGGCGTTCGTCTCCACAAATTCTAAAATTACATTTACATAAATCACATAACTCAATCCTCATCACTTGATCCATTCACCGACTCACTTTCATTCTCCAAGCCATATTTCTTTTGCAGCTTCTTCAGCTGCTCCTTGTGGGAGAGCGTATTGCCAGCTGCGGCTGTTGTAGTAGCAGCTGGCTGCGTCTCGATGAGCAGTCCTGGCTCACACAGACCGCAAGTGCTATTGCCTTCGTGCACATGGCAGAGCAGCTTGGTCTGCCCAATGGCTATTACGCTGCCATGCACTAGATCGAGTGTGTCGCTGGCTTCCTTCGACTCGGACATGCGTGAGCCATTGAGAATGGTGCCGTTGCGAGAACCCAAGTCGCGGCACTTGTAGACGCCCTGCTTCGTGTCGTAGTGGAAGTTCAGATGGCACTTGCTGACATTCAAGTCCGGAATGATGACATCGTGGGCGCCCTCCCGGCCCAGCGAGCCGCCCTTGTAGGTGATCAGGTGAAGGCTGCCCACTGTCAGCTCCTGCACGTTTGTCTCCTGCACAATGATGCGCAGCGATGGTGGATACTTTTTGGCAATGTCTGGCGAGGATTGGGCAAGGATTAGCATATAGCGTATACATTTAGTCTATTGTGAATGTGGATAAAAACTCGAATTTCGAATAGGCACCTTGGAAGCGACTGTTGGCCTTGAAGATGGGCACGCCGGAGGACTCCTCGTCGTCGTCGTCCTCGTTGCTGTTGTTGCTGTCCGTATCGCTCGAGTCGGAGCTGGAGCTGCTCGACGACTGCGACAGCTCGCCGTCTTCCACATCGCGAGCCTTGCGCTTGCGACTCTCCTCATTGTCAGAGTCCTTGTGGCGCTTCTTCGACCTGTGGCGATGATCCTTTCTCTTCTTCTTCTTCGCGTGCTTTTTCTTGGCCTTGCGCTTGCTCTTGGCCGCGCGATCCCTGAGCTTTTGCTTCTCTGCCTTGATTTGCTGCAGCGTCGCCTTGTCTGTGATCACGCCACCAAATTCATCGAACTCAACGTCGTCATGGAGAGTGTCCTCCTCATCCTCCTGCTGTTCCTTGTCGGCGCTGCCCGCGGCGCTGTTCGCCTGGAAGCGAGAAAAAGAAACGAAATCCGCGTTTTTATCGCACATTCTAAGGCACAGCGCTTACCTAATGCATTGCAACGCATTCGGTCTATGCGCAGATTGCGAAAACGTGCTAAAAATCTAAGAGAATCGCCCTTAACGGAGCAGTAGCAGGGTGTACACGGGCGGACAGGAGTAAAAGAAGCATCAGTAAGTTCGATCAATCACAATGAACGCAATTGCCACAGACTCACCTGCACCTGCGCCTGTGAATGGAATTCGTACGAGTCTTTCGACTGATCGTAGCTATAGTAGCAGCCCGTATTGCCGTCATAATAGAGACGATATTCCTGAAAGAGAGAGTGAGAGGTGCATATAGAAAGAGCAAATCAAGCAGAGGCATTGATGTAGGTTCATCGCTTGGCGATAACCTCCAACAGGCTGGCACGTCATAAAGATTACGTTGTTGTAAATGATATATACACTCCCTATATATACGTACCGCATTATAGTAGTAGCCCGTCTTGGGATCGTAGTACATGCCCGACGTGGGCTCATAGACAAAATTGTTCAAGTTTTCTGCATGCTTTGCCGCCTGGCGCATCTCATCCACAAAGCTAAACGCAGCCGTGGCCGAAACTGTAAAGAAATAAGGAAAATAATATTAAATATATTTTATATTTCTTCTAAAATCCTAGAGCTAGTCTTATCAGCATGGAGCTGCAGCTAATGTCAACCTGTTTACATCATTAACCAGGAACCTTCTGCTAATCTGTCGCGCACTTTGACGCACACTTGGCTCTTGGGATTATCTCATTTTCATTTTATAGTAAAATAATCAAATAATTAAGACTTAATTCGCAACGTGCTCGGCTTTACGACAATTAATATAAGACTAGTGCGAATTCAAGCAAGCTAATAAAATAATAAAAACTTTTATCTATAACTAAATAAGCCAGGCGAATGTCCGTTGCAACTAGAAATAGTGGGAAATAGGGGGCTATAAATCGTTGCTGATAGAGCGTATGTACATGTATGTATAAGTAGAAGAACAAGTGTCAAATGGTATTAGGGTTATATACATGGTATTATCAATTGAATGGGAACTTTCAAAGGTTTTCTTTGATACGAGTTTGACTTCAATTAAGTTTGAGTATTAAAAGAGTTAAAATTCTAGCCTAGATTACCGATACATAGAAGATGTTTATAGTAGCATAAACTATATAGTTTTTGATCTGTCATAGCAGTAGTCATAATACATAATATTTGCATCTGTTGAAATTTCAATTCTTCTCTTTTATGACTAAGTTTAATTTTTACTTTTAGATTCATTCATTACCGAACTTTTAAAAAATGTCTAAACATTTTAGTTCAAGATTTAGTTCTAGTATCAAAAACTTTTCTACTGCCCAAAATCTGCTATCTAAACTTGTTACACAAGATTCTTAACAAGATTTGCAAATATAAATAAAATAATATAAATAAATAATAATATAAAAAAATAATAATAATAATATAAATATTATATAATAATAATAATATAAAATAAGATATCAGCTTACTATATGAGTATACTATAAGGCAGCTTTACGCTAGAAATCATCGTTCAACAATTTAGTTTATGTATGAAGATTATTTTTAGCTTCATAATTTCATAAACAAACTTCATTAAGAAAGTCTTAGAAATATGATTGATTTGTTAGACATTAACAAAATCGTATAAACATACGTCTTACTATATCATACAGCAATCATTAGAAATTTTTTAGTACATCATTTTAGTTCATGTGTGAACAACTATTTGTTTTTCTTTTTAAATATCTTAGGCAAATCTGTTATTGTAGACGCTAAATAAAATGTCTATAAATAAACAAAAGCTTGTTAGTATCTAATTACAATACAATATAGATTAGAAGCAAGAATTGCGCGAAAAATGTGTTTCTCTACGGAATGTTTAGCTAGTTATCAAGTTATTTTAAACAAAAGCTTGCATTTCTAAGACTTACTTAGTTACATGACTTTTATGGCAACAATTGGTGCTAAATGAAAGTACTTGGATATTATTAATCAGTTCTGACTCTTAAAGATGGCTAACAATTTGGATACAAACTTGACGCTACACTTCTATGCTACAAGCTAAATTATATTAGTTCTCCTTAAGATAGATAACAATTTGAGTATATAAACTATATCATAAACTAATATTCTATATACTAAATCACAGATTAAGTTAATATGCTCTGTATTAAGAGAGGCTGGCATGGCTGGCTTATAAGCTCTGTCGCCTTTCTGCCGTCAGCTGTCGCTGGGTTTCAGCAGATTTAGTTGATTTGTTTTCTAATTGATGCCAGCTTAGATTACACAGTTGTAGACTGCGAATGCGAGAATTTGAGCTACTGCAATTCTTATCGGCTGCAGCAACGGCAGCAACAGCGGCGACGTTAGCAGGTGCTTTCGTGTGGTCAGGTTAGTCGTTGCTCACCATTCGAGCCAGGCGGATAGCAACGTTGCGAAAAATAGAAAAAATGGTCGATGTGGAGATACGCGAGCTTATGCAACCCTTTGTGCTGAGCGACTATCAGGTGCAGGAGGTGTACAGCCGTTTCTGCAGCGAGACGGCCAAGGGCCTGCGACGTAGCACGCACGACGAGGCGAGCACCAAGTGCTTTCCCACATACGTACAGGACCTGCCCACGGGCGACGAGATGGGCAAGTATCTGGCTCTGGATCTGGGCGGCACCAATTTCCGTGTGCTGCTCGTCACGCTCAAGGGACACCATGATGCCAGCGTAGAGTCTGAAATCTTTCCCGTGCCCAAGGACCTGATGACTGGGCCTGGCGTGGACCTGTTCGATCACATTGCCGAATGCTTGGCCAGGTTTGTGGCCAAGCACGACATGCAGGGCGCCTATTTGCCACTGGGCTTCACCTTCTCCTTTCCCTGCGTCCAGATGGGCCTCAAGGAGGCGATGCTGACGCGCTGGACGAAGGGCTTCAGCTGTGCCGGCGTTGAGGGCCAGGATGTGGGCCGAATGCTGCACGACGCCATTCAGAGGCGCGGCGATGCAGAGATTGCAGTCGTCGCCCTGCTCAACGATACAACTGGCACGCTGATGTCGTGTGCGCATCGCAATCCGGACTGCCGAGTGGGCGTCATTGTGGGCACCGGCTGCAACGCCTGCTACGTGGAGCAGGTGGAGAACGTTGAGCTCCTCGATCCGGACTTCAAACGCAGTTGCAATCAGGTGATTGTCAATGTGGAATGGGGCGCCTTTGGCGAGAACGGACAGCTGGACTTTGTGCGCACGGACTATGACCGTGAGGTGGATCGCAAATCAATCAATCGCTCCGAGCAGCTGTTCGAGAAAATGACCTCGGGCATGTACCTAGGTGAGCTGGTGCGCTTTGTGCTGCTGCGCGCCCTGGAGCGGAATAAGATCTTCAAGCTGTGCACGAAGCGAGCCGCATTCGTGGCGGTGCTGCAGAATAATGTGGATATCTTTGAGACGAAGCATCTGTCCGAGATCGAAGACGATTCCTTTCCCGACTTCACCAGCACCAGACGCATCGTCAAGCAGCTCTTTGGACTGGAGAAGGCGTCCGTGGAGGACTGCCAGAAGCTGAAGTACATCTGCGAGTGCGTGGCCAGGCGCGCCGCCACCCTGGTGGCCATTGGCATCAGCGGACTGATTAGCAAGATCAAGGATCGCAAGGTGGTGGTGGGCATGGACGGCTCCGTTTATCGCCTTCATCCGAAATTCGATAGTTACATTAGGGAAATGATGCAGAAGCTGGTCAAGCCGGACAGGGAATTCGACATTATGCTCTCCGAGGACGGCTCGGGGCGTGGCGCCGCCCTCGTGGCTGCCGTTGCCAGCAAAATGAAATGAAGCCAATATGCCCGCTTTCACTTGCGCTGAACGGGCATCAATCGGCGCTCCACAAAATATCTTCCATGTAGAACTTAATAGCATTAATAAATTGTTTACACTTAAGCACTTACGCTCTTTTTCCTCCTCCCCATGCACGCCATTATCCGGCGTCTCCTTTGCATCGCCATTCGCCGAATCTTTCGTTTCCTTATTGAGCTGCAAGAGACATTTTTTATTTGATTTTTATTTTTTTGAGAATCCATTTTTTTGTTAGCTCTCACAAAGTGTTTCAGCTTTAGCTTATATGATGCAATCTTTGTATCATATTTTCTTATAATTCCATGCAATTTTTCAATGTACGCGAAAATTTGCTTTTGCTCCAATTTCTCGACATCCTCCATGGATTTCAGCTCGATGAAATCGTGTGCCGAAGTATCCTCTGCAGCCGCCTGGCTGCTATCGGCTGCCTCGGACATTGTTAATTTGATATTACTGCTGTCAAATTGTTGCTAAATTGTCATTGTTTACTGAGAATTTGTTCACTTTAGTTGTTCACTCGAGCGGCGTCTTTTTATTTGTGGCGCATCGAAATTTTCCACCGGCTAAAATGTTTTTAAAGCAGTGTTGCATAACGTTGTGTTTTTAGTGATGTCCGATAGGGTTGTCAGAAAATATCGAAGTAGTGAATATCATATAAATTGAATATTTTTTAATATTTTTATAATTTTAAATCATGTTCAAGCATATTATAGCAATATAATTAAAGCTTTATTAATTGTTATAAAGAATTGTACTACTATAATATAATGTAAGTTATATATGCCACTCACGCTCTTAACAGCAACCAGCTGTTGCTCTCTGTTAAGGTCTAAGGCGCTGTTAAGCCGCTTTTAGTTCATTTGATTTGGTTACACTGCTCAGCGGCAAGCAATGAAAAACTCGGGGTAAGCAGCTGCTTTGTTTAAGAAAATTTAAATAAATAAATATGATATTTTAATAGAAAATTAAAAGGCAAGACGCTGTTCATCACAGGCGCATCCCGCGGCATTGGCAAGGCAATTGCTTTGAAGGCAGCGCGCGATGGCGCGAATATCGTAATTGCGGCCAAAACAGCTGAGCCGCATCCGAAGTTGCCTGGCACAATTTATACAGCGGCCCAGGAGAGTGAGTAAAAATGTAAACAAAGGGATATGAATGTTAACTAACAGACAATGTTATTAACAGTCGAAAGAGCTGGCGGCAAAGCTTTGCCCTGCCTTGTGGACGTGCGCGACGAGCGGCAGGTGCAACAGGCGGTTGAGGCGGCCGTGGAGAGATTCGGGGGCATCGATATCGTTATAAACAATGCGAGTGCCATATCGAAAACTTCTACACTTAAAACTGATATGAAACGCTATGATCTAATGCAGAATGTGAATGCGAGGGGCAGCTTCTTGGTGTGAGTTAAATTCTTATCACATTTTCTATAAATCTAGACTATTTTTAGCTTTATCTCCACAGCTCCAAGGCATGTTTGCCTTATCTGTTGAAGAGCTCTAATCCACACATCTTGAATATGGCGCCCCCCCTGAACATGCAGCCCCGATATCTAGCAGATCATGTTGCTTATACTATATCCAAGTATGGCATGTCCATGTGTGTCCTCGGTCTGTCGGAGGAGTTTCGTGAGAGGGGCGTGGCAGTTAACGCCCTGTGGCCTAGGATGAAGGTGCATACGGCTGCTATAGATATGCTCTTGGGACCGGAGGGAGAATTGTTTGCTCGCAAAGCGGAGATAATGGCAGATGCTGCCTATGCGATAATATGTCGAGATTCAAGGGAATTTACGGGTCAATTTTTCATAGACGAAGAAGTCTTGCGGAGCGAAGGCATTGAGGACTTTGGCAAATATGCCTGCCATGCGGAAAATAAGGATAAATTGAGCTTGGCTTTGTTTATAGATGATAGAGGTGGCTTAGCTAAGTTGTAAAGGTTTTTTTTTTATTATTTTTTAAATATTTTTTCTACATTTAAAATTAAGTCTATTATATTGCCAGTTAATCTTTTGTTGAAAAAATGAAACCTTTTATATTGCCAGTTTTTTTTAAATTGAGTCTTTTATATGCGACTTTTTTTCTAATTAAGTCTTTAATACTGACAGTTAATTATTTTTCTGAACTATCCGCTTTAAAGTGAGACTATATATCGTAAATTAGATTTTTTTTCTACTCAATTCGAAAGCGCGATTCAAAAAGAATTGATCGTTATTTAAGTGTTACCAAGCTGCAAATGTTAAAAAGCCTTCTGCATAATGTTAACAGATAAGCTGACATTTAAAAGCGAACAAGACTTGGTCACACTGCACTTCAACAGTTTAGATTAGAAGAATATTTGCTAGCCATAAAATGAGGAACTCTGGGTAAAAAACTAGATTAAAATTTATTAAGCAATTTATATTCACAAACTAAATAGCAAATTACAGGGCAAGACGCTGTTCATCACAGGCGCATCTCGTGGCATTGGCAAGGCAATTGCTTTGAAGGCAGCGCGCGATGGCGCGAATATCGTAATTGCGGCCAAAACAGCTGAGCCGCATCCGAAATTACCTGGCACAATTTATACGGCCGCAGCGGAGAGTACGTAGAGAGTGCACTTTGCACCCGTGTTGAACTGTAACTGATTTGTGTTATCTGCCCCTATCAAACCACAGTCGAAAGGGCAGGCGGCCAAGCGCTGGCCTGCATCGTGGATGTGCGCGACGAGCGGCAGGTGCAACAGGCGGTTGAGGCAGCTGTGGAGAGATTCGGGGGCATCGATATCGTTATAAACAATGCGAGTGCCATATCGCTGACGCCCACCCTGGAGACGGATATGAAGCGCTATGACCTGATGCAGAACATAAATACAAGGGGCACCTTCTTGGTGTAAGTGAAGACTTCCATAGAATAAGAGAAACTCATCTCATCCTTAATCCTTTCAGCTCCAAGACCTGTTTGCCTTATTTGCTGAAGAGCGATAATCCGCATATCCTGAACCTGTCTCCCCCTTTGAATATGAAGCCCCATTGGTTTGCCAACCATACGGCCTACACCATAGCCAAGTACGGCATGTCCATGTGCGTCCTTGGCATGGCCGAGGAGTTCCGCAGTCAGGGCGTGGCAGTCAATGCGCTGTGGCCTCGCACAACGATTCACACGGCTGCGATTGAAATGTTGCACGGGTCGGAGGGTGCTGCATTCTCGCGCAAGCCTGAGATAATGGCAGATGCCGCCTATGCCATCATTTGTCGAGATGCCCGGGAATATACGGGCCACTTCTTCATGGACGATGAGGTTTTGTTGGATGTGGGCGTCAAGGATTTTAGCAAATATGCTTGCAAGCCAGATAACATGCACAATTTGCAGTTGGATATATTTCTGGATGATGAAGGTCCCTTTGCTAAGCTGTAAATGTTTTATTTTTGTTGTTTTTATGAAATATATGTTTTCCTGTAATTTGAAATTGCCGCTAAATTCCGATAGTTTTGCGTGTGCATACGAACCAGTGCTGTTAATCGAACTTGCTTTTATTTGTGGTGAGCAACTTAGTTCATATGAGCTGCACTATTAAATAAAGTATTGGAAAATACATGCAAAGCATTGTTCATTTATATTTATGTTCGCTTTTAATTTTCTTTCAATATAAAATGCGTTTAAAATAAATGAGTAGCTATATATTAATCTGAATAAAGTACTAAATATAAATTGGCGCCAAAAACTGGCAGCACAATAATATCGATAGACGCCAGATTCCGATATATTAGTTCATTTGCAAATACGAACCGGCATAGATTGGTTTGCTGCCGATTAGTCGTCTCATTTGAACCAGTTCAGTAGTAACTAACGCGACTCTTAAAATCGGACGCTTACATGTGCCAAAATGCGAAGCGAATTTTATTTGTTTTTACTGATATTTGTATCACAAAATGTGTGTGAATCGGCGAAATTGAACCATCCGCGCGTTCTGCTACCCATATTTCAGCACAAATCCATCAATTTCACGCTAGAAGTCGTCGATCCCAATTGCTACAAATGGTGAAATTTTGCCGCAGCCGGCGTCTGCTTTATAACCTAAAATTGGCTTACTTATATTCATTTTCGTTTTGTTTGCAGGACATCGTCGCGACAAGACCTGATATCTGTAACGCCCGTGTATAATGGATTCACGGAATGCTCCAGCCAGGCCATCGTCACCGTGCAGACACGTGAGCGGCGTCGCAACACGGCGATCGTCTTCGCCGAGGAGGTGGCGACGGGCGCAACGCTCCGCTGCGATGTGATCGTGGACACGATTGATCGGCTGAATGTGCGCACGGCCACCAGGCAGCTGTACTTGGAGGAGGCGCCAGCTACATTTGAGCTGCACGCCTTCGACTCGCAGGGCAACGAGTTCTTCACGCTGGAGGGCATCGAGTTCAATTGGGATATATCCTCCTCGAGTAGCAATATGCCACCGGCCCTGCGCTTCCTCACCTTCTCGGACAGCCCGTTCCATGTGGTGCCGCCATCGCTGGAAAAATTCGAGGCCGAGGGCGTCAAGGGCTATATGATCCTGCTGGAGGGCATCAATACGGGCACCTCCAAGGTGGCCGTCAGCATGCCCCAGCCGGAGTACAGTCATGTGCCGCCCATCGAGGTGTACATCAGTGTGCTGGCCAACATAATAATCGAGCCCTCCGAGGTGACCATCATGGCAGGCGATACAATCAAATTCCGCATAATGCAACTCAAAATGGACAGACTTCACGACATAACTGCTAATAAGCAGTACTACCTGGAGGTGGAGGACGAGAATGTGGCGTATATGAAGAGCAGTGTAGCCACGGGCTCCCGCTTGGGTCGCACCCAGGTTTATTTGCGGGACCACAACATGCCCAAGGAGAGCTCGGCCGACAAGCCCAAGGGACCCAGTGCACTCCTGACTGTCGCGGAGCCTCAGAAGCTCGGCATTAGCTTGCTGCCCTACAACAATTGGATTACAGTCAAGGGCGAGCGGCATGAAGTTGCGTTGGATCTGTACTCTGCCGATGGGCAGAAGATCACGCTCGGCACACGCTACAACATCGGCTCCGAGTTGGATGAAAGTGTGTTCAAAGTGCTCGAGAAGACGCGCAACGGCAGTCGCTTGTATGGAGAGGCGCGCAGACAAGGATCCACACAGATCTATGGCTCCTATAAGGATGTAAGCTGGATATATAGTATTATATGGTTTATATTATATTAATGAATGATCTCTTACAGCTCTCGGTGCAGGCGGAGATGCAGATCTTCGAGGAGCTGACGCTGCGACCCAGCAAAGTGATTCTGCCCTACGATCCAAATACCATAAAGCCGCAGAAATTTCAGTTTCACGCCACTGGCGGCGACTTCAACTACGTCTGGTACTCGGGCAATCCACAGCTGCTGCAAATCGATGGCCAAGGCCTGGCTACCACGGAGATACGCGACGTGCGCATGGGAGGAGTATCGCAGGAGCTAATCGACGCCGGAATGCAGCTGACCGCACACACCACAGTTCGTGTGGGATTGACCAAGAACCAGAAGATTTCACGTCAGGCTCAAATCTACTTTTTGCCACCAAAGCGCCTGGAGGTGAAGCAATATAACTTTGAGACCGCTCTGAGGGACTATGTGCGACTCCATGTAGCTGTCTATGCCTATGTGAATGGCAGCTTTGTGCCCTACACCAAGTGCGACAATTTGTACTTCCAGCTGGACTTTTCGCATCAGATATTGCAGCTGGAAAATGGGGCAGATACACAGGATGCGCTTGCTCCGGAGGCTTGTCATATTATCAAGCTGCGTAGCACAGCTGTGGGCAGCACCACATTGCGCATTACATACAATTTCCAGGATAAAGTCCTGCAGGACTCGGTTGATTTGCACGTCTTTGAGCCGCTTGCCGTGCTGAATCCTCTAGAGAACGAGCTCGTGCTGCCCATTGGCGCTTCACGCAATGTCATCTATGCCCATGGACCTCAACGCATCTTTACGCTGGAAGCGGAGCTCACCAAGGAAACCACATTTGATGCCAAAGTCATCAGAATCTCGGAAATCGATTTTGATACGCAGAACGCTCTGACGGCCTTCACGGTGCTCTGCCGGGAGCTGGGCACAACGGAGTTTACTTATCGCGTGCACAATCAGCTGGCCACATCCAGTTTCGCTGCCTACCAAGCCGAGATAACCACCAAGGTGCACTGCGTCCGCCCACGTTTCCTCA
This sequence comes from Drosophila pegasa, assembly GCA_035046225.1. Taxonomy (NCBI): domain Eukaryota; kingdom Metazoa; phylum Arthropoda; class Insecta; order Diptera; family Drosophilidae; genus Drosophila; species Drosophila pegasa. The sequence continues at coordinate 3,116,004 of JAWNOD010000076.1, forward strand.
AGCTCTACGCCCGGCAGAAACTGCGATCGTCGTGTCCTGTGGAGTTGCGTTCGTCGCTGTTGTATCTCAAGGAGCAGGAGAACACGTTCAACGTCGAGATAGAGGTGCAGGACGTAAAGAATCGCAAGCTGATGAACATCAGCTCGCTGTGGCTCGAATGGGAGTTCGCTGCAGGCGATGAGCGTTATCGCACGGACAGCATTCCCCACGAGCAGCAGGCCGAAGTGGAGCTCTATCATGGTGTGCGTTTGCCTTCCCGGGATATGCTCGTCCTGACCTTGACTGAGGTGGCGCCCAATTTCCGCATCAAGGGCACGGTCGCACGGTACAACGATAAGCTGCTCGCACTGCAGGGCATCTATCCGGAAATTCCGCCCTTTGGTGTGAAGAATGTGAGTTATTTCTATACTTAAATATCATTTAGATATATTTCTTATATATTCCCTTTATTGCAGTTGAAGACGGGTGAAGTCACGAAGCCGCTGATTGAGAATGAAATACGCTTCCATACAGTGAATAGCACCCTGTTGCCGACGGATCAGGCTAGTATTTTTTTGGCGCCCTCGCACAGTGAGCGTATTCCCATTGCTCAGGGCAGCGGCTTCTTTCAGCTGGAACTCTCGGAACAGGGCATCGTGCAGGTCACCCATGATGAGAAGCAGCAGCAGTTGGTGATAACGCCCCAGCGCTTGGGTCATGTGCGATTGGAGCTCACAGACAGCTGTCTGATGAACGAGCCGACGTATTTATCCATCTCTGTGGTGGGCATTGGCTCGATCACGGTGCACGCCTTGGATCGAGTGGAGCGCACGAATACCATTGAAGCCATTGTGCGCTTGTACGATACGAATGATAATCTATTGCACATCGATTCGAGTATGTTGAGCGTCTATCAGCTGTCGCAGTTGGTGTTTGATCCCACCATATTGAGTGTCAAGCTGGATGACCAGGATGATTTGGGAGTTGGAGAGATACGCTATAGCATCATGGGCAACAACATTGGCGAGACGAAGATTATCTTCCAATCGGGCAAAGGTGAACGTCAGGTGTCAAGCGAACCGCTTAATGTGCAGGTCTTTGCGCCCATGCGTCTCTATCCCAGGAACTCGACGCTCGTTGTGGGCTCGAGCATACAAATCTTCTACCAGGGCGGACCGCAGCCCAATACCAACATCGTTTACGTCGTGCAGGAGCAGAAGGTGGCAAGTAAGTGGGCAGCTAAAGTAGCCATATAAACAGATCATTTAATTTATTTATTCCTCTCCTTCCACAGCCATGAAATCTGCAATTGTCACGGGACACAGATTGGGCGTTACACGCATAACGGGACGCTGCTTGCTGAAGAATCCCATCAGTGGCAAGGACGAGCTTGTCTCGGAGGATACAGTGGAAGTGCGAGTCGTGGCCTTAACGGCCGTCCAGGTGCGCACGCCACTCGTGCGCATTCGAGCTGGAGCTGTGATGCCTGCCACGCTGTGGGGCCAACCCGATTTGTCGCCCATGGTGCTGGGCACATTGGAGAATATGCAGATAACCTGGTCGGTCAATCAGCAGGATGTAGTGGAGATTTTCAATGTGTTTACATCAGTGGGTGAGTTGACCAAAGAATGCATCTTATATTTCGTAGTGTAGCCATAGTATTTGTTTATGCAAGCGTGCACAGATACCGCATTGTTGCGCAGAGATTTCAGCTCAATGCCCACCAAGTGCACGCAGAGCAAACAGTTCTTCGATGAGCCTGCATGGTTGAGTTCCAGTGCAGGAACAGATACGGAACGAACAGGGCTTAAAGCTAAAGTTGGGGGCAGATAAGGGAAAAAGTATTCATAGAAGTTGTAAAATTGCTAAAAGATAGAGAAAACTAAGAGCTTCTTTCAATAAATTGAATTAGTATTTAAAAATATGGTATAGTATAGAGTAATACAATATAGTATATTCAGATAGCTTTAAAGCAGTCTCGAGCCGTTTTCATATACGGAAAAAGAATGGAAAATTAAAAATGTATATTATGTTCAAGATATGTTTCACCTTCACAGAATTTCAATTCACTTTTGTAAGTGAAAAAGGTTTGAAAAATGAAATTCAAACTAATTTGTTTATAGTAAAAAAAACTAGAATTTATATCATATCATTTAGTAAAATACTACTAGAATTTTATCATATATCATAGCATATAGAAAAAATAAAATACTACTAGAACTAGAACTATTATCATATATCATCATATAAATCTAGTATGTCTACACTATGTGCTGCTCATTAAAGTAGTTTCTATAGATATATACCGAATATCTACCTAAATTAAATTTAATTTAGATATATTCAATTAAAAATCTGATATATATATACTATTTAGCTCCCATATACTCTCTAACTGTCCACTTTATCCTCTTTAAGGCATTGACTACAAGAGCAGCGATTTAATTTCCGTACGCATACGCGCGCTCAATCCCGGCAAGGTTACTATCACGGCCTCTGTCCATTTGCCGGATGGATTGAGGCTGCCCGCGTCGAGTGTGGAGCTAATTGGTAAGTATTTTCTTTTTTTTTTGCCACAATTGAAATAGTGTATCGAGAGCGGGAGAGCGGGAGCGAGCGAGAGATTGGGAGAAGACCGCAAATTGAAATTTTTATCGTTGCACAGTTTTCAAAACACTGGAGCTGCTCGAACCAAAGCCCATAACAATGGATTGGATTTTGGCGGCGCCACGGAGTACGCTACAGCTGAAATGTAATATGGATGATGCGGTCTATAAGTTGGATGGCCAAAGTAGCGGAATCGTTACTGTGACGCCAGATGGCGTCGTACACACAAAGGATACCCTCGGCCGTGATCTGATAATTGTGAGTGAGCTGGGGCCTTAAATCGGCTTACCTCCTGATTTGATACGTATTGTTATATATATATATAATATATATTGTTGTTGCTTTTATGTTTGGCAGGCCAAGACTGTCGACCAGACGCTGCCCATTGGCATTGAAGTGAAGAATGTACAATACATTTTGGTCACTTTGCAGCCGGACGTTAAATTGAAGCAGCTGGAGCATAAAATACCACGCGGCATGAATTTCGTATTTAAAGTTTCGCTGCACGACAATCTGGGCAACGAGTTCTCCCACAACATTGAGGATGTGAATGGGCTACGTTACGATTTGGCCACCAAGGATGTGGTCGATGCACAGATTGGAAATAATCTGACAATTGCGGTAAGTGCTACAGCAACTCCTTCGGCGCTCGTCTTCAGAGTCGAGTGTCGAATGTTGAGTGTGGAGAGTCTGAAGTCTCGAGTCAAGTGTCGACAGTCTTATATGTATTTATGCCAACTTCTACTTTTCGACTTTGCCGACTCGTCTATATGTAAATGTGAACTTTAAACTTTGTGCTTGCAAGTTATTTCAATTTCATTTTTTGGTGCGCCTGCTAACAACAAAACCGCTGCATTTTAATGCACTTCCAAAGACCTGCCTTGCCACCTGAGCTCCACTCGCACTTGCAGCATAAAAAGAACTAGAAAAAAAAGCAGGAATAGAATCTCAGCGTTCGGCCGCATGGCACGTCGCCGGGCTTGGCCAGCACTATTTTCGTTCTATTATACTCTAGCAGCGGGTAGTTTAAGTTGCTCATAAAATATGCCAAAGTCAACAGAGGAGCTAAGTCGAAAAATAGTTTAGCCAACGATCTGAACTCAGCTTTGCCTTGGCATATTGTCATGAAAATAAGCACAGCTGCTTATAATGGCTGTAGATAGTAAATTTCTTTCGTATGGCTTGATCGGGTTGCTATAACATATAGTGGGCATCGGAACAATCATGGAATAATTGAGTTTATGTATGAAAAGTTGTTGGTTTTTGAGATATATATATATTTTTTTAATTGTAGAAAGATTTTTTATTAAAGGTAAATATCTTATGAATACATTTTTTGTTAAAATCGGTAACCTATATGGAATAGCTGATATAGGATCAATCATCTGAGAATTCAGACAAGTAAAATAAAAGAAATATTCTTTTGTTCTTTGAATTAAACATAATTTCTATATTATATAGTTACCATAAGAGCAACCCGTTAAAGATATTTATTCACCCTTTCAGACTTGCGCTAGGGTATACCATATTCGCTAGATCTTTGTGAAAGTTTTCGTTTTATTTTTCTTGTTTTATTTCACTGGACTGTGGCACGTTGATGTCACCACATAAAAATGCAACGATGCGTTGTCGCACATGCTGCAGCTTTTGGCTCTTAAAAATTGGGGCTGTCGAGTGACCGTCGACCACAAACACAAAACTCTTGAAGCTGGCTACGAAAAGCATGCATTAAATTCCAAATGCACAGCCCAAAAGTGGGCGAGCGAGATAAAGCTCTAACCCAATTAAACTCGACTAACTACATGTACATATATATCTAACTATATACATACATATCTATATATATTCTATATGTACTCTTTTTTTTTGCATTTCGCCCACAGTTGAATTTGCAGCGCGAGACAAGTAACATGATTGCCATCAGTTTAAAGGATTCAACCGGAGTTAAACATGCTGAGGATTACATTAAACTGTCTGTGGCCGAGTCGAAGCTTATATACCCCATCCGGGTAAGTCCACATACATATATATATATACATATATATATGCATGTCTGCATTTAATTTAAAACTCTGCCAGCTTGCTGCAGAGTTAGTTAAGTGACGCTGTAAGCTGTTCACGGCATATATATTTGACATTTGATTTGATTTCTCTCGTTTGCTCATAAATCAATTTCCCTTCAACCTTTTTTCCGCATGCGGCCATCAAATAACTATTCACAATTGTCAAACTGCGTCACTATTTTTTACGGAATCTGTCAACACACGAAAATCGGGTGGCAACATAAAATGCAACCACCCAACCACGCCTCCTCGACAAAACGACCAACAGACAATTTTCTCAGTGGGTGACATCATTTGCTTCGATTCACCGCTAACATTGTCATCGATTTGGAGCAGCTCCAATGAGCAGATGGTGACGATTAATAAAAACACAGGTGAGTAGTTTTGTGCAGCCAAGGTTGTGCAACCAAAAAAAAATCGTGTACTTATGTGTGTATAAGGATGTGATACTATAGATCTAGCAGAACATTTATTTAAGTCTAATTGAAGTTGGTTTTTAAAGTGCTTAAGGGAAAGGAATTATAATTAGTTTGATGAAGTGGAGATATAATAACAGTTATCGCTGGCTGTTGAGTATGTATGCTCTTGATATATTACAATATCATGTCATGTCTGTCTTCAAGTGTCAGTGGTCTGTCCGCTTCCATTCATAGTAGTTCAGTTTTAAAGCTACTCCTAAAAATCGTTGCATACATTTATCATGATATAAGATTTATTAGAATACTAAAGTATATAGCTGTTCTAGAAACTATCGTTATAAAATGTCCATTCTTTATGGAAAACTTGATTGATTTTTTAATGTTATGTTCATCAAACTTGCTATAAAAGTATTTAATAAATCTTTAAATAAAATCCTTTTTTAGAATTAGAGCTACTAAGCCATTTTGCTATCACAGAATATAAGTCTTCCATGAAAAAAAATTATTTGCTTAAGACATATGAACTTAATAAGACTTCTAAAGTATTTAAGAAGCTCTAAACATATATAGAAATTCCTAAAAACATGCGATTATAAATGATAGCTCAACAGAAGATGCATAATTTATTAAATCAGATTCCATATATCAAAAAATAGGAGTTATATTTTACGTAATTGCAATGTACTTATATTTAATATTATTATATTTGTTTAAAGCAAAAATTATAGCTCTGTGTCTATACATCATATAATCTGTAAGCCTATTCTACCAGAATTTCACCTGTTTATTCATCCTTTCATTATATAATTTTAAAGCAAAACTAATGTGACATATCTACAACATTATACAATATTGTAAGCCCATTATAGCCGAATTTCACCTGTTTATTCAGCCTTTCTTCTCTTATCAGCATATTGATTATTTTAATTTGTTTACATTATAATTTGCAAATCCTGTTTAGTTGGGTGCTAATTCTCTATCCAAACAATTCACAGTTTTTGGCAATTTTATTTCAATGCTAATTTATGCGTTGCATTTTACAAATTCAACGGCAGTCAGACGCATTGTTTGATGTTGGTGCCGAAACACCACAAAATACAGCCACCACCAATGCAACCACCGAAACAGCCACCCACCCAGCCATACAGATGCACATGCATTCCATGCGAACAGCATGTTGAAGTTGGAATCCCATAAATTGACCTATATTTTTCGTACGATTTATTGATAACCCAATTAGGCTTATTTTTCGGCTGCTTTGTAAACACACAAAAACAGAACAAGAGCAAAAGTGTTTTCAACTATTTGGGGCTATAATTTCTGAATTAATTACCTGTCGATATCGCCCTGAGTGCTCAATAGATTTTCCATGCTATTACGCCATTTCCAAGTGCAGCATTTTCTGTATCCTTTTTTTTTTTGTTTTCGTCATGTTTTCCATTTTATTTCTATTTTATTTTCCTTTTTTTTTCCTGCAGAGCAACAGCAAAAATATTTACAATTGTTATTGTGCAGGTGTGTACGCCAGTGTGTGTGTGTGTGTGTGGGTGTTGGTCCCTTGAGCCTTTGAGTGGCGCGTAAAGTGTTGAACAAACATTGTCAGGCGTACAGATACAGTAAATAACGACTAAGTTCAACACAGGGGCCAGCATATTTCAAATTGTTTTATTTATTGTGGAAACTACAGAGTGTGTGTAACCTTTAAACTTGCGCTAAAGTAGTTGGAAAAAGTTTAAAGTGGAGCTAACTATTTTCTGTTACACTAGAAATTGACGTAGCTGCTTTGAATAATTATATTAAAGCTGTTATAACCCATCGAACTAGGATAGTATGAGAGTTAGAGGCATGGAATTTTGTATGTAGCATAAATTGTGGGGTATATAGGTATATTAGCTGTTAGCTGTCCTTATAAATGGTATTTATTGTCTTCATATACCCTATATATAAGAATAAGAACCATTGATCCGAGGGCATAAAAGAGCTAGAGACAGCAAATTTGACATGCAGACTATGACTGATCTTTATGGACTATATTGTTTAAAAGCTGGTATTCGTTCATTATAAACACCTATGTATAACCGATTGAACTCAGAAACTATAGAAGCTAGGGACACAAAATTTGATATACAAACTCTTGCATGGAACCTTATTTAAAATTACTTAAATAATGAAGGGTTCATTCAAAGCTTATTAGTTTGCCTGGGTATATACCATTTTAGCTCAAGAACTATCAGAGCTAGACACATAAAATTTGTTTTGTAGATTTTTGTTTATATCTATATACAGTAGAAAATTTCTTTGCCAGACAGCAGAATGCTTGCTCTGCAAATCTTAGCAAATACATTTTTAAAACTCATATCTTTCTATATATCTATAACTTTTCACAATAATCTATACATTGTGCTCATATAGAAATCATATTATTTGACATACACCTGTCGTTTTTCGATACAGTCATAAGTAGTGTCGTTTATATGCTGTTACGGCCAACATGCGCTCAAAGTTGAGCAATTGCAAAAGTAAACTTCTAACGTAATTCACAACACAACGCAGCTAAGCGTAATACATTATTCATAAAGTGCTGTCCTTCCACAAAACTCAATCTACCAAAAAAAAAAAAGGAAAAAGAAAAAAAAGTAAAGGGAAAAATTGTATATGAGAAAAACAATTTTTCACACTTTGCACGTCGCGAGGCGTCGTCGCTTTGGCAAAAGGATAAAGCAAATAAAGGCAGGACAGCAATCGCGATTATGCAGCCTGCGAGTGTGTGTGTGTGTGTGTGTGCGTTTGCTTGTGCGTGTTTGTTATTGTTAACTGCGAGCTTCTAGCTGCAGTCGAGCATAAAGATAAAGTATCTATGTATTTGCCAAATATCAATATGGCATGCGTATGTATAAGACCAAAAATGAGTAGGAAAACTTGGCACAAACTCGTGTCTGCTGAAGAACTCGAACACAAACTTGAAATGTGTATCAAATAAGTGTATCTATCTGCCCTCCCCCTCCCCCTCGCTCCTCCCCATCTCTCCACTGACATCGTTGCTGTTGATGGAAAATGAAAATATTATGATAAGAGCACAACACAACTCTCGGAAAGTAGAGATTGACAGTGAAAGGAAGCAGACGCAGTTGTTCGCAGCGCTTAAGCTTCTTGCAATGTTTTGGATCTGAGCGTAAGCATCTCAGCAATTGCCAAGCAGGAGCTTTTGCCTTTGGCTTTGCCTCAAAATTCCAATTTTCCAGCTAAAACTGAGAAACTTGGCAGCGTACATATTTTGCTTGAAAGCCATCCAAATTTGGAAAAGGCCTATTCAAAATTGAAACTCGTTAGGCCACAGGCACACACACATAGTCAGTTGATGTAGCTGTTGTTGCTTAGGAACTGCAGTCTCATGTGTGTGTGTGTTAATTTGTGAGAGTAGTGTGTCTTTTTGAATACCCTGTAACGGTGGTGGCTATGAGGAATATCATTTTACTTAATGAAATATGATTGTTTGTAATGAAGGGTATTTGGTAGTTGAGCGAAATTGTAGAAATAATGGGTAAGGGTATATTATAGTTGGGCGAGTGTATGAGCGTCACATTATAGGGTATTTAATAGATTTGGGAATGTGTGGGCCTTAAATTATAGGGTATTTTATAGTTGTGTGCTTAAGTTTATGGATCATTGCAGAGCTGTGCATTTAAAATAGACAAGGACTTTACTTTATTAGTCTTATATACAAAAGTTTGATGAATTGAAAGTAGTTTTATATGAGTGTAGAGTATATATCTCAATTGTTGGCTTTAGTTCTTCTATAGTTATTGTGCTTTTGTTAGCTTGCTTTTAAGCTAATTATTTAGAATATTACAGTTGAAGTGACTTAAATTTCAAGTTAGGCTTCTGTTCAAGTTTGTTTTGATTATATGGTATTTTTCAATGAAATACATTAAGTCGGATTATTAGGCCTGAGTGTTCTAATAAGTGCTTTCGCAATAATTTCGGGGTATAATCGAGTTGTATGTTTTTGAAGTCATTCCAGAGTGTGCTCTAGTTGAATACTTCGAGTATCGTAGATGTAACCGAATGCTCTGAATACTTTGAGTATCGTAGATATAACAGAATGTTCTTATTCTTGTCCTCGCACTAAAACTGAATGCTTCAAAATTTAGAGACACAGAATTAGTTCAAATTGGATATTGGCCAACTTCTGGTTGATTACTTTTTAACTGCGGCTATAAAATGGTATTAATATAGGATGTAAGGAATTTTTATAAGAGTAGTATATGTTCTTGTCAAGTATAAAAGCTAAAAAATTATTGGTCTGCATATAAAATATCAACTAGAAATTCATTTATGATGGGCGAAATGGCTATAGGCCGTTCGCTTTTAAAACTCGGAGTTTGATATGAATAGAAATTATGTCTTATTCAAACAAAGCAGCTTTAACTTAAGGCTAAAAAGTTGGGAACGCATGTAGTTGCTTAAAGAAGAAAGATTTCTTGGAGATAAAAATTCTATTTATGTATATAAATCTTAATTTCTTAAATATTTAATATATTTTTTATCCAATTAATATATTTGTATGTTTTTATATATACTTAAATATTATTTATTTATTTTTATATATACTTAAGTCTAGTATATTATTAATTTATATATATTATATTCATATTTCTTCTATCAATTTATATTTCTAAAATTTAGAATTTATTAAAAATAACTCCAATCATTTTTATGCCTACCTCAAAGCGAGAGAATAAAATTGGTAGAAAATTGGGCTTTAGCAAACAAATTTGTTGACCCCTTTGCGAATGCATATGACAGATCTTACATGTAAGATATAGTCATTTACACATTTATATATATATCTATTATATGTGTATGTATATAGAGTGAGTGCTTGATTATATATATTTCAATTGGCATTGTGTTCGTTGTGTGACGACCGAGAGGAAATCCCCAAGCAATTTATACAGCCAATATTCCTCACAGCTGCAGATTAGTTTTCAGCTCTTGTTGTTGCTGTTGTTGTTGTTGCTGTTGTTTCTGCTGTTGAGTGCAAAAAGGAAAAGTGGAAAATCAAAGCTGTTTTGTGTCATGGCAGTAAAGCAAAAAAGGAAAACGTCCCAAAACAATTAGCCTGATGTCGCCTGCAGTGCTTTAAAATTAATTTAACTATGTTTAGTAATTTAAACAAAAGGCGAAAAACTCTCGATACAGGCGTGTACATTAGTCTAGAGTGGAGCCGGGCTCGTGTCGTGTGTATTTACTGTACCGTCTGCTCTTAGGCGTGCGCCCTGTCATATTTCTGTTGTCGCACAAATTAATTAAAACGATGTAAAATGTTTGTCAAGTTCAAACAATGCAGCTACAAACAAATCGGAACACTCCGCTAAGCCGACTCAACACATACCCTTTCCATTAGCCCAGCCAATTGTCGGGTGTTTAGCTATAAGTAGTCTTAGCTGCCTCATTTGGCATAGCATAAAGACATGGACAGCTACTTCCACTGCGACTCCGCCCACTCCTTCCACTCCTCACTCCTTTGCTCGCTTTCAAGAGTATTTGCACAGTCTTTATGCTTCGCTAAGCTTTTGTTATTTACTATTCAATGCGGCACACCATTTGCATTGACATGCCGTAGCTCCTCGGAGGGTGTGTAAGCAGGCGGGCGGCAGGTGGGGCCCGTGCAGGTGGAAAGAAATCATTGAAGCATATTTAATGCCATCAAATATTAATATCGTTGTTTGTTTGGCAACTGTTCAGCCACGTCTTTTTCGGCGCACAGTCTCAGCGACATTGCTTGCATATTTTAGGCCTTTGCGTAGTTAATTTTTTGTTGGCCCGAAGAACGACACAGGGGAGTGTGCTGGCTGTGGCAGTAGTAAGTGGAGTAAGTAGTTCATCTTCCGAGCATTTCATGGAAATTTTCCAACCAATATTCGTGAATTTAGGCCAACAATTTGGAGCGTTCCGTTCCATAGCAAACGATGCAAGAGTGGGCTGTAAAAAGAACTTATTTAAATATTATTAAGAATCTATTTTGCTATGAAATTTTAAAAGGGTTTTGCTGTCGAATATTTCGAATAATATTTTATGTATGTTGCATGCAAAGCTAGAAATTAGTGGATAGCATTCAGCATATAGGAAAGTTATTTTTAGGTTTTCTGAAGACGGGTTTTTTTAGGTTTATGAATAAGTTATAAGGATGAATATGTGGAGATGACAAAAGGTTTCTAATAATATATATAATAAAAATATTTATAATAACAATAAGAATCTTAACTATAAGATTATAGCCCTTTATTTGTGTTTATTTTATTTTATTTGATATTTTTTTATTTTAATTTTAATTTATTTAAATTATTTTAAGTTTTATTCTCACCTTTTAGCCGCAACACATTGAGCAACCCTCTTGAGCAACGCTCAATTTGGAAACTTTTAATTAAATTGTATAATTACTCTTTGATTTAAATCGTTGTCGATCAGTTGTGAAAGTTTCGAATCTTATTTACCTTTGCAGGCGTTGCACGTGTGCTCAACCACCAGCAGAAGCTGGGCGAGAAGGTTGTAGTGACGTGTGGTGACAAATCGCATCGCGGTGGCTACCTCAAATACGATCTGGAATTGCGCGAATCGGACACGGTACGTACCCAGTCATAGCTCACAAGTCGAGTGACGCCTTCAATATTTGTCTTTTGCCTTTGCAGATTGTGTTTACCAAATCGTTTGACATATTCAGTGGGTCAGAGTACACGGCACAGCTGGTGCTGCGCAATCACATGCAGACGGACAAGTACAGCAATCTGGTTAGTTATAGATATAGCAATGCAACTCAACCATCCTCTCACTCTGTACACATATGATAATTGCAGATTGCCAAGAATATATCCCAGTGCATAAATCAATTGCATAAAATCTCTGTGGAGGCGTTCACCTGTCGCCTCTTGGCCAAGAATGAGCTCGGTCAGAAGTTACTGAAGTTGTATCATGTCGAGGCCGTATTCGATATGAACAGCAGCCAGTATGCGTGCAAGCTGGTGCTAACGTCCAGTTTTACGGATCTGCTCGCCACATTGAAGACGAACAATGTGCTGCTCGAGCTGGAGGTGAGTAAACAACAAGCTCAGTGCAATCTGAGTGCGCCGGCACAACAAATGTCTGCCATTTGGCTAAAATATTTGCTCTTGCGTTTAATTGCAGGCCACGATGCCGAATGGCAATTTGGGTACGATGTCGCTGAAAATGGTGCCGGGCATTAAAGTGTCGCTCGAGTCGCTGCAGGTGCACGATTTGAAGTCCCAGGAGCTGCACATAACGGGACTGGACAAGGCATTGCAAAAGCTGCAGGTGAGTTTAATTGCTGCCAGCAATGGCTGGGGAGTGGCCAAAGCTAAACGAGCGAATTATGGTTATGCTGTGGAATATGGAAGTTTTTGATGGAATATAGTAAAATAGGGGAGTATATAGGGGCATAAGGCAGTTTGTGGTAGTAATAGAGAGGCTTTTATGGTAGTATATGCCAGTTTATATTTGAGTTATATTTTTAGTATAAATTCTATATATATTTTATATATAAATAATATACAGCTTACTGCTACACTTCATATAGTAGCATATAGCAGTATTTATATATTTTTTTGTAACAAATTTTAGTTTGTTTTACCGCATCAGGCAAGGAATTTAATATGCGCAAACTATTGCCTCTGCTGCGAGTACTTCGACACCAATTGAGTCAAAATTGAAAATACTTGAATAATTGGTGAACATTCTTTCAACTCCCACATTAGTTGTTCAATCATATTCCACATGTGTGTGTGCTTGAGCATGTCAGCTGTAGATGTAGCATGTGGGGATATGTGTAATGCATGCGGACTGAAATTATTTGAAAGAATTAAGCTAGGTGTTCACTTCTGTTTCAGTCGTAGATAAAAGACAAGACTTCCTCAATACTCTCCCACAGTTCACTCGACGGTTTCAGGAAGTGAACGTCAATATCATGCGCATGCTTTAACAATTGAACCTATTTTGCCTGGAGTGAAAATATGCTACGATAGGTTTTTAATAGGTTTTGAAACAGCTCTTTAAAAATTCCAATATTTTCTGAATTTATAGAGCTGAGAATTGACTACTTTCGGAATATATTAAGATATCCTCCACCTAAATCAATTTAAAGATGTAACCTTGTCTAGACAACTCAACCGAAACTATAAAATTATTGCAACTGCAGTTTTACTGATTAAATATTTATATAAACACACACATATATATATATATATATATATATATATATATATATATATATATAATTATATATATATATATATATATATATATATATATATATATATATATATATATATATATATATATATATATATATATATATATATATATATATATGTGTGTGTTTATATAAATATTTAATCAGTAAAACCTGAGGACTTCTTACGCCCTGCTTCTTCTGTTCACTTCTGCTCATTCTTTTCTCCGATTTCATTTGAAAAATGCAAAATGACAGCATTTTGCTTGACTTCCGTTTCCGGTTAGCTGGAGCAATATTATTCGCTCGCTTGCCGCGCTGAAATATTAGCCTCATTTTGAGCCACTCTAATTATGGTTAAGTGCCACGCCCCCCTTCCCCCTTACACATTTGAAATATGCCGCATAATTTGCATTAGCTGCAAATTTGCAGTTTGCCCAACTTTGCAAATGCATTAATGTCCAACTCTCAGCGCCACCGCTGTCCACCGATGTGCCTCGCTGTCTCACTGCCTCACTGTTAAGCAAAAAGGACATGCACAGGACATGCAACACTCGATTGCTCAATTCAATTGCGCATGTACGGGTCGGCACTTGTGACCATCGCACAAATCGCATCAATGGAACTTCAAACTGTCGAGTGTGTGAAGTGGACATGCGATACAGCTGCCCATTGTCATTGTCATTGTTATTGTCATTGTCATCGTCGTCGTCGTTGTTGTTGTTGTTGTTGTTTTATTGCTGCTACAACATTATAAGTAGACTCCTGGCAAGCTCTTAAATGCTAGACTTGTACAATAGTTCCATTATACACTGCAGCGCAGAGCTTTATAGTTTTATGGCGTTATGTGTAAGGGCTTAAAGAAGAAGAGTGCTTTAACTTGAGAGAGACGTACTCGTGATGTGTAAGGTATTGGAGGAGAGAGGTTTTATATTTGGTATAGAATATCTTATATAATATAATGGAATATGATAAATATAGTTGGTTATTCTGTATCTCTTTCTCCATTAAACTCTTTGTGAACTCTTATTTCTTCCGCAAAGAGTTTATATTAATAAAGATTAATGAATGTAGACAAATATTAATAAGATATATACATAGATAAGAGCAGAAGTAGTAGTAATAGAAAATAGTACTATAGTATTCTTAAGATAGTAGTAGTAATAGGATTATAGAAGTATTAGTAGTAATAGGGTTATAGGCATAGGATAGTGTATATTAAATATTGTACAAAAGTACTATAATAGGAGTAGTTTTATGAAAGTAGTAGGTGTTTAAGACTTCTATCAAACTACTCCTATTTTGGTTGCATAATACTTTTATAAAACTACTCCTATTTTATAAAAGTAGTAGTAGAGCGGTAGTAGACGACTAGTATAATAGTAGTATAGTGGAAGTGTAGTAGTAGTAATTTAGTAGTATGATTGTAGTATAATAGTAGTAAAAGTGTAGTAAATTAGTTTTGTAGAAATAGTAGTAAAATGGAAGTAAAGTAGTATAGAAGTAATAAAATAGTATTGTAGTAATTGCAGTAAAATATTAGTATAAAATATATATAGTATAGTAGTAAAATAGTAGTAAGGGAGTAGTCAGTTAATATAATAGTAGCATGATGCTATATTATTTGACTTAGAGTAGTATAGAAGTAAGTTAAAATCTTAATCGTAATTACAATATATAGGGGAGGGAGTAGACTCTTGGGCGGCTCCATTCAATAATGCTACATATTACTATATATATAAATACATATATGCAAATTGTGATATCTATAAACGAAATGTCTTTATCAATATTTTGCAACTTTCAGTTTATTACAATTTCGCATTAAAATACTTGCGAGTATATTTTATGCCTTTCACATGTCTGCAATTGATTTTTATCTCATTCGCACTCATTGAATGTGTGAGTGAGTGTGTATATTAACTAAAGTCGTTGTGCATTATTTATGCATATTAAAGCATTAATTTCTTATATTGTTGATTATCAACAATTAATCATTTAAAGTTGCTGCAGACCACAAAAAAAAAGGAATATATATATATACGCATGTCTGTGAAGTCAAATTATGCGGCTGTCAATTTCAGTGCACTCGGCAAATTTTTTATTTAAATTCGCATTACAACCAGGACAGATATCCTGACACACGCACACTCTATATACTCTATATATATATATATGTATTTGCATATTAATGCTCATATAGCTTACATCTGTATACAATTTACTGTGGGCGACCTTTTAAAAGCGCATTGGTCTGCATAATTTTCAATTAATTATTAAATATTCTTCATGTATTATCAATGGGCTAATAAGAAGTGTTGTTGCTACTGCAGTAAGTGCTGCTGCTGCTGTAACGGCTGTAACTGCTGGGGCAGCAGTTGCAGTTGCTGCTGCTGCTGATATGCTTGCACTTCCGTTTATTAACAATGTTGATATTTATATATATATTTTTTAAACTATTTATTATTACATTTTAATATTATTATTGATATATGTATTTTGAAATACCCTGCACAAATATATTTTTAGCAAATGGGTAGCTGTTCTGAGAACTAGGTCTTGATAAAATCAAATGCAGAGAAGCGTGAAGAACCTTTACATGTTTTAAATGTTATTTATGATCTATATTTTTGCTAGTCGTAAATCTTAAGAATCTTAAAAACCGAAAATCACATACATATAATTATTTATTTATGAATGCTTCTTATGATTCTCAAGGATGTTTTTCTTTAGCTCTAAACATATAGATTAAAGAGACTTTTTACCTAGTAACATTGGGAATATTCTTTCATTAGTCATCTCCTGAATGTCCTTCATAGAAAGAATTAATTTTCTAGTTAAATCTGAATGGTATTGACTTCACATTGCTTCACTTCATATCGTTTATAAGTCCACCTGACAGCTAGACAGTTAACAGTCTGCTCGAGCAGTATCTTTCAGTCACGTCAAATCTTAGCTCTTTGCTGGCTTTACATAAATAAGCTCTTGAAGCAAGCTCATTGAATGCTCGACTGTGCTTAAAAACTGCTTACAGGCTAAGTTCCAGTCGAGCACACTTCTTGATCAGCTAGTCGATAACACAGAAATATATATTATATATTAAATATATAGATGTCTGTACATATATATACAGCTGTGCGCATAAGTATTTGCACGGATGTGTCAGCAGTTGGTCGCCGTGCAGCATCCGTTGCAATAATAACTTTGTTTTTCATTTAAACGCATTAATTTTGCAAATATGTAATGAAAAAATGAAAAACAAAATGCCCTGCAAAAAATTAATAAAAAATATTAATAAAAAATAAAAATCAACTGAATATATTTTAAAAAAGTGTACAAAAATGTTCTATTTTATATACATTTTTGCAAATTTTCTGCTGCGCATCTCGTCGTCGTCTACTTCTGAGTCTTGCCACATTTTTGATTGCTCGAATTGTTTTCTTATATGATTATTATTAATTTGTTGTTGTTGATTTCACACATTTTGCAAATTGCGTCAATTGGTTTCATTTTGAGTCAATTTATTTATGCAAGTTGCTTGCAATGTTTACAGTTTTTGTGCACTTTAAAAGGGGAGATGCATGTTGGAGATGCACGAATATGGAGATGGAGAGATGTGGAGATGTAGAGATGTAGATATGTAGATATGTAGATATGTAGATATGTAGAGATGTAGAGATGGAGAGATGAAGAGATGAAGAGAAGGAGAGATGGAGAGCTGGAGAGCTGGAGAGATGGAAAGATGGAGAGATGTAGAGATAGCGAGATAGCGAGATAAAGAGATGTAGAGATGTAGATATGGAGAGATAGAGAGATGTAGATATGGAGAGATAGAGAGATGCAGAAATGTAGAGATGTAGAGTATAGAGATGGAAAGATGTAGAGATGGAGAGATGAAGAGATGGAGAGATGAAGAGGAGAGATAAAGATATGGGGAGCTGTAGAGATAGGGAGATGGGAAGACGGAGAGATAGAGAATTAGAAAGCTAGATAGTCAGCGAAATGGATGATTGGAGAATTGGAAATTAGAGTTGGATATACTCAGAATTGGTCAACTGCAGAGAGAGAAATTTGCAGAGTTGAAGAGTAGGTGAGTTGTCAATTTAGAGAACTGTAAAGTGATAGAGTGGGAGTTAAACCTTAGAGAGATAGAGATCTAAAGGGCTGAAGAATTGAAAGGTTGACGGAGATTTGGAATATTGGAGAACTCTAATGTTGCAACGCTGGAGAGTTAGAGTGATACCAATTAATATAGAGGATTATGTGGAACAGAACTAGAAACAAATCGAGACTTGCAGTAGAAAAATGAGCTTTTTCAACTTTTGCTCTACCTCTCTTCCTTAAGCTTATTTATTTATTTTTTTTTTTATATAAATATTTATTCACTTCAAACTAATTGCAAAACTCTATAAGCCACCTAATCTGTTAGGCAGAAATATAAGTATTTATACTATATTTTCTAGTTATATTTTGCTGCTGCAAATTGTTTTATTTCATCAACAGCAGAAAAGAAGAAGCAAAAAAAAAAAATAAAACCATTTTAGGTGACAATTTGAGAAAATTGCAATTTTAAATCAAAAATGTTCTACAACACGCATAAGAATCAACAACATATTTGATAAACACTTGAAAATACGCACGGCAGCTGGTGAAAATGTGGGTGTGGGTGTGAGATTGTGTGTGTGTGTGTGGGAGTGTGTGTGTGTGGCAGTGTGGGTGTGTGCTGCTATTGTCACAGAAATGCATTTGGTTTATACATTTTAATTAAATGAATTTGCAGCACGTGGAGAAATTGTCACACCATCAGGCATACGCATAGTTAGACACACACACACATACACACAGCTACACACATATATACACACACACACGCAGCCACACACACACACACACAATCATGCTGCAGCCACAATCAAAAATTGCATTCGTTTTGTGTTTTTGAGGAAATTGCAAATGTTGCCCAGGCATTTTGCTGTTTGTCGTTTGCCGTTTGCCACTTTCTTGCGCTGCCACGCCCTCTTTTCGGCTGAACTTACCCGCCCACTGCCTTTAACTATTTGCCATCAACAGCAGTTGTTGCCCAGCTGCTAATGAGCCTTCTGCGAATGAATATCGTAAATCATTTATATGCTTTAGTTTTCTATATGAACAAATAAGATTTTCAGCTTGAATTTAATTAAATTTCTTATTTTTTCTTTTCCTTTTCTTTGCCTTTCAGGTCAAGCCATCGGACTCAACATACTTTGCCATCGAATTGATTGAGCAGGCGCACGGCATTAGCAAATATCGTGTGCGTTTCTTTAAAGATTTTCCACTGGATGCACACTTCTATGTGCTGATTCATTCGCCGGAAACAAATCAGAGCGTTGAGGTGAGTTTTTCGTTACAAAAGGTTTCCCAATTCACAAAAACTGTCAGTCAACTAGCTAAAAACTTGATAAATTGTTAGAAAAAAGAAAAAAAAAAAGAAGAAAATAAATTCGAACTCGAATTTAATTTATTGCCCGAATTTGAGAGCTTCCAAACGAATAATTGGACAGGAGTCCTTTTTCTTTTTGACTGTAAACATTTTGTATGTTATAATTGGACATGTGAAGAGTTAGTTTCAGGTGGCGAGAAGATGTGTAGATACCCTTTGAATTTAGCAAAAGCTGTTTAGACTGTCTATTCGTTAAGCTGTATATATCTGTGTCTATATATTTGTCTATATTAAATACTGAATGAGTTATTTGGTCCACAGTTAACCTTCCTTTCCTCTATGTGAAATTTTCGATCAATTTATCGGAAATAACTAAACTTTACAGGGTATATTCTAGCTTTGCTATAACGTATATACCATACACGTTATAATACGCGGGGTATATTATGTAGGGTATACGATCAAGGCTAAATCATTCAGCAACTCTGTTAAGCAGGGTGTACATGACAGGGTATGTGATCCAGGGTATATCACTCTGACATAGTATAAACAGAATCTACAAGGCAGAGTATTTCATGCAGGCTATGCCACACATGCCATGACATACTCCACATACTCCGCTTCAACTTGTATATGGGTATTGATTTGATTCGTTTTGTATACCCTACTAAAGGGTACTTTACTTCTATGATGATCTACGTAGGATCTGTAGGAGAATATATTATATTTGCATTTAATGATGAAAATTCCCAAAAATCTTCTTTATGTAAGGACATAACATAGCTCTGGGTCTAAGCATTACTTTTTGTATGAAAACTCGTTCTGTTGCTCAATATATATTTTTCTAGAGCTTACCTCGCTATGCTGCTTATAAATTTATTCTCTATATCTATTTATTCTCTTTCATAAGACTCTTAATATTAATCTTATGCAGGAGAATTAATATATATATATAATATATCATATGGATATAAATACTTCTTCATTTCAAATCCTTTCCCATCTTATTTTGACAGAGTATTTGCTATTCGTTCTCTCAGCTCTGGCCGTTTGCTTATTGTTGTTAGTCAGTTGCGTCACGTTATTTTGTAATATTTCACTAAAAACATTTCAAATGCAACATTTTGTGTACATATTCCGCTACGTTTTCAATTTCGCCACAAAATTTTGTTTATTTTTGCTGCAGTTGTAGCAGGAGGAGCTGCAGCAGCAGCGGCAGCAGCAGCAGTAAGCGCAAATGTAAATACGCTGGCATTGGCATTTTTCATTGGTTACCTGATGCCATTAGATAGTGCAAACAGACTGATAGCAAATGCCCCACAACAAGCCCGAAAAGCGACGACGAGGCGGCGCCTTCCAAAGCGTGGAGGTGCGCGTATCAATTTGTTGCTAAAGTTTTTTCCACCGTTTCCTGTGGCGCCTCTCCGCCCAGCAATTGCACTTCCTGTGCACGTGCCCGAATGTTGTGGCCAACAGCCGTTGTTGTTGCATTCAAGGCGGCCAAAAGGCCAGCAAGTAGACAACAACGGCAGCAGCAGCAGCGGCAGCGGCAACAAAAAATAAACCGGAATTGCATAAATAAGTTTCGTTTATGTACAGCCGGGCGAATGGTCAACAGCGAAATGGCGTATATCTCAGCTCAGTCAGCTCCATTCCATGTCCGTGTTACCCTTCACAAATTGCATAAATTTTCGGGGTAGGCAGAGCTTGACGCAGAGTGTAAGAGAGAAGGGGGGGTTGGAGAGGAGATTGGGCTACCCCTATTCCCCATAGCCCAATGGGTTCATCTATAAACGCTATCTCGCATACAGAGCTGCACATAAACAAAGGAAAATGTCGTTAAGTATGCCTCGGCTATCCCCACCCGAGCCTCCCCATCCCTACATTCCTCCATTCACTCCAATCCCCATCTTATGGCCATTGTGTCTGTGTCATCTGTGGTTATGTGTTCATCCAATGCCTGGCCCAGGGACGCATACACATCATGTCTATAAATTCACTACCATAAGTCGATCGCTTGTTCGCCGTCTCGCAAGCGTTGCACGCTCATTTATTAGCCCCCTCGGTAAAGCCGCCATCCCGAGACTCTGGTCAGCTCTCAGCTTTTAGCTTTCAACTTTTTGGCCAGTTGCGAACGCTTAAAACGTTGAAATGCTCCACGCAATTGCGCAAATCTTATGAAATGTGCTCTTAATTCCAGCTATTTTTCAATTGGGATAAGTCTTGGGAGCAGTTAATTGAGTCTAGCCTGGAGGTAAGACGGAGGAATGTCAGAAGACATGATATATAATGTATGAATGCATAGAGAAAGGAATACAAGACTAGGGATCATAGCTCTTAATAATAAATTATGTTTTGTTTTTGATAGTTCGAGTGTGAGTTGAGTTTAGGGATAATAATCTAAGCAATATCTAGTTCCTAGTGTCTTACTTCAACTTGCCTAAAACTCAATCGATTTCCATAAATCTTAGACACGTTCCTCATGGTTCACCTTTTAGCTTAAACTCAATCTATCAAAGTTGTTATAATAACATTAAATCGATTTTTTTTGTGGCTTCAAATGTTCTGATAGTCCTCAGTATATTCTTTAAATGTAAGCCCCATTAAAATTTCATTTAGTGGAATTCGAATTTAAGCTAAAATTGGGACAATTTTTACTTTGTTCCTCATATTATTCTCATATTTTAAATTTGTTTCTCATATATTTAGAGTTTCCCTAATTTTAATCTACTTTCAATAGCTGTATCTGTTCTCCAGCTTCATTCACCAATCCCATTTGCTCTATTGAAATCGACATAAAAAGTAATCTTAAGAGTGATTCTGAGAATTTTCAATTTTTTTTTAGTTTCCATCCTAAGAAGTGTAACCATTTCCTTTACTTGACTTCCCTTATTGCCAGTCTTCATAGCCTTCATGAAAATTAATTGGATTTTCCGTTTCTTCATGGTTTATGCTCTCAATTGATTTGCATTGGAATTTCATTTCGATTTTTGTCATAGGCAGCATTTTACTCATTCACGAAGTGAAAGAGCTTATTGGCTTTGTGCAATGTCCTACAGGCCATCCGTCCGTCAGTTCCCCTTCCGTTCGTCCCTCCCTTCGCCCACCCTTCCGTCCGTATGACCGCAAACCATTTCCCTGCTATTGAAGTTAAGGGCTTTATATTGCCAATATATATGTATGTATATTTATATATATACTCTTCTCATAAAGTGTTATATACATTTATTAAGCTTTCGTTCACAACTTAGCCAAAACTTGACACGATTCGTTTTATGTCCTTAGTTTTTCTTAAGTCCTTTCATCTGCCTGCATTTGGTCAAGCAAATCTTATGTTGAGTTGAACTCAACTTATATTCTCAACTGCAATTCATAGTTAAGAATGCAGTTTACAGCAAATATTTTAGGATCAACTTTTGCCGAGCTGTCAGCTGGAAATAAAAAGCCTTCAGCACTAAATGCTAAAACATTTGATTGTCGAATGACCACTTTTTGCTGTTGTTGCTCTCATTTTTGTTATTTATTTTGAAATTGTTGTGCCTGGGCCTAAGGGCTTAGCTTGCCATGGAATATATATTGCAAATGATAAGTGCATTCCATGAATGTCAATTGAGAGACCAGTTGCAGTGGCAGATGCAGTTGCAGTTGCAGTTGCCGTTGCGGTTGCAGCTGTTGCAGCTGGCAAAAAGTTGTTGCAATTGCTTATAATTGATTTCAATGCGTTTTGTTTATGGTATTTTATCTTCCTTTTTATGTGGCTTTCACTTGGGTCACTGATGCCGTCTCTTTTTCTCCACTCCTCTCTCTGTCTCTGCGAATTTTATTTATACATTTTGTGTGCGTGCGTCCGCAAGGATTTCAAGCAAAACTAAAAAGTTGCAAATCCCATTTGCTGCAGTAAAAGTTTTTTTTGTCTTTTGTCCTTTTCTCCCATTTATCCATTCTCTTTCTGTATTTCTTTAACCCTTATGTTTGCTTACTGTCATTGCAGGTGCCCATTCTGGGCGACACGAGCGTGAGCGAGAAGTGCGACGGACGACCGGGCGGCTTATTGATACAGCATCTCATCGACAATCTGGGCTTCATACTAACAACCAGCACCATTGTCATCATCTCCATCTGGAGTAAGTATGGCCG
Source organism: Drosophila pegasa (assembly GCA_035046225.1). Lineage (NCBI taxonomy): Eukaryota > Metazoa > Arthropoda > Insecta > Diptera > Drosophilidae > Drosophila > Drosophila pegasa. Next base: position 3,138,873 of record JAWNOD010000076.1, read on the forward strand.
TTATGCCTAAGTAAATTCATATATTAATATATTCAATTGTTGCATAAATCATGCAAGCTGAGCGGAGGGGGAGACGCTCGAGCCAAATGCTCATAAATCATAAGAGCTGCTGTGAAGCGGACCCAGGACTTGGCTCTGGGTGTCGTTGTTTGCAGTTAATCGCAAATTCCATGAATCTTTAATCAAGCTGAACAGCGCGCTGCGTACCTGAGATACGCGTTCGGCCAGGGCAAAGAGAGTATATTGGTTGGGTTGGAGTTAGAGACTTGAAGTTTGGTTTATACCTAGACTGCTAGAGGTTTAAGAGAGTTTAGAGATTAGAAACTTATATAAACGAAAAAAGTTGAAAGATCTCAGTGCATCCATCTATTCGTCCTTCAGTTGTCCGTGTGTAAACTCTTCAAATTGTATACCCAAACAATTGACCTACATTACAGGCAGATCCATGAATCTTCAGGAAATCCGTGTACACAAATCTGTCTCGAGCGAGTATCGTGCAGTTGGTGAGGAAACTGGGTTACTACTTGCTGTTGTTGCTTCCTTCTTCACCTGCAGTACGCTGCTTAAGTCCAGGCAGCCTTGGCGGCGTTATCCTTTGACGCAGTCCTTTTTAGTGACGCTTCATGGGAGCTGCGTTTTGGGACAACGCTTCGTTAAACTTTGCCATTTTTGCTTGCATTTTTACACGCAGCTGTGCAGACCGAATGAACTCCAGCTGTGCGTGGGCGTGGGCGTGCGGCGGAGGCGTGGCCAAGTTCTGTCCGCAAAAGTTTTGCTTTTTCGGGGGCGCCGTGTTTGCCATTTTTCAATGTTGTCTATTCGGTTTTGCCACGGCTACAGACGGACAGTCGGACGGAGGTACGGACGCACGGGTGTTATCGCAACGAAAACACTTTACACCCAATAAAAAACGAGCCAAAAACCAGCGAAAGAGTGAGAGTGAAAGAGAGGGAGAGAGAGAGAGAAAAAGGGAAACAAAAGTGAAGTAAAGGTAACTGTAGCTAACAAAACTTAACCAGGGTTTACCTTGTTCGCTTGCCAACCGCAAAGCTGATAACCAGCAACTTTTCCTACTCTACAGCTCAGTGCCCTGCCTGCCCGACGCTCTACGCGTAGACTCACGAAGCAACAACAAAAAAAGTATCAACAACAGCGACTTGCAACTTGCAACTTGATTAATTGCCAACTACATATATGCAGCTATTTACTATATATATGTGTGTATATATGTAAACAGTATTTGTTGCCTGCAGCATGTTTTTTTGTTAATACCCTAAAGTCATTGATAATGACAGTTCAGTGTAGTATGTTCTTGTTAACAGCTTTGTAATAGGCAAATAGGGCGTAGCTGAGAATATTATGTATTATATATATACGCCAGATATAGCTATGAATGATATAGATATGAATGCAGAAATAATTGAAGCAATATACTGCAGGGTATTTCCTAGTCAGATACGTTCGTTTGAGAAAGGATCTGCATGCTTGAAAGGTAGAGAGCTATCAATGCATAGCAATAATGAAATATAATGAAATCTTTCAGGGTATCTCGTAGCTTAGGTTACATGCTACATTATGCCTTCATATAAATAGATATAACACAATATAAGGGTATTTCCTAGTCGTATACTCTCGACTAGAGAATTTACTAGCCCAAGAATAGTCCTAAATATATTTATAAATCTTTAGCTATAAGATATAATAAAGATGCCAACCCTTCTGCGCACATTACAGAGTATCATCTAGTCGGCCATGCCCGACTAGCTCATTCTTACTTGTTTTAGTTTTTATTTCTAAGTATCCTTTTCGCTGTGCTCTTTATCTTTGCAGTATACATATCCTTCTTCCAGACGCAGGGCGTCACGCAAGTCAACTCTGAGGGTAAGTTTAATTAATAATTTTGAGTGCAGCATCAGCAGCAGCAGTAGAGGCAGCAGCAGTAGCAGTAGCATCAGCCCCCGAGGCAGTGGCCCAACTTTTGCTACACTTCTCTCTATTAGTTTTAAGTTTTTAGTCATTTCGTGCATGAATACCAAAAAGTTTTTGTGGGTAGCGATAACAGGCCGCAGTCTTCTCTCCACTATCATCATCATCATCAGTTTGCGCTGCAGAGCCACATACAAAAATTTCTTATTTATGACTTAAACTTTGATTTTTCAGCTGGCTGTTTTTTTCTTCTTCCTTCTTCGCATTTGCCTCTTCTGCTTTCATTTCTAACTTATTTTCATTTCTTTTTGCTCACCCTCTGGTCGTCTATCGGCTTTAGTTTTTTGCCGCTGCGGGGCTGGGTCGGTTGGGCGTGATGTGATTGCAAATTGTATTCACTTGAGAGTGTGTGGCTATAAATACTTGACGTTCGTTATCGATACACTCGACTGCTGTGTAGTAAAAGTCTACCGTTTGACCCCATTTTCCAGTGAAAGCCAGCATACTAATCAAGCCTATTGGCTGGCATAAATTACAGCCTGCATGCGTTTGCAAATCAATTGCCTTTCAAATGCAATCCCAATCACAGGCCTGCCAATATGGGGCACAAATCTGACTTCAAAGTGTCGTCAATTGCAATAAAACGCATTGGCAGCTGCCATAAATCACATTACTGCGTCTAACATGGACCTTAGCATGCACTTTTCCGTCTGCCAGCGGCTTTTAAACAGTGACTTTTTAGATTTTAGGCAAAGTTTTGCTGTGAGCCAATGGCTCTGCCAATCGAATGCATTTGTAGCTGCCATAAATCATATGTGCTGCTCTAACATGTGCTTTAACATGAACTTTTTTGATTTGTAAGCAGGATTTAAATAGTCGCTGCTGGGATGTTATATATAGTCTCGCATTATAGTTATGCTTTATGCATTAAAATGCATTTATAGTTGCTATAAATCACAGAAGTGGCTTTAACATGGACTTTAACATGCAGTTTTAAGTTTTCTAGCTGCTTTAAATGTTTAATTTTTAATATGAGCTTTTAGATTTGCCAGCAGAATTTCCTCATTTACGAGCTAGATTACAGAAACAGAGTATCTTTAAACTTATGCACTTTGCCTTGAAATGCATTTGAAGCTGCTATAAATTACATTAGTGTTTCTAACATGGACTTTACCATGAAGTTTTCAGTTTATTCAGCAGCTTTTAAATATTCACTTTTTAGCTTTAAGACAGATCGTAATTTTTAGACAATGAGTTCTTCATTATAATAAATTTACAGTTGCTAAGAGTCATACTAAATTTTTAACATTTACTTTAACATGAACTTCAAAACTTTTAGTTTTCAAATCAGTTACCATACTCTGACTTTACCATGCACTTTAAGTGCTACCTGTAGTAAATTCGTAAATTTTTGCATTTTGTATTTTGGACCTTTAAAGCTTTATTGTTTATTTACTGTGATAAGCGCGGACTTCTTTAGCATTTTATCAGCATTGGGCCACAACTTGGCAGCAGTCAAATTACCTTAATTACAAAATTAGTCTAATTACTTAAGATTTGTGGCGCACACCCTGGCCCTGGCCCCTGGCCACGCCTCCTGCCTCTAATGAGCACTTGGCGAGCTCAGCAAGTTGCCCAACGTCCAGCGCACAGTTACGCCTCCCCAACTCTCTCTCTCTCGCTCTCTCTGTTCTGCTTTATTTGCACGTTTCTTTCGCGGCCGTCCGCACGTAATTTTTACACTAATTTTAATAGCTAAATTATTTGTTGTGTGTGTGTTTTGTGTTGCCAAAAATGTTGCCTGCTTTTTGTTGGCCTTCATGCTCATTTTTCATGCCCCAAGAACGCTTTGCTAATTACCGGCAACAACGTCTTCGCAAGTGCTTAAACGGGGGCCATTTTAGAGTGGAAGTAGTGGAAGTGTAGTCAGAGAATTTAAGCTGCATATTATTATTAGTATTTTATATTATATCAAATTATTTTATTTTATGTTATAGTTTCTATATGTTGTATTATTTTATATACATTCTATTTCAGTGTATATTGATTCATTAGCTATATATTCTATCTTTATGTTCCTTTCTCTCATTTCTCTTATTTTCGATTTGAACTATCTTTCACTATCTACCTTTTTCCTCGATAGATCTCATATTTCAGTATGATTGCTATATATCTTCTATATGATTGCAGTACACCCACTATATCTTCCATCTGAAAGTTCCTCTATTTCTCTTACATCTTTTCTGTTACTTACATCTTTCTTCTCACATTTGCTTCATTCACATTTTATACTCTTATTCGTCTTGCCCTTTGATTAATTTTTCTACTCTTCTTATTCTCGTCGCAGTTTTCCTACAAAATAAAAAGGATCCTTTGCATTCGCAAAGCTTTTCGAGCCAAACCTCATCACGGAATAATTCATTTGATGGTTAGTCTCTGCTCGGCTTCTAGCGCCAAGAATTCCAATTCGCTAATTTATTTTGCATTTTTTTCCTTTTTTTTCAGAAGGTACCTATTCGCGGCGTGCGGTCTCTAGGAATGAGTCCTATATCTATGGTGTTCCACAATTGAATACACCAAATCGTGCAGATGTTTCGCGTCGTTATAATTAGTTTTGAAGAACTTAGTCTTACATGAATATAAACTCAGGTTAAATATGTAATTTATGTGTTCTGCGAGAAGAGTTGAGAGTCTTGATACCCTTCCCTCCCTCCTATGATTGATACCTAAAAAGATAACTGGACTAAAACTAGGGTTATGTTAAGCTTAAAATAAATTTCTGTTAATTTTTATTTTTGATTTATTATAAAAACACATTTTGAGTTTATGATTTAATAAATTTACTTGCTCTTAATTTATTTTAGTAATTTTTTTATTTAAAATTTCTTGTCAATTTAATAAATAAATAACATTTAACATTTGTTTTGGATTTAGTTCTCTATGTGTGTGTGAAATCTATAATAAATGTAAATAGTCTATGTAAGAAAAGTCTTAGTTTTATTGTTATATGTGTAGACAGCTAATGGGCTACAATATATATATAGGGTCAGCTATTTATTAAAACCTAATGTTAAATATTAAGGTTAAATAACTTTTGTATTAAACATTTCAACAAATGGTAAACTAAGAACTAAGAGCTAAACTAACTAATAAATGGTAAACTAAGACTAACGTCAAATTGTTTTTAGGTGTAAAGTTTACTTTTTACTAAGGTCTATCATAAATGGATATTTATTTTATAATTATTATTAACAGCTGATTTAATTTAAATAAATATTAAAAACTATTAAAAAAATGTGTGTGTTTTTATTGTTATTTATATGTGTCTGTACAACTTAGTATGTGTTGAATTAACACCAAATAATATATCATAAATATAATTATAATATATATTTGTTTTATTTGTAGAACTATAAATTTGGGTCTTTTATTTTATTTTATATTTTTTTAATTTTACCTGAATCTAATTGTAGCTGAATAAATTCCCACTTAAAATATGATTATATAATATAAACTTAATTTTCGTATTCATGGGTTTACCGATTCGTGTCACGTACACCTCTCTAGCTGTCCAAATCCCAGTTCTCTATTTAATTGGAGAATAAACTGAAATATCTAAACACTTGACCCGCTGGTGGTGCAGTTTTATACTCCCATCTCGCCGACTTAATTCGTGTCACGCGCACATCTCTGGTTGCCCAAAGATTCGATAAGTTCGCTAAGATAACTCTTTAACACTTTGTGCTTAAATTAATGCTTATCCTCGGCTATTCGTGTCACGCGCACATCTCTAGCTGCTAACAACCTGCCCCTCTCAGCCGTCGGATAATTTTTGCTGTCAAGTTTTCTGTGTCCACGATGGATTCCGCTTTAGCTGAACTCCTCAGCGCACGTGCAAAGCCACTTCAATTACTTTAGCTGATTCTCCTTTGCTGTAGCTCTGTGTCGGTGTGTGTGTGTGAGCAGTCTCTGTCTGTGTGCAAAGTGTTAAGTGCTAGCCGGAGTCGTCGAGTGCTCTGTTTTAAGCGCTTTTTAGAGCTGAGCTGAGCTGCAGCCCAGGCAGCTGCAGCTGAAATGTATGCTACGATTTTTGTTATATATGCATTTCTAATTAGAAAAGCATCAAGTCAAGTATGCCATTAATTTTACATTTGCGCATTTCAACCCCGGCCACGCCCACGCCCACGACCACGCCCCCCACTTGGGCACACTTGAAGTGTGCGCCCGACTTTCCATTGATAATTCGCTTTTGTTGTTGCTCTTATTTTATGTTATTAATTAGTTTTTTGCCCTCTCTCCCACTCTCCTCTTCTGCACTTATTTCGGCCTCTGCTGCAGCAGCCAATTAGGTCAGCAATTAAATTTAGTTAAGCCTCTTCCAGTCATTCGATACGCTTCTTTTTTCCTTACTTCTCATATATTAATGAGTGCAGCGCACAATTGGGCCGATTGGCTTGATTTATGTAAAGTTTATGCCAGAGCCTCGAATTGCCTTTAACAAGGCAGAAGTGCCCCAGAGTGTGTGTGTGTGAGTGTATCTGTGTGTGCGTGTGCATTCAGCTGCTGCTGTGGCTTTGCCTGCTTCATCATTTTAACGCAATTTCCTTGGCACTGAAATGGAAATTTTCATTTCGTTTTGACCTCTCGCTGCTGCCGCTGCTTACCTCCTCTTCATATATGCCACATATACAATAAGTATATTTATTTTTTTACTCGTCCAGGAAGTGGAAGGCGAGTATATTGGTTTTACAGTATGCAATATGCCATATTCATGTGAGTTTTTGTTTGTGTATATTTAAAGTAGCTAGAGACTTGGAATTTTGGTGTATTGAGTGTTGCTTATGTTCGCCTTATGAAATGTTCGCTGAACTTCGAGGATTTTAAATTAATTAGAATTTATTTTGATTTAATAAACTTATTTTTTTTGTCCAATTGGGACCAGTGCACTGGCAAGTTGGACAAAATTTGTATTACTAAAACTTTTAACGAAGCTAGAGGCCTGCATTTTGTTCTTGGTCTTGGTCGCATAAGAGTCATCTTATTTATAAAAATGTTGCTTTTGGAAATGAGGCAAATGAGGACAGTATATAGCCTATCATTGGCAGTTCAAGACTTGAAGCGCACGAATTTGAGAGCAAGTTACTTTAGACCTCTTCTATGATCAACAATTTGAAGTGTAACCTATACAAAAAGGATCATATTTTTTGCTTTTAAATATATTTTAGTTTATTTTAAAGAAAAGGAAGTTTATTTTCTTTTCTTTATTATTTGTTTTCATTATGTATATATATTTTAAATTTGATTATTATTTTTTTGATCATTTTTACAAAAATAAATCAAAATATGGAATCATTTCAATATGGCTTCATAGAACCATCTTTTGCCTTGATTAAGGCTATATATTTTTATTTATTTCAAAAAAAATAAACATTTTTTTTTTTCATTCTATTTTTTATTATTTATTATTTCTTTTTTATTATTATTATTTTTTATTGTTTTAGAAAAAATTCTCCAAAATTTATGAATTGATTATACTTTGGCTTCATAGAACCATCTTCTGCCTTGATTACGACCAAGACTTCCATTGCGAACTGCTTAAAGTTGACTTCCCAGCTCTTGGTCCAATCACGAACAATGACTTTCTTCAGCGTCGCGAGGCTGCCATCCTTGTTAGCACGGAGTTTGTTCTTCAAAATGGTCCAGAGAGACTAATTCCATTAGATGCGCGTCTGGTGCATTGGAGAGGCATTGTGTGGAAGAAATGAAGTTGGGAGCGTTGTTGTTCTGCATTCGTTTACTCAGGCTTTGAGAGACTTTGCTAACACCTGTTGATAGAGTGTATATATGTGTCCTTTGTGGGCGTGACAAATTGGGTCTCACCTATTGGCAAGCCTTGGCAAGGCATAAAATATCTATATTCACATCAAATCTACCTACTCCAGCTCAATGAACGAGTATTAGGTAGTCGGTGCTGCTCTCTTATAGCATTCGAGCTTGTTTTTCTTTGCTCTCATTTTTGTTCGTGCTTCATAAATTATAAATAACTTAATCGTGTCCGAGCGTATTGAACTGTGCGCCAAAAAGGAGCAGGAAAAAAAGGGCTCAAGGATCGAGTCGTTTTGTTCAATTTGAAGCGGCTTAACGGCTGACAAATGCACAGGCATCATTCAAACTAGGCGGGGCGAGTGTAGGTGTGTGTGCTGGCTGATTAAGATGCTGCGACTTGACTTCATTCATGTGTTAACATTATATGACGCCATAAGTGCGTCTGTGTGCGTGAGTGTGTGTGTGAGCCATGCTTGATTTGCTCAATTCCGGTTCATTGAATTCCGGCTGCCGCGTTGCCGAGTGTCCGAATGTGTTGAGATGCGATATTCTAATCGGATTTGTGTGTTTGTACAATATATGAATTATGCGATATACATACAATATGGGCGCACGCTTCAGTTCGGCGTATGAATTATGAAAACAACAATTAAGCAGCACAAAAATAATTATGTTTAATCAGCATTTAGCTGCGCTGGCCATGCATAAATGCCCCACTCAATGGCAGGCCGAGTGCGAGCGCGAATGCATATTATAATAAATATTCATTGAGCAATTCACGAATATCAAATTTCATCATTATTTTATCGTTTAAATAAGTAATGATTAGAAATTGTTTTGCACACTTTTTTTGAATAGAATTGAGCTTGTTTTTTGTTTGTGACAAGAGATACGGAAAGGGGAACAAAGAAATTAGATTCTACATTTACTTTTACTTTGTTTAGAGTTGAAAATAATTGAAATAAAATTATATAATAAATGCATAGCATATGTTTGATCTCATAGGTACGCAATCTGTTTTTAATTCCCTTTTATCGATATAAATTGATTTTGTTACTTGGCAAAATTTAAATGCCAAAATTAATATATAAAATTCTGTGTAGGTCAAGTATCTTCTGGTCGGTTACAGGGTATCCTGCTAGTCGGGTTCTAGAATTTAAAATTTACCTTCGTTTTCAGTCTGTTAACAAAATGCAGAATTTTATAGTATTTATTTATGGTGCTCAAACTAAAGGTCCTGATGGAAGATGCTTGAAAAATGACAGTCGAAGATGTAAAAACATCGTCTGATGAAAAGAAGTTTTTTCTCAAATTATAGACAACATATTTAACATACTCTACTTATATTCGCATTGCTCTCTAACTACTTTGACCTTAGCTAATTTTCATAATTTATTCACATATTTTTCTTACAATATTTGAAATAAAATTTTCCGAACTTCCTTTCCTTCAACACTTCCTTCAATATATCTTCAGCTTTGTCTGATGAAAATGTTCCTCAAATTATAGATAACGTATTTCGCATCGCTCTCTAACAACCTTGACTTTAGCTAAATTATTCGCATAAATTACTCACAATATTTTAATACATTTTTCCAACTCCACTTCCTTCAACAATATTTCAATATTTCTTTAGCTTTTTCTGAATAAAATACCAATATTCGCATTGTTCTCCAACAACCTGATTTTCATAAATTATTCGCATATTTTTCTCACAATATTTTAAATACAATTTACCAAACTCCACTTCCTTCCAACGCCTTTACCATTTAATTAAAGTCCAGACACAACTCAACTCGAATCAACCCTAAAAAACACACATTTCGTCGGCTACCCAAAAAGTAAACACACTTTTGCCAGCCACTGTTTCCAGCCGACAAATTGCTAGCCACGCTTAAATATTAAGTATACGCACCGCGAGCTGATAGCGAATCAGCTTTGATGTAAATTCCATTTCACTTATTAATTTGTAAAGTTAATGGTTTTTTTCTCTTTGTTTTCGGCCAACCACTGAGTGCATCAGGTGGTGCCAAGTGGTGCCGAGCGGTGGTGCTGGCGTGCTAATTAAAATAAGAAGCAAAGATAAAGACATCAATTATTACAGCGAGAGTTTTTGCGCTTGAGCCGACGAAATTTCGCTCGCTGATGCAGCAAATTCTAATTAATTTGAGAGCAGTCAGAGAGAGGAGGAGAGGGAGGAGATACTATATATGGGCTGACTCGTGTTACATTATAATTTGTACAACTAAAAATGTTTACATTGTCGGCAGCTAATTGAAATTCAAATTATTTTCTGCGTGCTTGATAAGTAATTAAGATAGCAATTTATCAAAAAAGAAGAGAGGAATATGTGTAACAATTTAGATTTATTTTTTATTACGTATACTTAATATATTAAACGCTAATGCCTATATTTATTACGTATAATTAATATTATATTTTCTTTTTTGAACAATCAAAATGGAATTGAACAACTTGTAAAAGATTTAGCTCGAACTCTGCTCAATACAACTAGGGATCACATGAATGGGTGCCGCGCGCGACGCCTTTGGTCGTGCAGTTGTTGTTGTCGCTTATGTCTAGGGGTTAGAGTAGAACTTAATTAAGCTATGGCTAATTTCATAATTGAATTACTCAGTCAAACGTTCGATTTGGATGGTCGCATGTTTGATATTGTATTTGCCGCCACAGGCCAGTTGCGTCGCCAGCTCCAGCACAGCATTCGAGTCGCAGAGGCCATCTGATGAATACGAGATTATGTATATATATATATAGTTATAGATAAGTGTGCGTGGCTTACCCACAACCAGATGAGCCATCAGCACATTGTGCTCGCTCGTGTGCTGCCAGACATTCACATGATGCACCGATCTGTCGAGGGAGAGAGGGCATAAATTATAATTCGCAATTTCTGATTGGGGTTCGTTGACCGACCTGACGCCCTCGATGGTCGACAGCTCGTGCTGCAGCGTCGCCAGGCAGACGCCGCGCGGCACCGCGTCCAAGAGCACGCCCACCGACTCCCGGAACAGCTGCACCGTCGTCATAATCACAATTATCGAGAAGAGCAGCGTACACAATGGATCCACGAACTTGGCGCCCGGCTGCATGCCAAGCATAAAATTGAATTAGTTTATTTTCTCTCCTCTTATATTTTAATTGATGTCTAGACCTCGCTGAACTCAACTCGACTCACATAGAATTTGATTAGTATGGCCGCCAGAAAGACGCCGATGCTCTGCACCAGATCCCCAATCACGTGAATCATGGCCGCTCGCAGATTCAGATTGCGCTCGCTGGACCTAGATTAGGGGATGGAGGTAAATATTCATATTCACATATATATATATATATAGAGTAAATATTAACTTCAGGCATTTCGCTGCACAAATTAATAACTGCAAATCAAGCATAACTAATGCAGCTTTGCTCCCACTCCCCCGCTCTCTCTTTCCCCTTTCTCTCTCTTGTCTGTGGGCCATGCAACTAAATTAAATTCCAATTACACGTAATCAAACAAACAATTGCCTGCAGACAGCAATTGCAACAGCAGCAGCAGCTGCTACTTATTGCTGCTGCTGCTGTTATTGTTAAGTCAATTGTTGTTGCGGTTATGCTATACCCTGTATATATTTGCTGCTTATCAATTCGCCGAAGGTAATTGTGGGAAAATAAACTTGTGCTGATCCCACTCAATATTGAGGGGGAGCAAATGGAAAGACTGAGTGAGATCTTTTGAAGGAGAGAGAGGGCAGAGAGAGGAGACAGAGTGAGTGTGAGAGACAGTATTCTTCATTATTTTGCTGTACCATATTATAATTTACCTGTCCTACCTTATTCGACTCTCTTCTACCCGACCATCTTCTACCCTACTCTAAAATTTCTTTCTGTATTGAGAGAGAGAGAGAGAGAGAGAGAGAGAGAGAGAGAGAGAGAGAGAGAGAGAGAGAGAGAGAGAGAGAGAGAGATAGATAGAGGGTATTAAAGACAGATGAACTTTATTCTGCTGTATATATACTTTACCATATACTTTACCCTGTCCTGCCCTACTCTACTCTCTTCTACCCGACTCTACCATCTTCTACCCTACTCTACATTATCTTTCTGAATTTTACTCTACCCTAGTTGACTTAAATCTATCGGGTTTTAGCATTTTATATTCTAATCTTCATTACTCTACTCAACTCTACTCATTCATATTAGATTTACCTTTCTCTACTTGCCTCTTTCTTTCTTTTGTCTTCTCTTTTTTTTCGATCCAGCTTTACTCTCCTAAGGTCTACTCTCTTAATCAGCTCAACTCGTATATTACTCCTCTACTATACACGTTGTTGCTATACTTTACTCTGCTCTACCTTCAACTGCCTTCTCTTCTATACTACTTTAGTCTAAGAATTCGTGACCTCCTCTTCGCCTATCTTTTTTACTTACTTCTTATGTAGTCTATATTTCTCTAATCTATTGTATGTCCTCTATGCTACTACTAATCGTCTTTAATATATTTTATATTTGAATATACAGATCCTTATTCAGCTCTACTCATACAGTCCCACTTTACTCTATTCTCTGATATTATAAGCTTCTATATTCTATTGTACTCTCATATTTTCCATTTATTACTCTGCTCTATCCTGAAACTCTACACATTTCTGCCATCTTGTATGTCCTGCCCTACCATATCTTATTCTTAATCTACCTTTACAATTCTCGTCTCTAACTCAACTCTCTTTTGCCATACCTTTTATTTCCTTGTACTACTCTACTCTAAAATTCTCTATACACTTTACAGCATATCTCTTAGTCATGCATGCCCCGCACTAATATATTTAACTAATTTTTGCTACTGTTTGACAACAAAATTCATAAGAGTTTCAACCGCAGGCCACAAAATTGCAGCTGGTCATTTGAATCAATATACATTGCCCTACATACATAACTATATATATAAACATAACTTTATAAATATGCATATTATTTTATATCTGGTATAATATTAAAAATCAACCCTTTTGGGCAACAACAAACCTACCCATTGGATTGTTGGATTGACTTTAAGCCATTTGGTATGACAACGTCCTCGCTGGGGCTTCCGATTTCGCGCCCATCACCGTGACTGTGACTGTGATTATGACTGTGATTGTGACTGTGACTGTGACTATGACTGTGACTGTGACTGTGGCTATGACCGTGACTGTGGCTGTGGCCATGGCCATTGGGCCCCATGAACCAGGAGCCATGCAACACGAACATCATGCTGCGGGCGGGAGAAGAAGGAAAAACATTTCATATTTATATTTAATTAAAAGTGCATGAGAATCATTTCAAGCGTGACAAATTGCAATATTACAGAAATTACAAAATCTGCTAAAATTACGAAAATCGCTCAAATTATTAACAAAATATGTTTTGTAAAGAAAAATATTGCATTTGGGTGTGAAGAAAGTATTTAAAGCTAGGCTAGGATGGACTCTAAAATGCATATTTCTAAAGAGTTTTCCTTCAAGATAATAATATCTTAGCCTCTTCCAATAAAAAGAATAGAAAATAAAAGGTAAAATTTAAATATAATTTAAATATAATATACATTAAATATATATTTTTTTAACAAATTTACTTATGAAAAGAAATGAAAAAGAATAATTAAGAAACCAAATGAAAAATCTTTTTTTAATTATTATACGTAAAAATAAATAAAAAATTCAAATTGCATAAAATTACGTAATATTATTAAACAATTTTTTTTTTAAATCGTATTAGAATTTTTATAAATTCTTTAAATTATTAAAAAAAAAAAAAATATATTAATGTATTATATATTAACAATAAATAAAAATTCCTATTAATATTTTATTTACTTTAAAAAAATGTGAATGCATAAATTAAATAAAAATTCTTACTAATAATTAAATTTAAAAAAATTAAAAATTGTAAATAAAATTCTCACTTGGAATTCAGTTGCTTTACCAAACTAACCTTTCATATATTTGTATTTATTGGTAGTAAAATTCTTATCTCCTACTCACATGACATTGATGATGATGCCAATGGCTGATATCCACATCATGACATCAACATCCAGCTCGAACTGCTGCGAGTAGATGCGTTCGACGGCGACACAGACGAGCATCGCCGTCAGCAGCCAAATGCCCAGGATGGAGATCAAGGCGCCGACGACCTCTGCGAGGGAGAGAGAAAGAGAGAGAGAGAAAGAGAGAGGGAGAGAGAGAACTGGATAAGCGACTAATGGCCACAGCAGGTGTGTGTGTTTGTGGACAGGTGAGTGTGTGTGGGTAGCAGGGCAAATAATAGAGAGAGAAATGTGAACGTGAGCTTGGCATAAATGCAATTACATAGCCAAAGCCAACATGTGTGTGTGTGAGTGAGTGTGTGTGAGTGTGTGGTATTGTAAGTGGTTGTGTCTGTCAACTGTGGCTCGGCACACTCATTAGCATAGTGTCGGGCGCATAATTGGTATACTTACCGAGACGTTTGTAACCGAAGGACATGCGTGCATCTGGCGGTCGGCCGCCCAGCCAGATGGCGACCAGGCCGATGACGAAGCTAATGCAATCAGATGCCAAATGTGCGGCATCGGCCATAATGGCCAGACTTCCGGCTATATAGCCGCCAAGGAATTCAATAATCTAATAAGTGGGGGGAGGGAGTAGGGAGAGGAGAGATATAGATAGAGCGCGGAAATTTATCTTAATTAAATCAAGTTTATATGAGGTGTATATATGTGTGTGTGTGAGTGTGTGTGTGTGTGTGTGTGCATTGCTCACCATGAATATGCAGCAGAGCGAAATTGCAAGCAGAATTTTAAATTTCGCCTCCTGCGCCGATTTGCTTTTAAGGTTCGCGCCGAAGCCCGGCTGGGCGCTGCGACAGGCGACAAAAGTGTCGATGCTCGTATCCAGCTGCTGCTGCGAACATAACGGTAATAATTGCCTTATAAATATGCCAGCCTATATAAACACACACATGATGGTGTGTGTGTGTGTTTGCATATAAATGGAGTGCATCGCAGTCGAGCGAGGAGCGACGAGCGAGTAGCGTAATAAGTGCTTTAATTGAACAATTTGAGGTTATGGAGAGCTTATGGATATTTAAGTATAACACTATATAACTCTTATACTATACATATACATATATAAATATATTGAGAGATAAAAATAAGGCGCCTGCCTTAAGTTGTTGGCACTTAAGCGCATTGTTGAGAGTGCATAAATCAGCGCTACGTGCACTTTGCAGCGCTGCGGCAACTGTACTTGGCTTACAGCTAGCAATTGAGGTGATGTTGGGGCTTAAGATGAGTGGAAGAAGAGAAATGAGAATTTCCAGTTACAACTCGAACTTTAGACCTGTTCAACGATAGAAATGAGAATTTCCAGTTACAACTTGAGCTTGAGACCTATTCAAAATGAATTCCCTAGTTGATTTCATAGAGCTTTTAGCATGATCGTAAGATTTACGATATAAATTAGGGTTTATTGCCTGCTAATTTGTCGAACAATTTATCTAGCAATTAGGTGAATCAGCTCTGGAGCATTATAGAACGCTTTTATTTGCTCTTATCGCATGCCAAAATCATTTACGATATTAGAAACATTTACGATATTGATAACATGCACAGCAAATTAATCATTTGAATGAGTTGGAAACACCTCTATATACGTATATATAGATTGCTTTGTATTGGATAGTGCTTCACCTTGAAGTTGGGCAAACGTGGCGTATGTGTAATTTATTTACAATATTCACTTTTGTTTATGAGACAGATGTTATCTTTACGACATTCGAAAACTTTGCGCTTATAAGTTGAGTTAGAATATTGTGAGAAAAGTATTTGCTTATTATTGCTAGACATTTGTTTGAATTTGCTAAAGTAATTTGTTGGGGTAATAAAGTTAAGAGACGAAATGTGTTTTTGAGTAATAAAAATTTGGGCAATGATGGGAATAATAATGAAAAGAGGTATAATAAAAATATTAAATCATAAATAATACATAAAATATAATATATAATATAATATATAAAATATAAAAAAATATAAATAAAAAAGAATACATATAATATAATATATATAAGTATTAAAATGATTATAAAATTGTAATAATATTTTTTGCATTATTCATTAACATTTTAATTATTAATATACATGAATGGGCTAATGGCACGATAAAAAAAAATAATTGTGATGAAAATTAATAATATAATAATGATAAACATAATTTAAATAATTTAATAATATTATTTGAATTCAGATCATAATTAGGGAACACTAATATAAAAAATAAAAATACATAATATATTTAATATATATACTATTGGGTCGTTCATTAAGTATTTTTTAATAATTTCGTATTTTTGAAACAGCTGAACGTAATGCATTTTTTCCAAGCCGACTTCAACAAGGATATAAAATTTTTTGAGCATGTGATTCATCTCTTGCCAGAAAGAAGCTAAAATGAATTGGATCAAAATGGAGACAACAAAAATTTTTGTAATGTTTTGTATACTACAAAAATCCTGTTTAAATTGCTCTAAAAATGCGAAATTACTTAATGAATGACCTAATGTAATAATAATTAGCATATTGATATTAAGGTTCCTTACATGCTGAATTTCTATCTGACAGCAGCATTGCCTTAACAGAAGGTATATAACTTTTAGATATCTTAACTCTTAACTTCTGCCTTGATACTTCTGCTAATAATATGCCCAATAAATATTTTTCAACATTTTGATGTAGGAGAATCTTTAACGAGAAGGAAAATGGTATAATTCTATTTTCTGTTTCGAGCTTAGCAGACCTCAAAATTCTTTTCATTTCAATTTCATCTCATTTTATTGACCCGATTTATGATTAGCATCGTGATTCCCATTTATCATTATTACTAATAGACATTACTATGGTTAATACTAATAATAATAATAATTTACTATTATTATAGTTCGGACTTACATCTATTATTATGACTTACTTCAATTATTCTGATTCACTACTATTAGTATGACTTATATTACATATTTTAGAAGCTATACTATTTTACAAATCAAAGTCTTACTAATATTCATTCAGCATAACTCTAATTACAATTCCCGTATTATTCCTTTATCATTATATCTATCCATATTAAATAAATCTAACTTTAATAATATCCAAAAATATATATATAGACTTGCCAAATTGAGGTGACTATTGTTGCTGCTGCTGCCGCCGCCGCTGCTGCGCAGCAGTGGCACCTCCCACGTGTGCTCGTCCAGATCCAGGGCGTCGCCTCGGCTGCCTCGCATCGGATCCAGGCTGCTGCTGCTATTGTTGTTGTTGTTGTTGCTGCTGTTGTGGTTGTTGTTGTTGTTGTTGGAATAGTGATATTTGGGATTACCATTTGGCATGTGAGTGCTGTTATTCAGTCTTATATGATTGCTGCTAGGATTGGGATGCTGCTGTTGATGCGGCTGCTGTTGATGCTGCTGCTTATCATCCCCATAGAGTGAGAAACTCTCATCGTAATCGTCATCGTGCATTGTGGGCGCCAACGCGTTGTCAAGTTTTTGATATTTTGACATTGTTCTGGGTTCGGGTTCCTCCTCTTCTTCTTTTATTCTGTTTGTTTGCACGCGGGAGTTCTTTGTGGAGCCACTGTGTGTGTATCTGTGTGTGTGTTTGTGTTTCACTTGCTTTGAGCTCTTGGTTCTTTGGGGTTTCGCTTATTATCTACATTGCATTTATCATAATTAGTGGGCGCTTGTCATTCTCCAACCCTGTTTTGTCATCACTCGCATCATTATTGTCATCATCATCATCATCACCTTCATTAGTGCTGCTCCCTCTGCGCGTGCTTCATTAGCCGTACTTCAGCCTGGCTCCAGCGGGTCTGCGTGTCTGTTAATACAAGTATTTCCTACTGTAGAATTGTTTAGCTATATATTTGGCTTTAGTTTAAAGAGGTTTACTTATGTGTGTGTGTGTGTGTGTGTGTGTCTGTATGTATTTCTGTTTTTTTGTTTATTTATTTTGTGTTTGCTTTGGTTTTTTATTTCACTTCTCTTTGCGTTTCAGGTGTGTGGAGTACGTTTACTGTGTTTATGAACGCCCTTCCGGTACACGAAAACTATTTTAAAATACATTAGCCGAAGTGCAGCGGGTGAGTAACGACTGCTGGATGCTCTAGCATGAGAAATATATTTAGTATATATTTAAGTAGCGATTGCTAGATACGCTAGCATAACAAATATATTGAGAATATTATTGTATAGAGTAAGGTAACGACTGGTAGATACTCTATTATATGAAGTATAGTAAAGTAACGACTGGTAGATACTCTAGCATAAGAACTAGGGTATCTATATAGAAAAGTAACGACTGCTATATACTCTATCAGAAAATATATTAGTTTATATAGTAAAGTAAGGACTGCCAAATACTCTTTAGTAAATTATATATGCAGTCATAAAATGTTCTTTAAGTTTGCCATAAATCATAAGAATGTTTTTTTTTTCAAGATATCTTTAGATCATAGCGACTGCTAGATATTGCAGCATTAATAATACTTATAAAGAACTATAATTGCATATTTTGTTTGTGCTCAGATACTCTAGTAGAACGAGGTAACGACTGCTAAATACCCCATGCTATAAAAGTTATAGCAAAAATACAATTTTTTTTTTCCCTTAGATTATAGATGATAAATTATAGTGGTGTAGATGGTCATATAGATAATGACTGCCTAATACCTTAGCATATAAGTTTCAAATTCAATAATATACTTGAATATTTCCAAAAAATTTCAAGTGTAAAAGTAAAGACTGTTAAATACTCCATTATGAAAAAGTAATTAATGAAAGCAAATTTTTTCATTAAATTTCTTTAGAGCAGAAATTAAAATACTACATATAGACTGACATACTATTTAGAGCATTTAAATATTATTGAAATTTGTCTAGAATCGTATATAGGCAATGGTAACGACTGTGAGATACTCTAACTCTACAAAAAAAGTGCCCTTTTCCCTTAAGATAAGTCAGTTCTAAATAAATTTTTAACCATAGCTAACTATGTTGTATAATCTAACTCACTCTATATTCTACTCACCACAAAGTAATACATCTAGCTAATATACCCCACTACCTATCAACGTACAGCCAATTTAAACAAAGCATATGCTTTGCGCTTTTAATGAAATTAAATTAATACCATTCGCTTAAAATCTTAGGTACTCAAACAAAAAACGAAAAAAAAATCCCATTTGAACACAAAACATTTGTGCTATAGAAATTATAATCGCCAGATCTAAAAAACAACATAAATTATAGGAAAAAAATCTTTGAAAGCTATAAATAATATAGTATATATGTATATGAATGCACTTTAGATTAAAGAAACTACGCAAAGTCATTAAACTAGCAAATGTCTGGCAAATTAATACACTATAAAAATGGGTGGATATAGTCGAATTGTGACTAGACTTGTTTAACCCATAAATAATTTAATATTATTATAGATTATGGGAAGTGTTTAGAGAGGAAAGATAAATACAGTAGAGATGGGAAGTGGAAATATACACTATAAATTTAAGTGGGTATAGATGACTCTTGATGAGCTTCGTTGTCTTTGAAGAGTATTTAGAAAATTCTATGGTATTGATGTAAATGACAGATCTTGATTTTATAGCAGATCTTAAAAATGGCAAGCATATGTATAAACTATGAATCTGAGTGACTATAGCCGACCTTTAGCTAGAGTATTAAATTCCATATTCACATTTAAGACTTAGCATTTTCAAGAATTTTTGTTACTCAGTTGTTGAAAGTTGAAAGAAAGAGTATTCCACTTAAGATTAAAGACAAACTGAACTCTTGAGTTAAAATAATTCCTCGTTGATTGTATATTCCCTATAAATCTAGCCTATAGCCGACTAATTATGTATTTCTCATAATGATAACTCAATCCTCATTGCCTTATATAGACTTAAGTTTAAGGAAAGAGTATTCGATTGAAGACCACATCCAAGTTGATCTATCAAGTTCATATATCACTAAGTAACTGCCCTTATATACACATCAACTCTTACTTAGCTCTAGTCGCCTCTTTTAACTATTCATAATTACATATATATATATATATATATATATATACTATATTATCTCATGGGCATTTAGGGTTCTTTGCCCTGTTATCTCAGGCGAAAACGTTATGTCGTTTACATGTCTTAAGTGCCTCGCCTGTGTTTTCATTTCCACTTTTGTTATTTTATCTGTTCGTTTGCTTTGCTTTCTCATACGCATATTTATTGTGTCGTTTGGCTTTATATTTGGGCGCTTCGTGCTGACGATAAGCATTAACATTACAATTCCCATGCCGCCCGAGACTATGATTAACTTGTCACACGGCAAGACAGAGAGAGAGAGAGAGAGAGAGAGCGGGAGAGAGAGAGACAAAGCACATGCTGAGGCAGCGATGCGGAACGCATTCTGGCAGCTAGTGAACAGCAATTAGCACTCGATGTGACACATTTCTTCGTCTCTCTGACCACTTCAATCAGTTTTCGAGGCACTTTTGTGGCGAGATTAGATAAAATTGCTGATAAGACGTCATATTAGATATATATACCATGTGAGTAAATGAAGGTACTTTAATATTTTTGTAATATATAGTATATAGAATATTATATAAAATATATTTATATATGAGACCTTGATTTTGAAAGAACTTTACTATTTTTTATAATATATAAGCAAAGAGAAAAAACAAGAATATTATATGAAATATATTTATATATGAAACCTTGATTTTGAAAGATATTTAAAGATTTGAGAGCATTGTCTCGAGATATTTAGAGTTTGGCGTTTTAAGGAATTAAGAAATATATATAATATATGTTTTTATACCCTGAGCCCATTGAAAATTATATCTCGCCCATCTTTAAAGCTAAAAACACCAAATTTTATATTTAGCTTTATATGTATTTTATGCAATTTTGAATTTTGTTAATTCTGGATACCGGCTCCAAATTCCCCCAAATTATATGAAAATTACAGATTCGACGGGGCTCAGGGTATCCCCTAGTCCCGACTTGTTTTATAATAGAGTAATATATATAGAAATTATATTTTATTAAAAACTGGACTTTTATAAAAAAAAAACAATGGATTATATATATATATATGACTCTGTCTCTCTCATATATATATATATTTATAGATACCGTTGAGCCCCGCTAATGCCTGGTGGGCATTGATAAAACGTACGTGCGGTTGGCACACTTTTGTTTTGCTTGGGGAGCTACCCCAAACGGCGCCCCGGAACTCTGCCTGGGTTCCAGCTACTAGAAAACTGATTTGAAAAGAATTTATTGTTGACAGCGAGGCTCGCTCTGAGTGTGTGTGTGTGATTTCATTTCAATTCTGTTTTTCCTGTGATTTCCATTTATAACAGTTTATTTATGGCTGCATTGCATGCGCCTTCCACGTCTGACGTCTTTTGTTTTCGACGCTTGACTAAAATTAGCATTTTATTTACTTTTACTTAGACAAAGAGAAGGAATTTTTAATTTGGGGTTTTTTTCTTCTCTAATTAATTGATTAAGGCAACAACAATAACTGTGCATTTGCAATTGCGTTTCGGCTGTCTGTTCATTGACCTTCGCAACAGGTTTCTCTTGTTGTTGTTGTTGTTTCTGCTGATGAGCCGCTTTTTCGTTATATTCGTATGCAATCGAACTAGTTTGCACCAGTTGCTCAGCTCTGTTGTTTTGGTTGTTGTTCTTGCTCTTGTAACTGTTTATTATTTATGTTTAGAAGCTGCACTTGAGCCGGCGCACGTGAAGCCGGTCGAACGAGCACAAGAAAAAACGGAGAGCGCGAGAGAGCAAGACGAGCGCGCATGTGAGCGCAAGTGCAGCGCCAGAGAGCGAGCTTACGCGAGAGAGAGAGAGAGAGAGAGACTGAGCGCGATTAAGCCGTTATCAGAATCAGCGATAAAGCAAAAACATGTAAATTGAGCTGTCTGCGTCCCTTTTCACTTGGCACCTTTCACGTGATTGTTGTTTCTTTCGCACAAAGCCTAACATTGTCGGAGTTGTTCATGTCTGCCTCACTCCCTTCCTTCGTAGTTCGCACAGTTTCGCTGCGTGTTTACAACGTTAATGACGTGTTGTTGTCGTTCGATTCACTATATTTTTTTTTGTGTGTGTTTAATTTTTTTCCCCTAGGAAATGCGATTTTAATGGCGTTTCATTTGTAGTGTTAAATGTATCGCGGTAAGTAATTCAATTGTTGTAAAAACAAATTTCATATGCATTTATTGAACTACCTTTAAATTCCCATTTATTTTTCGATTCACTTTTTTTTTTCAATATTTCATGTACTTTTTTTTCGTCAAGATCATTAGCGAGGCGTGGGTATTTTTATTGTATTTGCTTTTTCCTTTTCCTGTTTCAGAGCTTTTGTCACCGTTGCAGACGCGCTCGTCGCCAGCGACGCATGAACTTCAACTAACGGCAGCGGCGTCGAAGCCGCAGAACAAACGCCGCGACGACAGCCAAGCGGCGCGAGTGTAAAAACAATGTGTAAGCGAGCGAGTGAGCGCGCGCGAGCGAGAGAATGAGTGCGCGAGTGCGAGTGTGAGCGGCAGAGCAACAGTGCGAGTGCGCCGGGCGCTACAACAAATAACTGAGCGTGTCAAAGATGTGTAAGTATTTAAGTGTATGTATATGTTAGTGTTAATACATCATCTAGCTGCCGGCGCTGATTGCTTTGTGCAATGCGCTCTCATCACTTGCTGCTGCTGCTGAGTGCGATTGCTTCCATTTTCCATTTGAGTGCTTTTGCGCTCACTCACTCACTCAATGCGCCGAGCTGCTGCGCTGTCAATGTAGATCAGTTGGCAGATACACTTTGCAGGCGACATTTGTCATCTTCTCGTTGAGTTCTATTCTATTCTTCTCGTTTGCTTAGTGCGTATAAGTATATACTTAATTAGCGAAAGGTAAATATATGCTCTAGCTCGTTATTCATGATCAATTGAGTTGCATTGTCATTTTTTATTATCACATGACAGAGCAAGGAATATTTATGTGTGCAGATATGTATGTATGTGTGCAAATATGTATGCATGTATGTTTGTATGTATGTATGTATACGCATGCATATATTGAGAAATGAAGGGCACGCACAAATACATACATATATTTCTTATTTTTGCATTGCGCATTTCCACTATTCGTACGTATGTATGTATGTATACGTACCTATGTATGTGTATATTTGTATATGTGTGTTGAGTTACTTTCAGTACTTAAGCACTTACATATATGCTCTTTGTATTGCCATGTTCGTATGAATATATATGTGTACACATGTATGTATGTATGTGTGTATGATACTTCTTATTAATTTTTATAATACTTGATTGATATTGATACTGATAGTACTATGGAATATAGTAATATGAGTATGTTTACAAATAGTAAACAGAAAATATATGTATGTATATCTTTCTACTATATAAAAAAGTATATATATATATATATATATATAGTCTGATCCCCCTCATATAATCAACAGCAATTGCTTAGTCAGTTGTATTAGTCATTTCTGTATGCTCTTTTTGTTGTAAGCCCTTCGATTTAGAGCAACTTTGGCATTGGAAGCTAAAAATGTATGTGGGTAGTGAGAAATATGTTTGACTAAACCGACAAATTTAATCAATTTAAATAAATTAGTTTTTTTTTTGTGATTTTGTCTCTCGTTTATTTTCCTAACATGGAAATTTATTAAATTTTGGAGATGCTTATATTTATCTATCTCTATCTGAAGCTCTCTCTATCTTTTTTCTTATATTTTTGCAAGCCTTTCTTATACTCTATTCAT